>OY744502.1:5350759-5400016 GCA_963556185.1 Pseudopediastrum boryanum | reverse complement strand
GGCAGCGGAGTGTGGCGCGACAGCTGCCCCTTCTGCCTCATCTTTCTGCTGTCTCAAGTGTTGCCAGAGGTAAAGCTTTCGGTGAGGATCGCTGCCAACCATATATTGCTTGATAACAAGCCCCAGCAGAGGAGTTCCCGCGCCGCCGAGTTGTGTGCTGGTGCCGTCACCTAAAATCGACACGTATGAGCCTATTCATCGACAGTATGGCTCTTCATCGCACAGCTCTAGTATTAGTAGTCGTCTGTACTGTATGGCAATGTGCCATGGCCGGCATTGGCAACGGGCTAATAGAGGATGGCGACTTGCCAGTTGCTAGGCCAGCCGACTGGGACTACAGAAGCATGTGGGGCGCTTCCTGGACTATAAAAACTGACCCCGTGACAAGGTCCACAAAATCATACGTGAAGCACATGCCATTGAAAGGCGTCACCTCAGCCATGGTAAACTGGTGGTTGCGCAAGGTCAATGGCACAGTGGTCGACTTCAGAGATGGCAAGGCTTACAACGCATACCACTTGTGGCATCCAAGGTGCGAAAGGAACTATTGTCTAGACTGCACCGTACCTCCGTCTAGGCACGGTGCCATCCGCTTAACTTGGCATGAATGCACTGGAGCTCCTCAGGCTCAAATGGCAATAGCATGGGCTGACATGAGAGCAGATATCTGCTTAGCCACATGAACAAGCACCCAGATACGCATAGCCACCGATCACGCCGCAGCAAGTTCTTTTACGTTCTAAGTGCATCCTTACAACCAATGCAGCAAACGCTGTTCAGGGTCCTATGAGACAATTGAATCACATCACGAGGAAGCACACCCAGCAGCTATTGCACGCAGTTCATTGACATGGCCTGTACTACTGACATTTGCAATGAATCCGCTAAGGGCTTCCATTTCTCATAGTCGTATTGTGCTGCTGCTGTCTGACTGCAGGGACCATGTTCGATTTGCACCTACAAAGCACCAGGAGACAGCCCTTCCAGGAGCAGAATACTGGCAAGTTTCTGAGCTCTTCCATGCAAGCCGCAGATACTTTAAGGGCGATGCCAAGCTCCTGTTGGCAGAGCAGCAGACCAACCTGAACCAGCAGTTCAACCGCCCAGACATGAACAACCCAAAGAACGACAAAATCCACATCTGGGCAATGCTGAGCCCCTTGGAGTCCCTGCAAGCAGTTACCCTACTTCCTGGGATTGAGCATGTGCTGGCAGTACAGCGCTACCATGATTTGCTCGAGGCACATGCTGAGCTCCTCCGGCACCCCAACGAAGTCTCCTTTGATCTCCTCACTAAGTGGAAGGAGACGCCTGCAGGCTTGGTCGTGGAATCTACCTTTGCATGTGGGATTACTAAGCCCAAAGTTCTGCCCCTGCCACTTGTCAAAGCCATCAATACAGTCCTTTGTCAAGTGTCTGCCCGGGGCCAAGGGCCCGAAGCCATGGCTGAGGCTTTTATCAGACACAACGTAGAGGAATTTGGGAACCTCCCTCAGTTCCTGCCAGTGCTGTACCGCCAGGCAACGCGCAAGAGCAGCAAAGGTCCATAAGGAGCTTTCAATGAGAGGAAGCTTCCTCATATCATTAGATCTTAAGCATTGCTTGCAATGGAGGGTATGGGAATGTGCGGGCAATAGCAGAGTGGAGTGTTTTTGTCACACTGTTTTTATCACGCTCTGCCAAGGGGCTCTTCTGGCTCTTAATGGCCTATCAATCTATGCCAGAGGCATGTTATTATCAATTCAGTTCCTCTGATATTTACCATCAGAGCATCTTGGTGGCTGGGCCAGATGGGCATGGCATGGAAAGCTTGGCCTTGATCTAGGCAGTAAATTAAGGACTGGGGCGATGCACCGCACAGCTTGAGGTAGTGGCGAGCACGCCAGGTGGTTGGTAGCTTAAGGAGCTTAACTCCAGGTTGCTGCAAGCCAATGCATTCAGGCACAGAGAGTACTCAGCGCAATGTTGGTGCGGAATTTGAGAGAACATTACTGTGAGGGCACGGAGTGCAATGATTAGCCAGCCCTGAGTCTTGCTACGAACCTGGGATACTTAGCATTTGTAGATGCATGGACTGCCAGCACACATAGCTTACATTGATTATGTACATGATGCTTTGGTTGACCACCGTGGCAGCTTCACTTTTGGAGCAGTTATTAGCTGTTTCAACCTCTCCTTGTTACATGTCCTATTGCTGGGTTTAAGGACGCAGGGTTACCTGGCAATGGTGAAATGATGCATGGTCAGCACAGACGCTTGCGAGTTGTCAGAGTGGGACGGACGCTTGCTTTTAGGGGAGTTTCAGCCTTGCAGGTACAAGGAATGACCCTGTTGGGGCATGAAGTGCACACACCCCAATCCATACGGGTGAACAGCATACTACGAAGCTGGCAAGGGATTGGAAACAACAAGATCTAGGATGATATGCTGCGGTCTTCCTTGTGGCCAGTGCTTAAATTGCATTCTTTGCTGTAGCAGATGGTAAGCTGCAATGAGGAGGATGCGATGGCGCTCACAGGGCAAAGTGATGGAGATAAGGTGGGGGCTGTGGCACTTTTAGCCATACCATGAAATGAGTTGATGTGTGCTCGGTCTTCTGACTGGCGGATGCATGGCGTCTGTTAAAGTGTGTTTGGTCGGTCCGATGTAGCAGCCCTCTTGCTGTTGCCATACTACAAATGTTTGTAACGGCCATGATTGGCCTCCTATTTGGATCTATAATTGATTGGATGTCCTGCTCTGCATTCTCTGTCCATGGAAGTCCTTGTGGTCATTTCCATCCAATAATGTAAAAGGAAGTTCTACTAAGGCGAAGTGGCTAGGTATAGAAGTCGGTTACTAACAGACAAACAAACATGTAAGGTGTGGCAACCGCAAAGGGCTGCACTTGCTTTGGTAATGCTTGAGAGTGACCCTACACACTCTATGGGACCTAGCAAGCAAGATGAAGATGGTTTGGCCCCACAGGGAAACGACCAAACACACCATCGGATGGATCCAAAAACAATTACAATTTTCTTTCTTAGTCTTTTCTTTTTACACTTTGATGAATTTGAAATATTTGTTCGTTTCTGTTGGTTTGCTTTTCAATCATATGAGCCTTCATTGGCTCCCATGGGCTGCCCTCAAGTTGTTAAGAGAGACTCAAGTTGTGAAGGGAATTTGGATCTGTTATACAGTTGACTGCAGATTTATGCTCTGTGCCCTAGATGTGGATCGCAATTGGCTAGGAATAAATCTACTTTAGCGACATATATGCAGCATTACAGAGTTCATTTGAAAAATTAATTACAGAGTGTTTTCTAGTAGATTATGAAGTCGCGTTAGTTGGTCCACGCTAGCCATGTCAAAACGGCAGAAGCCAACCAGCAGTAGTGGGGGCTCCCAGCAGGCTGCTAGTATTAGCAAAGATGCTTATGACGACCTCCTCATTAGCAATGCGACCCTTAAGGCGCAGATGGAAACCCTGCAGGAGCAGGTGCGTGTGCTCACCGAGTCATTCACCGAGCAACTTGAACGTGCGAAAGCGGAACTTGTCGTTGCCAAGGAGGTCATTACGCAGCTGCAAAAGGAGAAGGCAGAACTTGATGCCAAAGTGACGGAAGCTCGGCGTCAACGCCCTGTGCCTGCTCCATCTGCTGCACCCGGCCCCGAGTCTGACCGAGTGGAGCGGCTTATGCGGGCTGCCAATGACTGCAAGGTGATTGTCTTCACTCGGGGTGCCCAAACCACTAGCACGGAGGTCTCCGCTAAGTTGCGTGCAGCAGCTGGCCTGCCTGACTATGCTGTTGCGGAAGCCTTCAAGGCAGGTTCGGTATGGTTCGTCAAGCTAATCAGCAGGACCTTCACCCTCACGGCGCTCCAGCGCTGGTACGCCTTCAAACAGCTGAGCGGGTGGGGTCTCGACCAAGCCCTTACCAAGCAGCAACAGGATGAACGGTCCACTCTGAAGCCACGTTTCCTGGAGCTCAAGACAGCAGGCGCTTTCCCACGGTGGCATGGAAGCGAGATCTTCGTGCGGGTGCAGGCTGGTGTACGACCGGCCACGCAGTGGAACCCAGCCCAGTGTGTGCCCCCTCGCCCAAGGGCCAACCCAGCAGCAACAGCCCCTGGCGCAGCAGCAGCACCCACAGCAGCAGGCCCAAGACCTACAGGCCCCACTCGGGTACGCAATCCCTCCCCTGCACGGGAAGGAGTAAGCCCAGCAGCAGTACCAGGATCATCAGCAGCTGCAGGGCCATCAGCAGCAACAGCAGCAGCAGCAGCAGGTACAGCAGGAGCTGGACCAGCAGCACCCACAGCAGCAGGAGCTTCTGGTAGCAACGGCCCCTTCCCCCCTCCTCCCCCTGGAGCTGTCCCTCCTCAGGCCGCTGCGCCGAAGTCAAAGCTGGCTTGAAGGGGTGGGCAGCCCACAGTGACTTCCCTGACATTGCTATCGTATAATGTCAATGGTACGTCACCCACCAAGATCCAGGCTTTTTTGCATTGGCATCATTTGTTTCGGCAGCATTCGGTGGTTGCATTGCAGGAGACCAGATCCATTCTTGCTGATCCCCTGCATGGGTTTCTATCACAGTCACATCGTCCATATGTGTGTTGTGGTCCTTCTTCACAAGGGACGGCTGGCCATGGTTTGGCCGTATACGTTCAGAACGACATTCATGTCCGGTATCAGGTTAAGTTACGAAAGTTATCTCCATATGTGATCTGGCTCCAATTCTCCACCGCTGTTGGTAGGCTCATTCTCGGTACGGTGTATGTTCCGCAGAACAGCACAGCAATGCACGAGGTGTATGACACATTATTGTCTGAAATAGGTGCCTTTCAGGCATCTGGAGCACAGGTGCTCTGCATAGGTGACTTCAATGCACATGTTGGGGATTTGGATGATAGGGGTTTAGATCCTTCTGGTCGACCGATTGGACTGGCATGCCGCCGTGGTCCTGACTCTCATGCGATGAATAGCTCTGGGCAATGTTTGATAAACTTATGTTTGGCCACTGGTACCCTCCTCTGTACAGGACGGGGCGCTGGTGGGGGTGTGGCTGTGCCGATTGTACCGTCTTTTACTGCTCGTGGAGCACAGACCCGCCCAGATCATTGTTTGGTATCAGCCGGTCTGCTGCCTAGGGTTCTGAACCCTGTTGTACTTAGTCATGTCCATGGTAGTGACCACCTGCCCATGTCTATGGGGCTTGCTATGTCATCTTTGGAGAGTGTGGGGTCTCCTTCTGCTTTTGGGCAAACAGAACCCATGGTGCGATTAGTGTGGGATGAGGCAAAGCGTATGGACTTTTATTCTGCACTTGAGACAGACCCAGCAGTGATTGCTCTGCTTGCAGATGCCCAAACAGCTACTCTATCTTCTGAGACACTGGATCAGTCTGTCCAGTTGCTTGGGCAGGCCCTTTTCCAGGCAGCCAAGGTGGTTGGGATGAAAATTCGTGCGGTGTCTAGCTCTTGTCGGCGTAAAAAGGTCCATCAGCCATGGTTTGATGATGAGTGCAAGGCCGCCGTGCGGGCCCTTCGTGGTGTGGCTGTCACAGCTGAGCAGACCAAGCAGCTTCGCAGTCTCTATCAGCGCAAGAAGCGTCAGCATGCAGGACAGCAATACTCCAGGTTTGAGCAGCTGTGTCGGTCTCAGCCCACATACTTCTGGAAGGCCCTACGCCGTGGCATTGCCCAATCCAGCCCTGTTGTGCCTACAGCTGATGAATTTGCCCAGCACTTTTCCAGCGTCTTCAGTGGGCCGCCTGTGAGGCCCCCCTTGCCATCCTTGGCACCTCCTACAACAGAAGACTTAGATGACTTGTTTGGGGATGATGAACTTCAAAGTGCCTTCAAGCGACTTAAACGCCGGGCCTCTCCTGGTAAAACAGGCCTCCCAGTGCCTGCTCTGGCTGCCTACCCTGTTCGATATTTGATACAATCCATTCTACGAGCTGTGCACTTAGCTGGCAAGGAGCCCGCTGAGATGAGTCTTGCCTTGTTGAATCCTATATATAAGCGTGGGGACCATTCTCAGGAGGTTAACTACCGCCCTATAGTGGTGTCCTCACTACTCCACAAGTTATATGCAAATTGCTTGGGTTCTGGGGTGTATGTGGCCCACACTCAGTACAGTCACCAGCATGGTGACATGTTCCCCCGGCAAGCAGGGTTCTTGCCTGATCGGAGTACCCTTCATAATATGTTTGTTGTGCAGCATTTGGCTCATCATGCGCTCACTACCAATCGTCTCATGTATGTGGTATTCTTGGATGTCTCGGCCGCATATGATACTACTGATCATGGCAAATTGGTGGAAACTCTCCTCCAGTTGGAGTTTCCCGAACATCTTGTGCGAGGGATTGCAGGCATGTACCAGGGTTTGCGCTATCAGGTGGTTACCAATGGAGTTGTTGCAGAGCCTTTCCATGTTGGTATTGGGGTCAAGCAAGGATGCCCCCTGAGCCCCATGTTATACAATTTGTATGTCCAGCCACTAAGTGGAGCATTAAGTGCACTTGATAAGGGGCCATGCTTCCCTGGTCTTCCTGGGTGCCATCCGGACTATCATTATGCTGATGATGCTGCTCTCATGGCAGAGTACCTCCCCGACTTGCAGGCTTTGCTGACCCATACTAATGTCGTGCTCGCTGCTCGCAATCTTAAGCTGTCAGTGCCTAAGTGTATCGGACTCGTTTTGGGTTTGCAGGCGGGAGCTCCAGTTGGTGAATGTTCTTTGAGTCTTGGTTCCGCGCCCCTTGCATCAGCTTCACCTACTGAGGGGACACGCTATCTTGGCCTAATTTATGACACAGCAGCCTCTGCGGGCACTATGGCAGCTCACAGGGCCTCCTGTTTTTCCTCTTCTTTTCATGCTGCTACTGCTCAGATGCGTGCGGCACCAGACTTTCCCTGTGCACTCCCAGCCTTCTTGAAATTGTTGCACACTGTTATGGAGCCAGCTGGTTTGTATGGGTGTGAACTCTGGGGCCTTCTATCTATTCCGGGTTTGTGGTCGTCTGGTTGGACCCTAGCTAAATTCTATAGCCTTACAGATCCTTTGGAGGTTAAGCGGTGCCGTCTGGTCCGTCAGTGGTTGCAGCTCCCTCAGTCTGTGCCTCTTTTGCCTTTGTTACATGAGCTTGGATCTGAACCTCTTGTGCATTGCTATGTTCGGCGTGCTGTTCGTTTTTATAACTGCCTTGTTGAGTTGGATGCTGCTTCAGTGTATCGAAGTGCTCTGCAACAGAACATTGATGATGCTCTCTCCACTCGCTCCCGTGCCCATAACTTTGTGGGGGCTCTTTTTCAGGTGCTACGGATCCTTTTGCCCCGTGAAGGTGGTCTTACTCGCACCTTGCGAGCTTGCCTGCCTTTGGATATTGATGGCATTGATGAGGCATTGCATACTCGGTACACTGAGCACATTCAGCGTCTGTCCCAGGTTGTCAATGGTCCTGGGTCCCGTACTGGTCTGTATTTCAGGGTTGTTGGTACACATGTTTTGGGCGTTGTCCCTTCTTTTTACTCATGTCGACTGTCTCATGGTGTGTTGGTACGTTTCTTGCGTTTTCGTCTTGGTTGCCATCATTTGCGTATCCATACTGGGCGTTGGCTTCCGCCCCTCCTTCCGCATTCTCAACGCACATGTTTGCGGTGTAGCTCCACAGTAGTTGATGATGAGGCGCATTGTTTGTTCATGTGTGAACACCCCCCAATTGTTGAGATTTGGATACACCCATCAGTCTCCTGCTGGTGATTTGTTTGCCGTGTCCGTAGTTGGATGTCTGCTTGGGTATTCCTCTTGCTTGGTGGTATGGATTCCATTGTTTTTGGACCCCTCCGATGGTGCGTTTGGTCGTTTCGACTTAGCAGCCCTTTGCGGTTGCCGCACCTTAAATTTTTGTTTGTTTGTTTGTTTGTACCCCAAAAAATCAAAAACCCAAAAAAAAATTAAAAAATAAAAATTGTGTGTGCACTTTTCCAGGGCCAGTATTCTGCATCATTGTATCTGCTTGGACATGCATGATCATGGAGTTCCAACTGGTGGATGGTGTTCAGTTTTTCTTGGTTCTATCTGTGTTAGTGGCTTTGCCACCCCTGTGGTGAACTGTGGCACCGCACGCGTGCCGATGGGTTTGCCAATGTAAGATTCACACACACACAGAACTTATAGTGATGTCTTTGCCGGTTTCAGCTTGGATATAGCTTGCTGTTGCCAAAACCAAGCTCAGTGATACTCTAATGACCATGAGCATGCCTTGGCACCAGTCAAACCGACCCGACCAGGATTTTGAGAACATTTGACCAGCTCTGGTACTTTGTGACACGGAGACCCATGCGGTGTCTCCTGCACTATAATTGATGCTCTACAACAAGCAAAGCTGCTGGGCAACTGTGGTGGTGGAGGTCGTTTCGACCTAGCAGCCCTTTCGCGGTGGCCGCACCTTAACTTTTCAGTTTGTTTGAATAGCCCCCTGCATGGCCACGCCGGCACAGAGGGAGCACGCAGGTATTCACCAAATCAGCGATACCTTAGGGTTGGCCCGCAGCTCTGGTACTATCTTATATAGACTTTTTTACTTATCAACCACGCATTGCAGGCCTCTGTGCGGTAGTCTGCACCCGGTCAAAGCGGCAGGCACTACGGCAGTTCGTTGTCACTTCCCGAGAGTAACTACTGTGTTGGGGCACGTCACAGCTTTTGAGGGCAGCTCAAATGCTCAATTTCTTCCTAAGAGCTAACGTTCGGAGCTGCACTCCTTACCTTTTAGGCAGGACATGCTACCATCACCGCTCAGGACCACGTTGAAGTTCCGGGACATTCTGTACTGAGCCCGCACAATTTCTGCACATCATAGGCCAGGGTGCGCTCTTAAGGCAGTATCTCATAGTTTAGTATAACTGTTACAGCCTGCCATAGCATGACATTGACGTGGCCATGCAAGGGTATGCCAGCCATCACCGTGTCCAGCTTGCTGCCAGACGCGCAAATGTCAATGGCACTCTGGTTGCAGCCCAATGCATGGTCAGACTGCATGTTTCCTGAGCCTTTCAGCCGTCCAGTTTCGTTGCTCCGTGCTGCGGCGAAGTGGCTCATGTTACGTATGGTGCAACGCTTCTACATGGGTTAGGCGGAAGCAGACAGGACACCCAGCAGTGCAGTACCAGCCAGAATGGCAGCGCTTAGCCACACGCCGGAGTTACTGAGGTGGTAGACTAACCTCGACGAATGCATCACCTGCGTAGGTTGTGTTATCCAGCCCCTGGGCTAGCAGCTGCAATGGACAGGAAGATTGCGGTGGCGCTGTTCAGCGCTGCCTGCTTCCTTCTGTCCTCGGTATACGCGACATCGCATGAGTACTCAAGCACATACGATTTCCTCAAATGTGCAGTGGATGTGGAGGTCCGGCCCCGCAGCACAGCCGAACTGGCCAAGGCTATTAGCGCTATCTACACAGATGCCACAGCCAAGGGGTCGTCTGTTAAGATCCGTGCTTCCATTAAGTAAGCCAATCCATCAGCTTTGCTGCCGATGTCTCTGTCCTGCGACTTCCACAGGTCTTGATACTGGTCCATGCAGTTGGGTGCAGACAGCAACTCTGCATGACCTAGGGGTCACAATCACCTGACCAGACCATTGACAGTTTCATGACTCTACCCTGGTTGTGTTGTTGCACAAGGAAAAACGCTGCACCCGCAGATGTTCAGCTGTGTTTTTAGCCAGGTGCCTTGTTTGATCTTGGCAGCTGCAGTGTATGGTGTCAACTTACACCTGTCAGTGAACAGCAGCACATCGGGATCTTCACACCTGCCATGCTCTTCTGCCATGCAGGACATTTGGCAGCAGTGCTTCATTTGCCTGCCCTGCCCTACCCCAAGGCAGTACCCTAGCCACTAAGAAGAAAACTCTCACAGTTGGGGTCATGCTAAACGATATGACCAAGGTCTTAGAAGTCAACCCTAAGGCACGTACCATGAAAGTCCAGGGCCAGATACTGTACAAGGACGTCTACGAGGCGGCAACAGCAGCAGGGCTCAGCGTTAAAGGAGGAACTGTAGGGTTTTGGCAGGGTCTCACCATTGGTGGCTCCATATCAGCAGGGACACATGGCACTGGGCTGGGCGTGGAGAGCAACGTGGTAAGTGCTCGCGAACGAAAGGTGCAGGTATCAGGATATAGTACTTATGGTTTACAGCAGACACATGGGAATGGGCGACTACCTACCACCGTGTTCCCTGTGGTTTCAATCAACTTTGCCATAACAGACAGTGCTTGATGCTAGCTGTGAACGTATGCTGATCCTGTTGCTGTGCTTCTAACTATGGCATCAGCATTATAGCGGCTCCAGGGCGGTGGTTTGTGTGCCGAAAGACCCACGTAGCAATAGCAACAGCTTTGGGTCCAGTCAGTCCGCCAGCTAATCGCAAGTGCAGCACATCCAGGTTGAGACTTCGGCGGCAGTAGAGGTTCCTTACCACTGAGGACTACGCAGCTGACCTCGGTAGAACCTGTTGCTAGAGCTTTTAAGGCTGTGAATCCCAGCAGCAATGCTGGTCATAGCAACACATCCATAGGCATGCACTACAGCTTTTGCTGAACGACTTCTTGCTCTTGCACTTGCCAAGTACCTTACATGCATGTTTGTTCGTCTATCTCAGACATCATCGGCAGCTAAGGCAAGTGGAAGTTGCTTATCCAGGCAGCCTTATTTGGGAAGTCTCTTATTGCATTCAGAGTGCTTTGGCCTCTTTCAAGGCGAAGTGAGTTATAGCTGCTGTTGTGCATGGACACTGCAAAGATAGTCAAGAAGACAAAAACTAACCATCTTTTGTTAGGCATGCTCCGCCTGCTGCTGCCACCTGGAAGTCCAGATCCGCTAAGGGGAGCTGTAGCAAGTCACCTGCCAACTCAATTAGCCCCTAACATGGATGATGCTTCTGCTGCTTCTGCTGCTGCTGCTTCCACAGTGTGACAATGTAGCAGAAATGACCTTTGTGGACGGCACGGGTCAGGTGCATGTCGTCACTCGGAACTCCAAGGAGGGTCGGGGTTTATGTTCAGGCATCGGGCTGCTGGGAATCATCACAGAGGTGAAGCTCAAGCTGAAGGTGAGCCTGGCCCTGTGAGCCTTCATTGGATCGAAGGGAGGTTCTCCTGGTCTAGTTGGTAATCTGGTAATCTTCTGGTGCTTGTGAGGGTTTGGAGAGGACAGTGTTGACTGCTGGCGTACAAAAAGAGGAAGTTCTAGTGATTTGCAATACAACAATAGGGCTGGGCTAGAGAGTGCAGCCCTTGAGGCAAAGGATTTGCACCCTGCAATGAGCTCCAGGAGAGGTACATACAGCAGCTGGGCATAAGCAGGTGTTGTCTGGTGCCTTTGTTGGGGTTACCAGATTGCAGTTCTCCAGCACTGTGTCTTCTCCCTGCTGCCACCAAGGGTGTCCTAGGCTCCTAGCATTTGCCAGTATGTGTCTTCCAGAACCGCAGATAGACATGCATCAATAGGTGTCTCCTTCCCCTCTTAATCCTGGGTGCACCCATCCTGCAGTACCACAGCCCAGCTTAAGAAGCAATATTGCACCTAGTCCATGTCCATGTGTGCTTGCATTGACAGCGTCACCCTAGGTACCATGGTATTCATGCTAAACATATCGAGGAAGTGCGGTTGAGACCTAATTATCTCTGATCAGAGCCTTTTATGTGTGTTGCTTGGATCATTGTAGCCCACGACTCTGATGAAGATCACCAGCAAGGCCCTGCTCCCTGATGCGGCGCTACCAGCAGCAGTAGAGCCCCTGCTCGCCAGCCATCCCCGCTTGAACATCTTCTGGCGCCCAGATCTGCGGAAGTTCTCATACCACATCCTGACCGAGCTGAACTCCACCGAGGCCAAACCCCTGACCTTTGTGCCCGACGCCTACGGCACCCTCCTCGGCCGCGTCCCCGACCCACGGCTGACCTTCGGCGGCCTTGGGATGCAGGCGTTCGGCGCGGCTTTGGGCTCATGGCAGGGTGATATCAATAACCTGCTGCCGACATCTGTTGCCTTGGAAGCAAGCATGTGCTCGTACGGACTGATGATGATGACGCAGCCGTGGGCCAAGGTCGCCGTGAAGGAGCTGCCGATCGCGACCGTTGAGTTCCCGCAAGCGACGTTGCCGGCCTATGAAATGACCGGTTACACCAACAAGGTCCAATCAACAAATTGCGGAGAAGGGTGTGTATGGTCTAACAAAGACTTCATGCATACCTACTTGGACTGGGAATTCACAATTGAGAAGGCCCAACTGGCTGATTGGATGAATGATGTTAAGAAGGTGACGGAGATGGACCTGCAGAATAAGGAGCAGAAGTGCTATGAGGTGTCTTATTACTGGTTCAGGTTTGGGGAGAAGTCCAAAGACTATCTGTCTACGGCTTACGGGGTGAAGGAGCCTGTGTTCGTTGAGGTGAGTGTGGTGACAAAAGCTTGATAGCTGCTGATTATCGAGTGGTTATCAGTAACGTGATAAACATTTGATCACTGCTGCCGTAACCATTAGTGAGAAGTGATTGCTGCTGCTGCTGCTGCTGCTGTTCTTGTTGTGGCTGGGCTGTGCCTTAAGCTTCCGCAGCCATCAGTGGACAGCCTCCTTTGCTGCTGCTGCTGCTATCATTGTTGTGGCTGCGCCTAGAAGCTGCCCTTAAACCCTACTGCCCCCTTGGCTCATAAGCATCTGCTGTGGTGGCATGATACAGACAGCACCTTAGACCCCTGCTTCTGATGCTGCAGCACAGCAAGGAACATGTAATTGCCGTCAGCTGGCACAAACATCATGGCCACTCACGCATGTTACGGGAAACCTTGCAACTAACTACTATTATATGAGATAGATGACTGCACAGCTTTCGGGCCGTGCAGCACCCGTGGCATAACTCCAGCCCGTTTGTTAGTATGTGGAAAGCAGATATCGAGACAAAGAGGCGAGACCGCTAGAGAGCCACAGCTGCCAGACAATTCAAGCACTAGGGGATCGAAGAGTGAGTTCGTAACAGCGCACGGTACCGAGCGACCGACATTGGGGTAGCCTAGAAAGTATCAGTCATGTCTTACACTGGCAGGGGCTTGCAACTAACTACTATTGTATACAAATGGACAACAGCTGGTATCAGTACAGCAAGGGCCCTCTTGTCCATCACCAGTCCAATTAGGACACATTCAAGCTCCTACCCTCTGCTTCTTTAGCCTATTGACCAGCTATCCGCAACAGCAAAGGTGGTGTGCTCGTCTGTTGCTGTCTCCACGCATTCTTGGAACTGCTTGATACTACTCATGCTCATAGCCTTGTTTCTGGGCCTCCCACCTCTTCACGCCTGCTGAGTGGTTCAGTCAACTGCAGCATTACCATAGGCTAACTGCATTTCTCTTTTTATTTCTTGCAGCAATTGACCGCCTGGGCCAAGGAGAGCTGGGACTTTGCACCCGCCAAGTATGAGTATATCTATGATATCATTGAGCAGATGACCATTTGCAAGTATGGTGCAAGGTGAGTGAAGGGGAGGTGTGGGAGGGAAGGTAGGCCCAAGGGATGTGTGCCCACTGAGCCATCAGAGAGTTCGTCACGGGCACATGGCACTTTTGGCTTTGCATGTCATGAAAGAAGAGAAAAGGTGCAGGGCTGGTATGGTCCCCGGCCTGAAAGGGCTTGGTCTACATTTAAGCAGCACCATTTCTGGAAAGGGCCTGCTCAGTGAGAAGCAGAACGGTCTTGTTTGATAGAGGTGTGTTATCTACCGGCAGCCCTTTGACTGATGAGCGTGCCACTAGCATTGACTAGTTGCTTTTCTTGTGCGTTATAGCATGTGTTTAAGGTGCAGCTTGCCGACTTGGAACAGACTTACATACAGCTAAAACCCTTTGGCCATGCTTGCATACCTTGCAGCATGCTTACTCTGTTCCCAGCTCATGCAGCACATATTAATACTATCTGGCATAAGAGCCTAGCTGCCAAGACTGTAGTGAACTTATGATCTCTTTCTCCATTGAAAGTGGCAGAGGGTTATTGCCACAGTGATGACAACCATGCGTGCTAGCCATTGCTCTCCCCTGCCGTGCCCAGTCAGCTGAGCTTATTCGTAACCCTCAGTAGCTGGCACTGAAAGCTCTTACATCAATCTCCATGGTAGGCTGGCCAGTGTAATCCTTACACCAATGGGCCCCTCCCTTAATCTTACGTGGGAGGGCAACTCACGCCCCTTTTTGCATAGCTCTCTCTCTCCCTACATAAATATCTGTCATTAACTTCTCCCTGACATCGTTGTCTTTGATGGCTCTTCCTTGCAGGCCGCACTGGGGCAAGAACTTTGACCGCACATTCACCAACCCCAGGTGCCTCACGCGCTCCAAGTACCCTGCCTTCAGCAACCAGCTGGCGCTGCAGCAGACCTATGACCCCAGGAAGTTCTTTGAAAGCGAGCTGATGACTCGTGTCGTCAAACAACAAACAATCAAGCCCTACCCGGGGTGTGTACTTGATCGCACCTGCTATTGCTCAAAGGATGTGCATTGCCCCCAAGGACACAAGTGTGTGCCATCACATGCATTCCCGGAGTACAAAGTTTGCAAGCCTCTGTTGATGCTGTAACAAGGCAGTGTCGATGCAAAGGCTGGTGCTTCACTAGCTGTGTATTTATGGTTACCGTTCTATTGTTAGGACGTCGAGCAGTAGTGACACCGGTGCCGAAGACTGCCGACTGCGGGGCAGACCGTGCCCTATAGGGCATCGCAGGCTGCGCTTAGGGCGTCTATGTAAGCGCCTTCGTCGGTACCACAAGCTGAGCGCATTGCTGAGGGGCAGCGTGTGCGGAAGGAACGCACGCTGCGATGGACACTCGCTTCCGACCGGTTTTCCCGAAATAACTTTTGCCAGCAAGCATCTCTGTGCCTAGCATTCTGCAGGCGTGTCTTTTATCTAGTATTGGACATTTTGTCCGATGTGTATATGCATATTGGCTGCCTTCGCGCACAAGTGCCTGTGGGCGACAACTGGGCGGACTGGCGAAATACTTCTGGCCAGCAACCATCTCTGTCCCTAGCATTCTGCAGGCATGTATTCTATGTGATTCATGACAGAATGGTCAGATGTGCAAGAGGCTTTTCTCCGTCTTTGGGCATAAGCGAGTGAGTGCCTGGGCAGTCGCTCCTGACAGGTTTTCGCGAAATATACCGTCCTGAAGCCGGTTCCAGGTTCCGGTTCCAGGGCAAAATGTGCTCAGTTCCGCGGTTCCAGCGATGCCAAACATGTCAGTTCCTGGTTCCAGCCCTGGGCCACCCTCTGGCCAACATGTCACATGCTGGTTCCAGCAAGTTTATTACAAAGTGTAGAGTGCTCAACTGAGTGCAAGAATAGCATTTTCCATTGTACAATTGGTTGTAATAAGTACAAATCATCGCTGGCTTCTGGGGCGAAGCCCACCCCCCTGGGGGGCTGTTCCTCCCCCCTGGACCCCCGCCTCCTGCTTGGGTCCATGCTGCGCATCGACATGGCATGGTCTCCCCCAGAAAAGTTTGGTTCCAGAGGCCTTGTTCAAGTCTAGTTCTGGTTCCAGAGGAGGTTGTGGAACCGGCTTCAGGACGTTAGAAATAGCTCTTGCCAGCCTGCGTTTCTTGTTTTAGTTCTTTGCGTGCCTGTCTGTTATCAGCATCTTGAAAGAACAGCGTTCCGGCCCGCAGGCTTTGCTCAGTCTTTGGGCATTATCGAAGTGAGTGGAAGGCACTGGCGACATGCATCTGTACACAGCAGCAAACTCTCATAGCCTGTCACAACGCTACCACTTCCCATATCACCAAACTCCAGAACGATGGCGTTAAGAACGGAGCTACAATTGGTTTGCAAGGTAGGTAGGATGCTGTGAGTTAACGGTAATTTGTAGTATCAACAGAGTCATCACGAGCTGCATTTAGAGATAGGCAGGGAGCTAGTACCCAAACATACTAAGGGAGGGTATGAAAACTGTGCACCTGTATGTGTGCCTCAAGCTTTGCTGGGATAGATGTTGTCAGAGGCAATTGGAGCAGAATCTGAGCCATTGTTTCAAGGGCTGGAAGCCTTAATGTTACTGATGCTGTGAATCAGCGCATGACGGCTGATGCCGTATGAAGCTACATCGTAAAGCTAATGTTGACATAGAGCTAGCCCTTCTTTGTATTTTGTTATTTATCCCATTCCATGGGAGGGGTCACATGGAGGTGCATGTGGCTTAAGCATCATACTGCAGGCACCCTCTTTATGAGATGTATAGTAAGGTCTGTAGCTCATGCCTGTGCTTACCCAAGGTGGGGGGGGTGTTTGGTAGTTTCAGGTTTGCCAAAGGGCTGTGTACCTGTTAGAGGTGCAAGCAATGCATCTTGCAGAACTGGCTGGACAGCTGCACAGCTGTCTTTCAAGACAAAGTTGTCTACCTGCCGCAAGCGTGTGGTTTGGAGTCCGATCGAACTGGTTGCAGTCTCGTCGTTGGACTGCTTGGGTATCCTTGTTGGTTGGTTGGTGGTGTGTAATCCAGTTGTTTTTGAATCCATCCGATGGTGTGTTTGGTCGTTTCGGCCCAGCAGCTTTTTTGCGGTTGCGGCACCGAAAAATTTTGTTTGTTTGTTTGTTGGCTTTCATGGGGACTGTCATGGTGTGAAGAAAATGATGCATTGCACTTCTGGATTGTTAATGAATGCATAACATCATGTGTGCTAATACCTTGCAGCTATCAATATTGCATAATGTGTATGTAGCCAAAGAATCTACCATCAATGGGGCCCCGCTGCTCAGTTACCGCTTGGGCGGATGGCATGTCCTGCCTGTACTGTACGTGGGTACATGTGTCTAAAGGTGTGAAGCAATGGCGGGGTTGTCAGAGCAGCCAAAGGCATTTTAGGCTGAGCCACACGATGCCCCTACATACTTGAAGGCTAAAACCCTGTCTTTTGGCATGGTACAATGCATTGCAAAGATGCGGCTAGGATGGCACTGCTTGGCCATCCACACAGGAAGATACAATGGAATAGTAAGGGATGACAGGGTGTGTCGGTTGTGTCAAAAGCTTGGTTATAGGGATGATACTACAGGGTCAGTTCCAGTTGAAGATCTTGTCCACTTCATGTTGGATTGTAGAGTGCTTCACCCTGTCCGGGACGATTTCCCCCTCTTCTTCAAGCCCGCCTCCTTACCAGGGCAATCCAAGGATAGTCATGTTAAGTTTATTCTCAATCATAGTGATCATGTGCAAGTTGTGAGGTGTATTTCAGCACTGAAGAAAAGGCGGGAAAGCTGTTTACAACTGCTTGACGATGGTAGAGAGGGTGAAATCATGCCTGAAGGTTATCTCCCCTTTGATTACAACCTATGGCGGATTATGGGACATGATATAGATTGATTGCATATGACTTTCATGTTCTTTGAGTCTTGGTTCCGCGCCCCTTGCATCAGCTTCACCTACTGAGGGGACACGCTATCTTGGCCTAATTTATGACACAGCAGCCTCTGCGGGCACTATGGCAGCTCACAGGGCCTCCTGTTTTTCCTCTTCTTTTCATGCTGCTACTGCTCAGATGCGTGCGGCACCAGACTTTCCCTGTGCACTCCCAGCCTTCTTGAAATTGTTGCACACTGTTATGGAGCCAGCTGGTTTGTATGGGTGTGAACTCTGGGGCCTTCTATCTATTCCGGGTTTGTGGTCGTCTGGTTGGACCCTGGCTAAATTCTGTAGCCTTAAAGATCCTTTGGAGGTTAAGCGGTGCCGTCTGGTCCGTCAGTGGTTGCAGCTCCCTCAGTCTGTGCCTCTTTTGCCTTTGTTACATGAGCTTGGATCTGAACCTCTTGTGCATTGCTATGTTCGGCGTGCTGTTCGTTTTTATAACTGCCTTGTTGAGTTGGATGCTGCTTCAGTGTATCGAAGTGCTCTGCAACAGAACATTGATGATGCTCTCTCCACTCGCTCCCGTGCCCATAACTTTGTGGGGGCTCTTTTTCAGGTGCTACGGATCCTTTTGCCCCGTGAAGGTGGTCTTACTCGCACCTTGCGAGCTTGCCTGCCTTTGGATATTGATGGCATTGATGAGGCATTGCATACTCGGTACACTGAGCACATTCAGCGTCTGTCCCAGGTTGTCAATGGTCCTGGGTCCCGTACTGGTCTGTATTTCAGGGTTGTTGGTACACATGTTTTGGGCGTTGTCCCTTCTTTTTACTCATGTCGACTGTCTCATGGTGTGTTGGTACGTTTCTTGCGTTTTCGTCTTGGTTGCCATCATTTGCGTATCCATACTGGGCGTTGGCTTCCGCCCCTCCTTCCGCATTCTCAACGCACATGTTTGCGGTGTAGCTCCACAGTAGTTGATGATGAGGCGCATTGTTTGTTCATGTGTGAACACCCCACAATTGTTGAGGCTAGAGATTTGTTTCTGGCAGCTGTGGTTCCCCCCGTGGCCGCGTTGTCCTCGCTCAGGTATGCTGATTTCTGGGCACTGTCAGCCACTGGCTGTGTCCCTCTCTCGGCCTTGGTCAAGTATGTGGCCGTGTGTGTTCGTGTCTGTTGGTACTGCCATCAGACAGGTGGTACTGATGTGGTGGACTTACCGGATATCTTGCTCCCGGCAGGTCAATATTTGGATCTGTTTGATTCGGAGTCGGAGACAGAAGTTCCTAGTGCTTCGTCTGATGAGGAACTGGTTGAAGTCTAGATAGCTACATGTTTGGGTATTCGCCTTGGTTGGTGTGCTGGCCGTCTTGGGTGGTACATATGCGGTGGACTTACTGGACATCCTGCTTGGTTGGTGCTCTGGATTGTGTTTGATTTGGATACACCCATCAGTCTCCTGCTGGTGATTTGTTTGCCGTGTCCGTAGTTGGATGTCTGCTTGGGTATTCCTCTTGCTTGGTGGTATGGATTCCATTGTTTTTGGACCCATCCGATGGTGTGTTTGGTCGTTTCGACCTAGCAGCCCTTTGCGGTTGCCGCACCTTAAATTTTTTTGTTTGTTTGTTTGTTTGTTTGCTGGTGCTACTATTTGCCGTGTCCGTAGTTGGATGTCTGCTTGGGTATTCCTCTTGCTTGGTGGTATGGATTCCATTGTTTTTTGGACCCATCCGATGGTGCGTTTGGTCGTTTCGACTTAGCAGCCCTTTGCGGTTGCCGCACCTTAAATTTTTGTTTGTTTTTTTGTTTTGTTACTGGGCACCTCTTAGGCATGGCTATGTACTGGTTAATAGTCTGTGTTAGTTCTGGAACTGCTGCTGCTCTGCGATTCTCCACATCTGGGTGAGAGTATTTTTGGCATAAAATGTATACAATGTTCTGGTGATATATGCTGTTGCGTTGCTGTTTGTTTGATGGATGTACCCAAAAAATCAAAAACCCAAAAAAATCAAAAAATAAAATTGTGTGTGCACTTTTCCAGGGCCAGTATTCTGCATCATTGTATCTGCTTGGACATGCATGATCATGGAGTTCAAACTGGTGGATGGTGTTCAGTTTTTCCTGGTTATATTTGTGTTAGTGGCTTTGCCACCCCTGTGGTGAACTGTGGCACCGCACGCGTGCCGATGGGTTTGCCAATGTAAGATTCACACACACACACACACTCCGGCAACTCCGTCCCCGTACGTCCTGCCATGAGAGCCTTTGAGCCCTGCGGGTAGATGGCATGTTGTGAAGCCGTTTCAGCGGCCTTAGCGTACATGAGGACAGGCGGGCATCGGGCAGCCTCTTCGAGTACACGGTGAAGGTCGCTCATCCATAATCATTTTTAGTAGTTGGTCTGCTTGAAGGCAACATTTAAGGTGTGGCAACGACTATGAGGGCTTGCTAGGTCGTAACAACCAAAACACACCATCGTTGATCGATGTCAAAGGGACAATCGGCTTTCAGACCAGAGAGGCAGGCCACCCAATCACTCATATATCAGGAAATAGTATAGGGCGCCCGCAACGAGACGGTAGATCCGTTTACACAGGTTCATGATTCAGTACTCGTCGGCTGTCAGGGAAGGCATTCAACGTCAAATTACGGTAGACCACCCTCCCCAGACATAAACAAACACTGAAACAGACATCAAAGGTGTGACAACCGCAAAAGGGCTGCTAGGTCGAAACAAAACACAAACAAAAATTTAAGGTGCGGCAACCGCAAAGGGCTGCTAGGTCGAAACGACCAAACACACCATCGGATGGGTCCAAAAACAATGGAATCCATACCACCAAGCAAGAGGAATACCCAAGCAGACATCCAACTACGGACACGGCAAACAAATCACCAGCAGGAGACTGATGGGTGTATCCAAATCAAACACAATCCAGAGCACCAACCAAGCAGGATGTCCAGTAAGTCCACCGCATATGTACCACCCAAGACGGCCAGCACACCAACCAAGGCGAATACCCAAACATGTAGCTATCTAGACTTCAACCAGTTCCTCATCAGACGAATCACTAGGAACATCTGTCTCCGACTCCGAATCAAACAGATCCAAATATTGACCTGCCGGGAGCAAGATATCCGGTAAGTCCACCACATCAGTACCACCTGTCTGATGGCAGTACCAACAGACACGAACACACACGGCCACATACTTGACCAAGGCCGAGAGAGGGACACAGCCAGTGGCTGACAGTGCCCAGAAATCAGCATACCTGAGCGAGGACAACGCGGCCACGGGGGGAACCACAGCTGCCAGAAACAAATCTCTAGCCTCAACAATTGTGGGGTGTTCACACATGAACAAACAATGCGCCTCATCATCAACTACTGTGGAGCTACACCGCAAACATGTGCGTTGAGAATGCGGAAGGAGGGGCGGAAGCCAACGCCCAGTATGGATACGCAAATGATGGCAACCAAGACGAAAACGCAAGAAACGTACCAACACACCATGAGACAGTCGACATGAGTAAAAAGAAGGGACAACGCCCAAAACATACCAAACACCAAACGACCAAACGACCAAACGACCAAACGACCAAACACGTCATCGGATGGATCCAAAGACAACTATTCCAGACCACCAACCAAGAGGGATACCCAACAATGTATCCATGATCTAGGGAACTTCAACCAATTCCTCAGCAGACAAAAACAAACAAACAAAAAATTTAAGGTGCGGCAACCGCAAAGGGCTGCTAAGTCGAAACGACCAAACGCACCATCGGATGGGTCCAAAAACAATGGTCAGCAAACAAACCACCAGCCATGATCTGACTTAGAACAAACAAACAAACAAAAATCAAACATTGGTCTCCTCTTTTCATAAACCAACAAACACATTCCGCGCATGCATGGTATATCCAACATGGGAGATGGCAACCTAGCATGAATAGCTTTGGCACTCATCACAGCAGGCACCGCCAAAGCACACGTACCACTGAAAACGCTGGTTACAGATATACGACATGCAAACCCCCAAGTGGCATAAAAAGCAGTATTAGCCTTGGTATGTCCATCAAACAAAACAAACAAACAAAAATTTAAGGTGCGGCAACCGCAAAGGGCTGCTAAGTCGAAACGACCAAACGCACCATCGGATGGGTCCAAAAACAATGGAATCCATACCACCAAGCAAGAGGAATACCCAAGCAGACATCCAACTACGGACACGGCAAATAGGAGCACCAGCAAACAAAGCACCAACAGGAGACTGATGGGTGTGTCCAAATCAAACACAATCCAGAGCACCAACCAAGCAGGATGTCCAGTAAGTCCACCGCATATGTACCACCCAAGACGTCCAGCATACCAACCAAGGCTAATACCCAAACATGTAGCTATTTAGACTTCAACCAGTTCCTCATCAGACGAATCACTAGGAACATCGGTCTCCGACTCCGAATCAAACATATCCAAATATTGACCTGCCGGGAGCAAGATATCCGGTAAATCCACCACATCAGTACCACCTGACTGATGGCAGTACCAACAGACACGAACACACACGGCCACATACTTGACCAAGGCCGAGAGAGGGACACAGCCAGTGGCTGACAGTGCCCAGAAATCAGCATACCGGAGCGAGGACAACGCGGCCACGGGGGGAACCACAGCTGCCAGAAACAAATCTCTAGCCTCAACAATTGTGGGGTGTTCACACATGAACAAACAATGCGCCTCATCATCAACTACTGTGGAGCTACACCGCAAACAAGTGCGTTGAGAATGCGGAAGGAGGGGCGGAAGCCAACGCCCAGTATGGATACGCAAATGATGGCAACCAAGACGAAAACGCAAGAAACGTACCAACACACCATGAGACAGTCGACAGGAGTAAAAAGAAGGGACAATCATCCGGGCCATCATCAGCAGTATCAAACAAACAAAGAAACAAAAAATTACCAATTACTACCAATTACCAATTACCAAATGGCCCTGTCAAAGCAGGGCGCCGGTGGGGGCAGCGCCACCCACAAGGAGCCAACTTAGGCTCCAACGGCATACTCAAGTTCCTGTCCAAGCTGAAACAATGGCTGCCACCAGCCCCCCCTAAATCCCTTGCTAGCCAATGTATGTCAGGCCAGCCCATTTCGACTTGCCATGTGCTGACCAGTTGACCCAGTCAACAGCAAACCAAGCAGTTTTATGCCTTGCTCAGGGCCCTTGCTCAGGCCAAATTAAGGTATCCTCCACGCATGCTTGCGTCCTTTTTTGTTTGTTTTTTGTTTTGCGTCCTCAAAGCCATGTTTACTGGCACTTTGCATTGACCGCGAACACGCCAATAGCCATGGAGCAGCAGTATATGTAACAGCAAGGAATGAACGTGAGGGGCACCACCAGCAGGGGCTATGGTGGCTGCTTCATTGCAATGTGCTGCCACACTAGCAGGTCACCCACTGCAAGCCGCATGCAGGCCCTCTGAGCTCCCGAGAGCCAAGGCAAGAGAGAACTACCAACATTTACAAGTCCTAAACAATGCTGTTCACGGACAGCTGCATGCATTGAATGAGCCCAAGTCACATGGAGCTAGTACAGAAAATGTCAAACGACACGCAGATGAGGTGTGGCAACTGCACAAGATTTGGGTCAAAATGGCCAAACACACCATCAGATGGATCAGAAGGCCATCGGATGGCTTCCAGACCTCCAACCAGGAGAGCTAAACAATGATCCTGGTTTGGGAAAGTTCAAGCAACACCTAACATATAGCTGCATCCTGATGCACTAGCAACTGAATCATATGCACGTGCATCAACCACGAAGTTCATTACACACATTATGGCAGAGCACGTGCAGGCCATATGCAACTTAGACAAAAGGTAAGAGCTCCGTGTCATCTTTACACCAAGGAACCCCTTCCGACAATCCCACGCCGGAGACCAATACAACGACTCCTCGCGTACCCCTCCCTCTATCACCCTAGACAGCAGTATGGAGCCATCTTGGAGGGTTACAAACACAGGTCACCCCCACAATGCAGTTGCCAGATCCATGGGATAGTTGCCTGAAGAAAGCAAGGTGATCAGCCCCTGTTACACAGAAATCTCTTGCAAGCATGCAAGTAGTACACAGACGCCCCATGCATGAATTTTTACTGCTTGGCTAAAGCCTTAATAACTCATCACTTTACCAAGCCAAGCCACAATAAACATGGCATGGCGGTGAATGCATCTGCATGATCATGCTCTGGAGTATTATATGCCATTATGCACCATGCATTATCCACTCCCATCTTGATACCCCTCCCATGTCTTACCACCCATCCTTATAAACAAAACCCAAGTTTGATAGTCGATGCAGACCCCTTCAAAGGGCACCATGTGCTTCCTTTGTGTCTTCACGAGAAGCATATGATCAAGGGATAGAACCAGCGATTCCGATCATGCTGGAACACAGACACCACTTTACTGCGGTGGCCTGCAAGAACCCTGAGCTCCTAACCCTGTAGAAACATACTTATGCGATAGCATGCGGTATAGGTAATAGCAAGTAAACCCCTGCAATCAAGATAACATGGGGCTGATGGCGTGTGTCTGCTATGGCATACTAAAACATGCAATCAATGCATGGTGAGCTGTAGCAGGAGTCCCTGATGCAGATCACGTAGCTTATTGAAATTTGCTCTGGAACGCTGAAAACATAAAGGCTGTTCAAAACCTCCCCCATAACCGCCTTATAGCCGTGGCTCAGCAACAAACTCCCCACCTACACCCTGCTTTCAACGCATCCTCCAAACGGCACCCACCCTCAAGAGTATACACTGAGCTCCCGTCCATATCCCTAACACTCCTGCGTTCTTCATATGCTCCCCCGTCCCTGTCTTCCAAACTCCCCCTTCCTCCATTTACTGAATATCCTCTGATCAGGCATTGGCCCAAGATGTACTGCCACCCTGAATCCTTCATACATGCTTACTTGTCCAGGGGAGGAAAGTAAAAGAAAGAAAAACACACCACGTGGTGCTAGCATTGCATCCTCCTCCAAACATCCCGCATGCAGGGCTCACACCCAGGCATTCACGCGCTCATAACATGCTTAGCACACTACCCTCTCCTTAGTACTCTTCAATCGGGCCCTAGCCTGAGATATACTGCCCCCACAGGCCGTGCTACGGTTAGTTGGCTCGAGCCTTACAAGACATGCTTGCCTGTCCAGGGGAACAAGGTAAAAGAAAAACACACCACGTGGTGCTAGCATTGCATCCTCCTCCAAACCTCCAACATGCAGGGCTAATGCGGGGACGTCCACTGACGTATAACATGCTTAGCACACTTCCCTCTCCCTCGTACTTCGTACTCTCTTTAGCCTGAGATGTACTGCCCCCACGGGCCGTGCTACAGTCGGCCAAGGGGTCAAGGTAAGAGGGAAACACACCACATGTCCTAGTACTGCATCCTCCTCCTTTTAACATCCAACATGCAGGGCTCACACCCTGGGTTCCATTCACTCATAAATAGATGGTTGGTGCCGCTGCTGCTGAGGCGCAGCAAAGGGGTCACCAGCTCTCCTCCCCACCAGGAACTGCACCTCTGTCTTGCCCTTTTCAACGTAGTTCAGCCTTTGCCTGGTGATAGACACATCTTCACCGCTGGCATCTTTCTCAATGCGTGTATAATCCTCACCCACCCACTCCACTGTGTTGGAGAACAGGTGGACGGCTCTCAACCTGCAGATGGTTAAGGACAAGCAGATGATGGATCAGTCACTGCAGGGAAGAGCTTGGATTCAAGTCTTTTGTCAATAACATCAGCTTGTAAACAATCAGTATATGATCAGCTGTAAGAAGCACCATGGCAGCTGCTTCTCTACTGTTGCCTCTCTTTGCAAGATTCGGTTTTTAAGGTATCAGTGAAGAGGACTTCCAAAGGGTAACTGCTATTGAAACACCAAACTCCAGATTTTTGTATGCATGACGACCATACATCGGTATGCGTGAGATTTTGAGCTTAGCATAATGTATATACTATGAGATCGAGGATGCCTTGAGCATTACATTTGCAGACTCTACACTTCCAAGCTTGCGTCCCTGAAGGAAAGCAGTTCAGTTTAGTACAATTACTACCGTATACCTGCGTAGAATACCTGGCCAGACCATATAAAGTTACTATACATTTTTTAATATAAAAAACTAATTAATATTAAAATGCATTTATTTAATATACTTTATTAATTATTGTTTAGAGATTCTCCACTCCTCCAGCGCCACCCATCTCCTGCCATCTGGAAATGCTGGATCAACTTCCCTCTTGGGTTTGCTAGGCAGAGGCCACCTGGCTGCTCATGTGGATGTGCTAGGTTTGACTAAGCTAACACGTTCCCTCTATCCCAATGGATCACTGGCGCCTCGCATTTTACTCGCTTCAGCACCCAGCCCACACAAAGGGGGCCACCCTCCCTCTTCTTCCCACCCCCTCCACAGCACCCCATCCTCACAGCATCCTCTCAGCATTTACTGTCCACTGAGCACCCCTCCACCAGCAACAGTAACTTGGACAATATTCTGCCAATGGCCCAGCACACGTAGCCGTGTCAGTTAGTCAACCTGTTACTCTCAAGCAGGGGAGAACATGCGACCCATCATACCGCAAGGTGTCACTCAACTCTCGACAATCTGACCATTCCTCCAAGCCACTTGTCATCACAGCCGTGCACACCCTTTATCATGGTCTCTCCCCACAACTCCAAACCCATTCCTGTGTTATGTGATTCACCAATCATGCCTTGGACTATGTACAAAGGTATACACCTTCCTTTATCTCAAGAATTCTCAAACACCCAGCTATTTCCTCTGCAGACTTGCCACGCAAGATAGGCACTGGTTAGACCATGTCCTGGCCAGAGGGCTTTAATAATGCACCTCGCTTAATGGCAACATCCAAACATATTCTTTCCTTTTTTTGCCTCCTGACCCAACCCCTCCCGACTCACCTCTCTCGACCCTGCCCCCCTGCCCCCCTCTCTCTTCCTGACCCACCCCTCCCCTCCCCGCCCCTCCCCTCCCAACCCACCCCCTCCAGCCCCCTGGCCCTCCCGCTCCACCCTCTCCTGACCCCTCCCTATCCCCACCTCAACCTTCCTGCCGTCCATGCACCCCCCCCCCGCGGCCTACCTCACGATCAGGACATCATCCGTAGTCATAAACACATCTCCAAACATGCGGCCCACCTTGAGGTCACGGCGCACCGGGTGCTGCAGCTCACCCCCATCCAGTCTGTAGGGCTCTACATATTCACTGCTGTGTGCTAGGAACCTGGGCATCCAACTGGGGATGGCATATACCTCTAGCAGCTCACCACAGTGAGACAGGCGAAGCTACGCACAGTAAAAAGGAAGCAGCAGTAGCAGCAGTAAGCAGTGTCAGTAAAGGGAGGGGCGGGGTTGAGGACATTGGTCAGACACACGATGTCTGTCCGTTGGCGGTGTCTGTTGATATCATGTGTGATTTCGGCAGACAGTAAATTCCACGCAGAGGGTAGAGTTAAGGCTCTAAGCTGGGAGGGTGAATAAACGTATAGTCTTAGGAGCCCATCAGAGTGCAAAAAGCTCTGTGACAGCTTGAGGTGCGGGGCCTATGGCACTTTTTGCTATATCATTTTTTGCTATGGCATATCATGAAATGTAACAAAAACGCAAGAAGCTCTGTTACCCAGCAGTAGCAGTAGCAGAAACGGCAAGAGACCCTACCAAGCCCTCCCTTCCCCCCTTGCGCCTCTGCTTATCTCCCTTTTCCCCCTGCTCTTTCACCCCCTCCCTCCCCCCCTCCCCCCGGCCCAGCTCTTCTGCTTACCCCACATCCTGAAACCGTTTCCCTGAGCTTCCTACTCCACAGTGAGGTCTCAAGTGCTACATCACAAGGGTAGGGTTTAGGCGTTGACCTGGCCTCATCCCGGTGCCAATACCCTAGGAACTTAGTAGGGTCCACGGGCTTGAACCGCCAGTGGGGCTCTGCAGCGCAGGCAACACAATGGGCAGTGTGAGAGTTTAGCTGGGCTCTAGGTTGCTACCAGCCTCTGTCTTGGTGGGACATGCTCCACGAAACCGGGACCCTAACAGGCTAGACTCAACCACCAACCCTAATTGAAACTACATAGGAAAGTCTGAGGGAGCCATGGACCACTCAGGCGCCTACTTAGCTTTGACGTTTCATTAGTGCTGCTGCTGTTGTAAACCATTAGAGCAAATGCTGCCTGGCTAACGGTCCCAGTGCTACCTTTAGGGTCTAGGGCTTAGGGAGTTGAGCCTAATATTTGATAGGATATAAGAAGGATCCATATATATTAGGTTGAAGGGGATAAGAACGTACGATTGAAGAGACCATGTTATTCTGGTTGCACGCCAAA
The DNA here is from genome assembly GCA_963556185.1 of Pseudopediastrum boryanum. Classification (NCBI taxonomy): domain Eukaryota; kingdom Viridiplantae; phylum Chlorophyta; class Chlorophyceae; order Sphaeropleales; family Hydrodictyaceae; genus Pseudopediastrum; species Pseudopediastrum boryanum. The sequence goes on along the minus strand of OY744502.1, from coordinate 5,372,236 downwards.
AACAACCTGTATTCTGTTCCACCTTGCTGTTTTTGTAACAGCTTACGGTGCTCTGCCTATGGCACTTTTTGCTATGGCATATCACAAAAATGCACCATGTCGATTAAAGGGAGCATGGAGGTAGTGGGGCTGCTCATAAGGTCATGGACAAGCAGCGCTGCTTTGCTGGAAACTTGCAAATGGTTTAGTATGGCAAAGCTTATCACCAGCAAGCCTGTGGGGAAGCTTAGCCTTGCAAGGCAACAGCTGTTTACACCCTACATGCTGCTTTCTCGATCTTATCAACATGTTACCAGCTCACGTACCTCCAAAGAACAGGGGCTCCTTGGGTGCATAGGGGTCATGCATTTTGAGCAGGTAAGGTACCGACATCCTGCCGGCGCTGCTAATGATACTGCTGCTGCTGCTGGCAGTGCTGCTGCTGCAACAGTGTACATAAGCACGCTCTGGTCCATGATGTCCTACCAAGGGGGATCCATTTCCATAGGGAGCCTTGGCAAACCACTCATCCTCTGCAATACAGCACATTGAAGAAAGTGCTCAAAAGCTATGCGTCTTCCTTTGGAGGTGCTTCCGGGTTGCTTGGAAGGAAGACGCAATGAAAGTTTACCAAAGGAGGAAGCCAAGGAGGTGAGTTGTGAGGTCCATTGTCGGGTTGTAAATGAGATGAGTTTGTGCACAGCTTCCATTGCTCATGTGACTATTCTCACATCCGTTGCACTTGGGAGGCTATAGGCATAGTGCATCACCATAGATCTCGCAATAAAAGAATGCGTGTAGGCAGTGAAGGGAATAGAGATGAAAGAAACCTGGCATTGCACCTTGGGTCTGATGATAACGTAATACACCTGTTTCCAAGTAATTATTGATATCTCCTAGGACGCCCCAATGTTGGTCGCTAGGTACCGTGTGCTGTTGCAAACTCACACTTCGACCCCCTAGTTCTCATAGATTAACAAGCCTGCTGCTGTATTATTGCTGAGCTTATGACATCTGGCTGAATAACTACCTGTGTAGACTCCGGTGTAGGATTTTGTCGATACTGTAAGGTCTGGTTGTTGCTGCCGCTGCTGCTGGTGCTGCTGGCCATACTCGTAGTAGCCCTTAGGCAGTTGTTTCATCTGCTCAAAGGCAGTCTCACGTGTGCCTGCAGCTGCTACCCCGGCTACTGCTGCTGCCTTTGAAGCTAATCTTTCGCCTGCTTCTGTTACTGTTGCAGATTGGCGAGGTTTTTGGGGTTGGTGTTTAGGGGCCTCGAGCAGTCCTAGCCAATCAGAGCCAGGGTTTTGATCCTCTGGCCCCATGCAGGAGTAGAACTCTTCACATGGTTCAAAGCAGCTGTCGTGCTCCGAATCTTGTGAAGGGGTCCATGTCGTGCGTACTGGCGTGTCGTGTGTGGAGCTGGTTTCAGTCTGCTGACGTGTTGTGGGTACGCGGTGCTGGTCGCGGCCAATGGTGATGGGTCGGGGGTTGGCAACTGGTTCGCTCTGGGAGCCTTGCTGCATGGAATTGTCGTAGCTGACTAACTTGATGCTTGTAGTGCCATCGAAGGTCTGGCGGGATACATTTCCAACGGCACGTTGTGCGCGATTAAAATCTGCGATACCCAGGAGACACAACTGAAGACATACACGTTGTGGCATGCTGTTATTGCTATGACCATGCATGTCTTAGCTAATTATGTGCGGGCCTGTACAAAGGCGGTATGTGGCGGTAAGCGAGAAGCTTGAATTGGACTTACCTTCCTGCACACCGAAGCAGCATGCGAGCAGGCCACGACGTTCCTTACGCGCGGGGGCTTCCAACTTGCTCATCACAGCACCAATATATAGGAACGTAAAGTAAAGGTGACCGCCAGTCTTGCAGCGATCAGTGATGGACCTACGCTAACCATCCATCGCAGCAAGCGAGTGTTGGCACAAGGCAAGCGAGGGCTTAGGAGGCTACGGCATGCGCCTGAGGCTGACAGATGTTGAAGCTCGTAAAGGCGTGGCATTTTCCAGGCACGGCAATCATGTGATTGCACTTGATTGCAGGGCCTCTTCGTGGCACTGCATCTCACCCGCCGCGCGACTCACCCAAGTGACAGCGGTGACAGCGGTGCCCTTAGGGCGTTCAGCGGCCAGTTTGGGCTGTTCCTGCTTGCCCTATGTTCATTCTTTGCCAATGCAAAGGCTTATCCGAGAGTTACTTACGCGTTAACGGTGCATTGGGCCGCTATGTATTGCAAGCCCCAGCCTTGACTCATGGAGGCTCTTTTCAAGGAACTTGAGGGGACAACCAGAGCTCTCTTTGGCACTCATCAAATGCTCGACCTAAACTCGAGAATTCAATACGCCCATACACCCTGACATGCAGTCGGCAAGCGTAATGGAAGCAGCAATTGCAGCCAAGGCAGCTGGTGCCAACAGTCGCTCCCTGGAAGGACCTGGTAGCAGAGGACCGTCATGAGCAGGCCTGAATTTCGCTACTGCTTTGTAAGAGAGCAGCTCATCATAAAACAGGGTGACCCGCCGACTCCCAAATAGCGCGAGCTATGCAGAGAATGATGGAGGAAAAACCCTCTTGCATATGCGGTTAAGTATTAGGTCCACCATATAGCACTTATATTGATTCGTCTGCTAGTGCTGGCGAGTAGGGAGATCAGGTTATACTCTGACAGGCTATGGCTATTGCGAAGCAAAACTAGGGGCTGTTAGGGATGGCTGCTTCAACCCTCCTCGGCTGCTTCAGCATTCCATACCGGTATGTCACAGTGAGCATGTATGTAGGCATGCCTGATTTGCATACATACCCCAACTGCTAGAGGGCTTAGGCAGGACATTATCATGGGTCTTTGCTCCAGGCACAGTGCAAAGTCCTGTATGCTATGTTCACTGCTGGTGTCTGGGGCTTATACATACAAACAAACAAACAAACAAAAATTTAAGGTGCGGCAACCGCAAAGGGCATACATCAGCCATGTTGACAAGGCAGCACAATTGAGGCTGGGCATGTAAATATGCCACCAGACAAACACCTCCCATATGTACAGCGGGTGGTTTTTCCTGCATTGACTCTAGGATTCACTATGCGACAAGCAACTGGATTCTGACTCACTCCATGTTCAGGTGATGGCACGTGCATGCAAGTTTAGGAGCATACTGGTGCGTGTGAGACCATTGCTAAACATGTCTCCAGAAGCCCCAGCTGTTCGGGCACATTGTTGGTGTATCATCTGTCGTAAAATAATTACAGTCTCAAGGTATCAGGCACAAACAAACAAACAAACACAACGGGTGGTTACTAATCTGAAGCCTCATTTGAATGGTTTAACCCATCAAAAGGGGTGCACATCCTGGAATGACTGCATCCCTTTTTGCAACCCGCACCTCACCATGGGTGCTGGAGCAGGAAGAACTTAGGCTCCAATGCCATACATGGAAGACAAACAAACAAACAGTCGAGGTGCAGCACACACAAGGGGCCTGCCAGCAGAACCCATGTATAAAAGAATAAACACGAAAGAACAACATGCATTTAACAGTTTAGGGTGTGGCAACCGCAAATGGGTGTGTGCATACCCCTCAGTCACTTGTTCAATTCCAAGTCTTTGGATGTATAGCTTCTGCACATAAGGATGGTTGCTAGGCCAAGCCAACAAAACACACCATATGATGGCACCAAAGGTAATTGCTGCCATGCACAGGGTTGGGACAAAATAAAGGCTGCGGCTGCCACGTCACCGCCCTAACCCCTTTTCACCCAATGTATGCCTCAGGCCAGCCCAGATGGGCTGCTGTAGAATGACCATTGGACTACCCAGTCGATGGCAAGCCGCCACGCAGTTCCAAGCCTCGCGCGTGCCATGTAGCGTACAAACAGTACAGTTTGAAGGTTGAGGTTAAATAGGGAGTTGCTGGCTCCAGAACAATGGAGTACTGCTTCCATGCGGCTGACAAAACATACATGACATGGCTCTAGGTTTTTGACGCTGGGAAGTGCAGCAGGTGCTTGGGCATGTCATTTTTTCTGACAGCTGGGGAGAAGTTCAAATACATGGGCTCAAAAACACTTCAGTACCACACGATGCCATACAAGACCATGTGGGCTGGGGCTGCCATAAGACCATAAGAGCTGTTCCACCTCGCTGTTTTTGTGACGCCCTGAGGTGCAAGGCCTATGACAGTTTCTTCTATGGCGTATCATGAGATGTACCATAGTAAAAAAAGCATAAGGGCTGGGGGATTGACATCTTCATGTTCATTCAGTACGATTGCAAGCCGCTGATGCATCCCAGTCTGATCGAGCTCATCAGCCAGCAGGATGAGTAATACACCAATGAGTTACAGTCAACTATGCAGAGGGGTGATATGATTTAAAAATGTGCCACGTCAACCAGACGCAGATGCGGTACATCAATGCATGGCTAGCATGGTTGGGCAGGGGGTGTTGAAACAGGCAACTCTAACTCTTCCAGTTGCCTTTTAGTCATTTTAATCGGATTGCTTCATGGTCGAAAAGGTCGTTCTGCACTGTCATGAACCCTTTTGTTTGCAGCCCCGCAGTATCAGTGGTAGAGGGCAGTCATACAGGCTGGATGGCATTGGTTAAGTATTGCTTAGGCCTGCCAGTCAGACTTTGGATTGGTCAGCTCACCTGCAAAGACAACATGCTGCCAGTAGTCACAAGGGCTTACAACACTGGGACCACAAGAAACCTTCCACCCGTGCCAAGTCATTGCCATCCTTGGTCTCCAAGAATCCGGAACGTGGACCTGGTCTGCTGCCCTGCTAACCATGGCGGTGAATTCACGGCCCAGCGGTAGACTCCAATCAGGCCTCAATGGATCGAGTCCTCAATTGCTGGAGGTATATGCAAGCTGGGTCAGCGCTTCAACCGCCACATGTCGCGAAGAAACAGTCCTTGAGTTAGGAGCCAGGTCAAGGTATCACCAGTCGGACGCTTGCAAGTAGCGTTCGCTTCGTTAATTGTCTAGTTTGCGAGCGCTCCTGCTGATTTAGTGCGTAGACACACTTCTCTCACACTCCGAGAACGTATCACACCTAGACGTGACCGCAGCGACAAAAGATAGCTCGTGGACCCTAGTCGTGAGAGCCAGGTAATTGCCAACGAATGCCGCGCGGCGGGCTATACAACATCTCCTTTCTTCTTGGATACAGTTCAACAAGTTCATGCCTGTAACTTCCCATAGCTCAGCCTGCACCAACGCGGGCCTTTGAGGGCTTGAATATGGCAAGCTCTCCAGGGCCTTCGCCTTCACCCTCGCCTAGTCCAGCAAGCTCCGCTGCTGCCGGCCTGCAGATAGAACCGTCTGGTCCCATCCTTGCCCTTTGGGTGACGGCCTTCGTCTTCGCCAATGTGTATGCGTGGTTCTGGCTTGCCAAAGCAGTGCTTCATGCTTATAAGCACTATTTCAGCGCCTTTAGATTGAAGCTATTCACTGCTCGGAAGGATACCAGCGCTTCCGTGGAGCCTAGCATTACCGCACAAGGACGGGGGCTTGCTCTCCAGAAATTGGACCCTCACGGCAGCGTTACTGACCAGCGTCGTGGTACGCCTCATCTGTGCATCTTGTAACCAGTCCTCACACGTGGATATGTGGGCCGCATGAATCAATCCAGCTCGCTTGCAGCTCTACAAGTTGTCCTCCTCCGTTGACATACCCACCCCACTCATGCAGATGCTGTGTTCCCTGTCATGCTCGAATGGAGGGACCTGGGGTACTCCGTTCTCGGTGCTGGCTCAGCCAAAGTCATTCTCGAGGTAGGGCATGCTGAAGCCAGCTAACAGCAAGCAGCAACTGCTCGCTTGGCTGCGTGATGTACTGGTTACACACTCCCAGGTCACTGCTGCTTTCTTCATCTCTCCCATTGCAGCAGCAGTCCCGTCACTTATGTCTGTGAGAAGCTTTGCATGTGTTCCCTGCCCTCATATTGATCTGCTCCTCTGAACTACATCCTGATGTTTGACCAGCAACAGCTTTTCCCAGCCAACAGTCCTTTACTGCTTGAGTCCCTGTACCATCCTAACCATGACCTCCCACGCCACCCCTCCTGTCACCCCTCTTCCGTTACTACCCGCAACCTCATGCACTCCCGACAAAGTTTGCTCAAACGGCCATCTGGTGCAGTGCGAGTATGATCACAAAGCGTTGTACAAACAGTATGTGATGAAAGTTTTCTAGTCTCCCCACATGCCCATGTTACTATTCCCCTCATCTTCTCCTACCTGCCCCCTGCCTTCCCACCGCCTTCCACACATCCTCGCAGGGCATCACAGGCGCTCTTGCCCCAGGAGAGCTTCAGGCGCTCATGCTATCAATCCCTGGTTTCTAATCCTAATCCGCTCATATTTTCCTCCCTGCTCCCTCCCTCAACTTCTCCACACATCCTCGCAGAGCATCACAGGTGCAGTTGCCCCAGGAGAGCTGCAGGCGCTGATTGGCCCCTCAGGTGCAGGCAAGTCCACGTTGATGGACAAGCTCTCCATGAGGGAGGCCAGCGGGGGCACCAGTGGGAGCGGGGCAAAGCGCACAGGAGTCATCCTGGTCAACGGGGTGAAGAGAGACCAGGGCTTCTTGAAAGTCAGCTCTTATGTGCCTCAGGTGAGGAACAGCAGCTGCAGAAGTAGGCCAGGGGGGGAGGGGTGCTGGGGGTAACAGCAGTAGCAGCAGTAACATAGCAGTAGCAGTAGCAGTAGCAGCAGTAACAGCAGTAGCAGCGGTAGCAGGAGGAAGAGGAGTGGCAGCAGCAGGAGGGGGAGGAGGAAGAGGAGTAGGAGTGGCATCAGGAGTAGCAGGAGGAGGAGGAGGGGAGTGGTAGCAGCAGCAGCGGCAGGAGGAGGAGGAGAAGGAGTGGCAGCAGCAGCAGAAGTAGGCCAGGGGGTGGCAGGAACAGCAGGTGGAGGAGCAAGAGGACTAAGAATGGCAGCAGGAGGAGGAGGAGAAGAGGAGTAGGTGTGGCAGCAGCGACAGGAGCAAGGGGAGTAGGAGTGCAGCAGCAGCAGCGAGACAAATAGGAGTGGCAGCAACAGCAGGAAGGGTGGGAGCGGCCGTCGCAGCAGCAGCAGCGGGACTCCGGGTTGTAGCAGCAGCAGCAGGAGGGGGTGGAAGCCAAAGGCATAAGCGCTGCAACAGCAGGAGGCCAGCGGGGGCAGGTGCAGCAGCAGGGGAGGGAATGGAAGCGGGAGCCGCAACAGCAGGAAGAGCAATAGGAGTGGCAGCAGCAGCAGGGAGGGCAGGGGCGACGGTAGATGCAAGGGCGATGGGGGCAGCACTCTTAGCTGCTTGTTTAACCCATACAGGAGAGGCGAGGAATTGGTGCAGCATTTGCATCATGACAGCAGCAAAAGATATAGAAGCAATGGGAGTAGCAGTAGAAAGAGGTGACAGCAGCTGTGGGAGCCCTGACAACAAGTGATGCTGAATTTACGTACAGAAACAGTAGCATTACGACAGACAGCACCATCAGCAGCAGTGGTTGTGTGCTGGCTAGCAGCTGCACTGTAGGTGTCAGACCACTAGCTGTAGATTTCAATTTAAGCAGCCCTGATGTTGTCTGGAGCTCAGATACGTAGAGCAGTATCTCATTCAATTCGACAGAAGGGGGCCCAATATGGAAGCAGCATCAAAATGAGGGAAGAAGGATTGGAGCAGCAGCAAGGACTGCGGAGCAGGAATCTGCTGCGCTTTGGGCAGGAAAGAGGTTTAATCTGGTACTGATGCTGTGGATTTAGACAAGTTGGTGTGGCAGTAGAAGCAGGAGAGCGGATATGTGAAGCACGATGAGGTTTGCAGGACAGGTTAGCAGCAGAGGGGTGAGAGCCTAGGACGTATGGGCGCATAGGGTGGAGAGCACCTGGGAATGCTTCGCTTCGTGCTGTTCAGGAAGTGGATTTGAAGGGCGAAGGGGCGGGGATCCTAGGGAAATTGGGCATGTAGGGTGGGAATCAAAGCAGCAGCAGCAGCAAGAGCAGGAAGAGGAGCTAGGGGTGTTGCAGTAGCCAGCTGCATCCGGCATGCAAGCAGTGAGCGTGTTGAATGGCATTGCATGATTGTAGATGATGGGGCTTTAAGAGTGGGACACAGCCGCTCAATTTTGCAAGAGGGTAGTTATGCACCCTTGATCGCACACATGCCCATCCGCTAGGTCTTTTGATGTCTGATTGTCTCCACCCTCATCGTGGTAGTTCTCAGTATCGATCTCTCTCAACCAACTTTTGGAGTCATGTGGCGGGTGCTGCACGGTGCGTGGACTGTGCAGTGATCTATCTCGTATAACCCTTGCGTTTGTCAAGACAATTGTAACATAGAACAGCAGCCCTGTCTGGCATGGGAATGCAGCTGCAACCCCCATCTTCTATGGCTGCAACAAAGTTGAGGGTAAGGTAATACAAGGTGATTTATGACTTCTTGTTTCACCTTGCTGTCTTGTAACAGCTTGGGGTGCGGGACCTATGGCACTTCTTGCCATGGTCCTTCATGACATGTAATACCTGATATTGACCTCTGGTTTGCTAACAACAGCTGTATGTGTGGTGTGTTCCTGCAGCATGACAACCTGGTTCCTACCATGACATGTGATGAGGCACTGCAGTTCTACGCATGTGTGATCCTGGGTTCTGAGGTTACCAGGGTGGAGAGGGAGCAGCGCATCAGAGACACGCTGAGATTGGTGGGGCTGCAGGAGAGGCAGCATGCATTGGTGAGGGGGAGGGGGGGGGGAAGGCAGGGGGGAGGGGGGCAGGGTGGGAGGCAGGGGGGAGGGAGGCAGAGTGGGAGGCAGGGGGGAGGGAGGCAGGGTGGGAGGCAGGGGAAAGGGAGGCAGGGGGGAGGGAGGCAGAGTGGGAGGCGGGGGGAAGGGAGAGGGAGTGAGAGGCAGGGGGGGAGAGAAAGAAGCCAGAGTGGGCGGCAGGGTGGGGGCAGGTAGAGTGGGAGGCAGGGGGGAGGGAGGCAGGGAGGCAGAGTGAGAGGCAGGGGGAGGGGGCGGAGAAGGAAGCCAGAGTAAGCGGCAGGGTGAGGGCAGGTAGACTGGGAAGCAGGAGGGAGGGAGCCAGAGCGGGAGGGGAAGGCAAAAAGAGGATAGTGCGGGATGGGAGTGGTTTTCTGGAGGTTTCTGGCCTGGAGGCACAAAATCCTGCAGAAAACACGGTCTGGTTAAGGCCGTGTTTGGCTTTTGGGGATGCTCGTGTGTTTTGCAATATCATTTTACTGGCAAGCTGGATGAGGCCACGTTATTAGTTTCCTGTGGTTGGCTACTGGGTCGCTGTACATGCTGCTAGCTACTAGCTTAGGGCTATGGTTGACCTGCCCAGTCCGCCCCTGCCTCCTTGCTTTCAGAAGAGCTGCATTCCTGTCCCTCCTCTCTGAAGGCAGCTATTAATAGCAATGAGGCGGTGATCGCAAACGGAGCAGATGCTAATAGATGACTCGGTCGGTGACTCACACGCACAGGACATACACACATATGTTGGGGTGGGGTCCTCTTCCATAGCACTCTCCTGGTCCCTTCCTTTGACCTCTTCAGTGTTTTCCCCGTCTTGTTCCCCCTTTGTTCACCCTTTATGTTAGATACATCATGTTGTCCGCCCCTTTCCTCCTGCTCCTCTCCAGGTTGATGGGGCCAGTTCTTAACTGCTAAAACAACTTCAAAAAGTTTATAATTTTTCTATAATTTTTTTAGGAAAAAAATTTATATAGGTTTTTATTATCTATGTTTTTATTAAATTTATAAAAATTTTATAGAATTTTGTTTTGTTTTATTCCAGGTTGGTGGGACCCTCCCAGGTGGTTTGATGCTGCGTGGTCTGTCTGGTGGTGAGAAGAAGCGGCTGTGCATTGCAGCAGGGGTGCTGGCCCGCCCCTCTGTCATATTCTTGGATGAGCCCACTACAGGGTTGGACAGTCAGGCTGCATTGCAGGTGCTGGACTTCATGAAGGCGGCAGCAAGGCAGGGACATACGCTGATGGCCTCAGTGCATCAGCCTAGGTTGGCAATATGGAACTTGTTTGACTCGGTGAGTGGGGGAGGAGGGGGAAAGGGGAGGATGGGAGAGGGGGGGAGGAGGGAGGAAATGGGGGGCAGCTTGAGGAATGGTGGAGGGGTGGGAGGGGGCACGAGCAGGGGACAGGGCAGGGGAAGGGGAATGTAGCAGGGGGTAGAGGGAGGAAGGGAAAGAGGGAGGAGCGGGTGGGCAACAGTTTAGGTTGGCAATATGGGACTTGTTTGGGACTTTGTGAGAGGGGAAGGCGGGGGAAGGGGGTGAGGAGGGTGGGATGGGAGAGGGGTGGGGAAGGGAGGGAACGGGAGGGGAGGGGAGGGAAGTCAGCTTGGGGAAAAATCTGGGTTGGAGCAGGATTAAAGGAATGGGGAGGGGGGGGGGGAAATCAGGAGCAGAGGAGGCAGGACAGGGCTTGAGGGAGTGAAGGAGGGGAGAAAGCGGAGATAGGGTTACACCTTAGGAGGGGCCGGGCTATGGATTAGTCTGCCGGTATGGGGCTGGGATTCGATGGACCGGCTTCAACCCTGTGCGTGCGCCAACCTGCTATGGCACAAGCTTAGCATCTGTGCATGGGCATACAGAAGTGAACTCGTTTATTCTTCCGCCTTGCTGTTTTTAACAGCTGGCCTTGGGGGCCCTATGGCACTTTTGCTGTGGCATACCTTGATTTTTATATGATTACCCAAATTAGATCTTTTCCCATAGGTTACGCTTCTCAGCAAGGGTCGCTTGATGTACGATGGGCCCACCTTGAATTGTAATGATTCAGAAATATTTCATCTTTGCCACAGGGTACGCTTCTCAGCAAGGGTCGCTTGATGTACGATGGGCCCACCTTGAATTGTAATGATTCTTAAATATTTCATCTTTGCCACAGGTTACGCTTCTCAGCAAGGGTCGCTTGATGTACCACGGTCCTACCTCTGCCATGGTGCCCTGGTTCAATGTGCTGGGGTACCCCTATGACCCAGCCACCCATGGTGCCCCCTCAGACTGGGTGCTGGACCTCGTGTCCCTAGGGTTTGACAAGACGGCAGATGATGCCGAGAGTGCAGGGATGATGGATGCAGCCAGCCAGGAGCTCTTTGAAGATGCGATCTCGGAGGTGGAGGGTGGTTTAGAGTTTGCTGCGGCAAGCCCTCCTGCGTCTGGGGGACAGAATGCTGCTACAGTTGCGGTTATGTCTACCTCTAATGGTGATGGGGTGATAGGGAGGGTGTCTAGTGGTGGTAGTGGAGTGGCGAGTCCTAAGGGGGGTGCTGCTGGTGCTGCTGCTGCGGGGTCTTCTGGTGGGGGTGGGGCAGTGAATCGGAGGCTGTCGATAGAGGAGGTGCAGGCGGTTGTTGCAAGTAAGGTGACACATGATGCCCTGGCGTACACCATGTCTAGTCAAGAGGAGCTGGAGAGTGCGGCAGCGGCGTTCCGGTTCTGCCAGAAGGGGCTGAAGCCGGAGTGGTTTGAGGCGCGGGGGATGGGTGGTAGTAGGAGTAGTAGTAACGAGAACCTTCTTGGCATGGGTGGAGGGGCGAGGGAGGCTTACTTGAAGCCTGAAGAGACGGTGGCGTATGAAGGGTACATGGGGAGGTTTGCGGGCATGGGGCACGTGCTGCAGGTGCCGGCGTCGGCAGCACTTGCCCGGCAGCTGCTGCGGAACCAGGCGGGGGATAAGTCATCGGCAGCGGGGGCGGCGGCTGCTGCTGGTAGTGCGGGGGCTGGTGGGGTGGATCTGGCTGTGAGGGCAGGGGGACCTCCGTCAACAGCAGCAGCAGCAGCAGGGGGAAGGCCAGGGCCAGCAGCAGTGGCAGATGTGGCAAATGGAGGGACGGTGGCAGCTTCCAGGAGCAGTAGTGGGGAGGAGACGTGTTATGCAGATGCCATGTCGGCCATCACAGGGATGGGACCGCAGTCGCCACGGACGGTGGAGAGTGTGTTTGAGCCGGTTAGGGCTGCCGGGCCTGGGGAGCAGAGGGCGGAGGTTCAGATGCTTGGGTCTGGGTTGGGGCAGAAGAAGAAGGGGTTCTGGGGTAAAGTGGGTCAGGGGTGGGTGCAGTTCAAGGCGCTGATGTGGAGAGACTACCTCACTATGATCAGGTGAGACTTGATTAATTAGAAGATATATATTTGTCTAGATTTCTGCCATCCAGACATAGTAAAAAAGTGGTTGGAGTCTTGCCGGGGGCGCTGCGCGGTGTGACAGGCTGTGAGGTGATTTATCTCATATATAGTCACCTGCTGTGTCGGCTGCCTATGACCCCCTGTGCATCCATCCGTACCCCTGTATTCTGCTGCTCCTGAAGTGAAATTGCATGTAGAATGTGCATGGCTGAGGGGTGCCTTGGGGGATGCATGGGAGTGCCATGGGAAAGAACCATGCAGGAACTGGACAGTAAGGCAGTGATGGTGTCACTGGTGCTCGTTTCCAGTGAGAAAGGGGGGCTGTTGGTTGGACTTGGGGGCTGTGAACCTGGCTGCTGGCGGATGGTTGCAGATTGGTTGATGGATTGGTTCAGGTTGGCCTTGCCTGCTACAATGCTACCAGCCAAGTCTACTCTTACACTAACTAAGGAAACTCCCCCTTCTGCATTCCAGGAACCCGGCTGACGTGGCTGGCCGTATGTTGACTTTCTCCTATGTGGCCGCCTTCTCCGGCCTCATCGCTTATGGTGTTCCTGGCGGTGCTGGCAGCTTGCTCGGCCGTCTCTTTGTCATCTACGGCATCTTATCCTTCTACCTGATGATGCCCTTTGTGTTTATGGCGCTGTACTGGAATGACAAGCGCTTCTATGTCTCGGATGCGGCCAGTAAGATGTATCCGCTGCGGGCGTACTACCCGGCAAAGATCATTGCGTCGCTGCCGTTTAATTTGGCGGTGGGGATCGTGTTCCATTTGATCTATTACGGCATGGCGGGGATGAGGCATGGGCCGCTGCCGATTCTGATGAGTGTGGCGATTGCGGCACTTGTGGCGCTGATTGGAGGACAGGTAGGGGGGGGGGAGGGGGTCTGAGGGAAAGGGGGGGGGGGAGGATGGGTAAGTACATCCCAGGCCGCCGCTGCCTTGGGCATTGGTTATAGTGTGTTCTGTGCTGATTCTGCTTAATGGGTCAGATTTGTGAGGGGGGTTGGTTGCAGCATAGGTCCTTGGAATTTTGGCAGCCTCTCACACTGCCTGAGTCGTCAGCATTGCTGCTTGTGGCGTTTGAAAACCGTACGGATTAAGGTTTTTCCTTTAAATAACGTGGTACTGGGCGATCAGTGTGTGCTGCTGTGCCCGCTCCTGTTTTACAGGTTTCCATGGTGCAATATGCCATCTTAATCACGCTCTTGCGGCTGAATCGGTCCATCACCCGCACCCCAATCAGCTTTACTTTTGCATTGTTTGACCGTCCTAGTGTCACTGCTTGTGGCTCAGGTTATTCCCCACCTGGCACTTGGGTTGGTTACATCGACGTAGACACCATTTGTGCTGTGCAATTAAGAAAGTAGTCCTATTCAATGGCACCCGGCTCACATCTATTTGTACTGGCTATGATTCTCTCGGCTCACTTCTGCTTGTACTGCTGTAATTCTCTCGGCTCATGTCTGCTTGTACTGCTCCCCCCCTTTCCTGTACTTGCAGGTGATGTACACCTCAGCAGTGCTGATGCCCACCCAGGACCTTGCCTTTGTCATTGCCATTGGCTGGACCGCCATCAACCTGCTGGTGTGTCCAGTGATGATGATGTATGACAGATACAAGCTGCAGTGGTTCAGCTACATCAGATACATCAGCATGATGAGCTTTGCATGGGAGGGCATGGCGCGGGTGGAGCTGCTGGATAGGGGGTTCCCTTGTGATGATGGAAAAGGGGGGAGGACGCCAGGGCTGGAGGTGTTTGGGATATATAGAGGTGAGGGGTCCGGGTGAGGGGATTCAGAACTGTGAGGTGTTGATGGGTGTCACTGGGTTTCACGGGGTTGGGCTGTAGGTGTGCCCGGGGGGGGGGGGGGGGGGGGCGCAACTAAGAAGGTTGGTCACCTATGGAAGACGGTGGGTTGTTATGAGGTGTTGGTATGAGTGTCCCTGTGTCAAGTTATTGTACTGCAATGGCACAGGAGGAGAAGGGGTGGGGGGAGCAGGGCAGCAGAGGTGCTTGCGGCAACCATTGGCCGGGGGTTGGCTTTAGCACACGTTGTGAAGTGATTGGATTGGGTCTTCTCATGGTGAGGGTGGCAAGGGAGGGAGGAAGCCAGGGCTTGAAGTGCTTGGCACATCAGAGGTGAGGGTTTGATAAGGATGGATTTCACCAGCAAAATAGAGATGCAGATTGCTCACTTCATGATGATGGAGCATGCACTGCATAGCTGCGGGCCTGCTCAATGCTTGAAGAGTTGCGCTTAGAATGCCTTTCAAGTTGCTGATGTACTTCCATTACATGCCTTTTCAAGCTGCTGATGTATTTCCAACTGTGCGTTTTGCCTGCTTTGTGGATTCTTGCGTTGCTTCTCCCCTTCACTCTTGCGTTAAGTGGTTTCTCTGTCAGAGATTTCAGTGCGTGCTTTGGTCGCATACCTCTGACCTTGTGATTGCTGCTGCCTGTTGTTGCTTTTCTTGCAGACTTCATCCCCAAGACTGGTGGCCTTGCAACATTCTCTGCCGCTATGAACAACCCCAACAACCTTGGGCCTAACTGCATTGCCAGTGGCAATGTGGTGCTGGAGTACTATGGTGCCACCAGGAGCTTTGGCGCTACTATGGGCATTCTGCTGGGGTATCTGGGGGTGCTGCATGTCATCAGCTATGCTGCATTGTGGATCACATCCAGGAAGCTGGCTGGGAAGAAGTGATTGTGGAAGCTGACTGGGGAAAATGATCCAGGAAGCTGACTTGGAGGTTGGGTATAGGTACTCGAAGCAGGGTAGAGTGATGGGACAAGGAAAGTCGAGGGCCTGCACGCGACATGACAGGGTCAGTGCGGAGTGAAAGACGTACCAGAATTGACAAAGGGCCACCACCCTGACTGGGAGTGATCTGGGGATAAGTGATTAAGGAAGCTTGCTGGGAGAAGTGATCAGAATATTGGCATTTGGCGACTGTGTCGAGTGGGAGAGGAAGTCGAGAGCAGGGGGTCAGTAGAGGAAGCCACGAGCGGGGGGATGAAGGGGAAGCCCAGATGTGGGGTTTGGGAGGGGAGGTCAAGAGCGGTTGGTTAAAATGGCCTGCTTAAGAGGCTGGAATTTGATAGTGGTTGGACATCAGGTCATGCTGCATGGTCTGCTACCTCTCATGGTACGCAACATGCGGAAGTGACAAAGGCCCCGCACATCAAGCTGTCACAAGAACCGCAGTTTGGGATACATTTGCATATGTCTTAACTACGCTGGCCCCTGGGTGAAATCTGAGGAAGTGATTGGGAGGAGTGATCAGCATGCTCATCCTTTGTCTTGCAGTTGTGTGGAAGCGGAGGGGTTTGGGAGCAGGTGGTAAGGTATGTGGCAGGGAAGGAGTTGGAGGCTGCTGGTTGTCAGATAGTGCATGTGATCAGTTATTCTGGATTACGGGTGAATGTGGGAAGGACATGAGGACCTCTCTGGAACCTGTGGGGCTAAGGGGGCAAGGGCCATGGATTTGTGGAGAAATGTTGGCTATAAGGGTATGATTGAATGTTATGGCCCAGGAGAGGCTCAGGGAGAACAAAATGTCGAGTGCAATATGTGGTACACTCAAGAGTAGATGATGAATCCCAAGGTGGTGGTGGATTTTGGTGGGCGGGGTCTTTGGGGTGGGTCACAGACTTGTGTTGTGGATGTGTAGCTCACTCTAAAAAGACCCCGCCCACCATAAATCCCCACCTCTGGTTTTGTTAGAGTGGTGAAGTGGTGGAAGGAGGAGGCTCTTCAGCTGGGTGTCTTAAGCTGTAGCATGTCTGTGGAGGGTACAAGAGGGAGTGCTTCTCTTATCAGGGGTTGTGCATGTTGTGTTGTCATAGACCTTGAGAAGATATAGGGTGTAGCGCGCAAAGATGAGGGATGGTGGGAAAGGAGCTTGTTTCTCCAGCAGTGGGGTGAGGGGGGTATTAAACCCCCACCCTGCCTGGCCTCTTGTGGACGGTGCACTAGTTGTGAGCAAAGGAGGAGCTAGCCCCAGCCAATTTGCTGACTTTGGTGCGCGGGCTGTGGCGGCGAGTGAGGTAGGTTTGTCGTATGTCTCTTGTTGGATTGATGTTATCTTAAAGATGCAAAATCTGAATAGTCATAATTGATATAGTGCGATTGACACTGGATTTTAGGGCTGTGGTAGCATCTGGGTAGGGTTTGTGAGGGAGCGAGACAGGGCGAGACAGCCAGCATTGTGAAAGGTCTTGCTTTACAAACGTACGCCTTGCGATGGCATGTATTGTGACAGTAACTGCTACTTTTTATGCTGATGGTCTGTTACAAGCTTTATACCGTAATATAGGAGGGAAGATAAATTGAGGGGTGTGGGTGTTTGAGACAAAGGCCAGGTTGGGGAGGACATGAGCAAGGTGTGTGTGAGAGGTGACAGGTGCTGTGTGTGGATGAATGCATGTGTGACTAAAAGAGGCATGTGACAATTAAAACAGTCACATACTCTGATGTCCTTCCTCCCTGGACCTTTGAGAAATAATATATGTGCTTGTGCTGCTGTGATGCATTGCATAATAGCGGTCCTTGTGCTTGTGCGGGGGAGCGCAGCGTGGGTTGTACATTTTCATCAGTGATGTGTCTGACAGGCCAGGCACTTTGATGCATGCAGTTGGGAGTTGTCGTCTGTGATACTATAGGGACCTTACACAAGCACCACGTGCTATTCTAGGTATTCCATTTCATCCTGGTGTCTTTGCATCTACATCATGTACGGGAGCTAGTGCTGCTGCTGCAGGAGGTTGAGAAGGTGACAGGCATAAGTGGAAGCTGTAAGCCACTCGGGTGGCGTTTGGCCGAGCTGCAGCTGCCATTACCGTCATTGAGAGTTGCCGTCATTGAGGGGGGCATATGTGGCCATTGTGGTGATTGAGGACTCCCACATGATGGTGCTTTGGTCTTTTAGCCGCTCTTGGTGTTGCAGTAACAAATAGTGCTGGCTGCCATTGCAGGTGTCTTGCTTTAGAAGCGGGGTTGGCAGTCTTGCGGTGTTTGTGTCACACTTACGTGAAGTGGCTCTTCTGAGTGGACTGAGATTGAATTTCACGTGATTGACGAAGGCTGGGCGAAGAGCCCGGTGGGTGATCAGGGGACAAGAGCAGGGCATGATAGGTTTGCTTTAGTGGCCATCTTATGCAGAAATTGTCAGACTCTTATCATATTGCTGGTCACAGTCTCCCCCTCTTCTGTATACGCATTTGCTGCTTTCCTCTTTTGTGCTTTGTGCTGTAAGCACATCTGTTGGACGACTGGGACTGCTTGTGGTATCCCTTCTAGAAATGGCATCTACGAATGTTAGCTGGTACACGTGGCTTCTGGATGTGCTGGTGATGTCCGCCCTTGGGAGGGTTGATCTTGACAGGGCAGCAGCGGATGCTGATGGTGCCATTGAGGATGTCCAGCTTGGCAAGTCATGCCCAGCAGCAGCAGCAGCATCCGCTACTGCCCGGTCACCAATGAAAGGGTATGGGAGGGTAGCTTTGCACTTTCATGGCAATTGTTATACAGTGGCCTTGTGTGTACGAGTGGGTTGTTGCTATCACCACAGACCAACCGTCGCCTTTGCAGCAGGTAGGCCTTTGGTCATTTGCAGCACAGTGGACGGAGTTGGAGGTGTGAAGTGGTGCAAATCGTGTCAGTGTCTGCTGAACTATGCAGCTTTTGCAGAAGTAACGGGGCTTGCTGGTAGGCTCATTTTCCTCGCATTGACGATTGGTCAATGCTGCACGTGTGAGAATTGCTCTTTAGGTGATCCCTAGTTTCATCAGAGGGTGGCATCTACCGTCTGAGCAAGACGTATGTTTGCAGGTACATTGATAGTTCTCTTGTTGTCTTATGGCTCTGAAAGGAGGAGCTTGCCATGCCTGATGTTGTTTGGAACCAAGAGTGTGCCGTATCATTACATCACTGGCTGACACTCCTGTCGTCATGCATCATAAAGCAGGGCCTGGCCACTGGGTATATATGGTGCGTTGATTACTGTCTTAAGTTATGTGTATTTCTGGCTGCTGTTGGGTATGCATGAGGTGCAGAGATGCTGAAGTTGGTTTGTGTCTCCGGGGGTCAGTCAGTTAGACATGATTCCTGACAAGCTCTTTAGCACAAGTGGTCCTTGTCTGCTAGTGCCAGCGGGGTGCTTGGTTTATACTTGGCTTTGAGGGTAATGCAGGAGGACTGTGCAAGTTGTTCATGTGGAGTTTTCCACTTATAAGCCTGGTGAGGGCATGCAGTTGGTGTGCGCCTGTATAGCAGGCAGTGACTTCATTCTTACTTTTTATGTATGCTGTAGGTGTTCCACTTCAAGCTTTCAAGAAGGGGGGTTGGGAGGATGGTGGAGCAGCGGAAAGGTTAAGCTTTAGACCAAATGGGGTTTTGCTGTGGACTGAGGTGCTTCACTGCTTGTGGGGCTTAGCAAGTGGCCACAGGTGTGCTTTGGCCATACATGCACTGGTGACGGGGTCTCATGTACTGCAGGGGTGGCCTAGGTTGTGGGCCTTCTTATGCAAGCTCATGAACTCCTTGTTGCCACGCCCATTGTTAACAAACAAACAAACAAAAATTGAAGGTGCGGCAACCGCTGTTAATACAGCAGGCACTCTTCTGGGCAGCAGCTGCTTGCATGCCGCCGGAGTGAGGTGCGTTACTTATCAAACTAGCAACCAGTGGTCTTGGTCTTGATGGTTAGATGTACATCTTGGTATGCCTTGCTGACTTTACATGCAAGGCACTCAGGAGTCTGAGGAGATGAGGTACGGTAACTAAGCTTTAGCCATGTGTCTTGAAAAGTCAAGGTCAGTGTCCAGTCACATGACCATGACTTTGTTTGGGTGGCGCATGTTTGTTGAGAGGGACGCCATAGTTCCTCGGCACAGCAGCGCGGGTAGTGTAGTCTCCGCGTGTGACTGTTGCTGCCCTGGCCCTTCAGTGCATTGTAATGGCAGGTCGTAGACCCTACGGCAAGGACCTGTTTGGTGCCCTTCCCGGCAATGACACTCAAATGCGTATAGGTGTTTGAATCGCTGTGGTATTAATGGATGGTGCAGGCTACTTGGTTGTGGGGGCAAGACCACCAGAGGAACGGACCGATCTTGCTGCTACCTTTGGTTCTGCTCAAAGACAGTGCAGCAGTATCGGTAGCTCCACTGCACGTGATATTTTGCTGGCCTCACATAAGCTAAGGTCTGTGGACCCCAAAGGTACCTTTGTGGTGTCCATGAAGCTGATAGAAGAGCGCAGAAAGAAAGTCATGCACAGTGCCAGGCAACTGGGGCCGTTGCAGTCACGGACTGATGGCCCAGGAGACCCAGATAGGCTTGCAAATTATGATAATGTGCCTCTGTAATCGACAAAACGGGTTGGATGGAATATGAACGGACACGAAGAATCTGCGGGATCATGAAAAGGCACACTTCCGGAGTGACTGCACAACAGTGAAGGCAGCGACCTGCCATTTCGCTCGCTATAGCGCTCAGACGTTCCATACAATGTTGCTGATGCCCTAGATCTCCTCCTCTTAGGATCTGTGCTGCCACCTAAGTCCCCATCGTTGCTTTTAAAGAAGCCCTTCGGCGGTATCAGCTTCCGAGATTGCCGACACTCACCTCATACCCAAAACGTAGCACATTTGATCCTCTCTGTACCACTATTAAACTGAAAAGGATCCTTCATTTGCCCTGAGAGTGCGGTTGGAGCCATGCTTTCTATGCACAAGACGGGGTGAGCCGGTAGCCTCCGCAGCCTGGCGCAGAGTTCCGGTAACAAATAATCGTTTACAACCACCACCATACTGCAGGCTACGCCCTCATACCCAGATCACCAGGCCCGGCCACTGGCAGCTGTGCCCATCTCAGCAGTTACACTGCACAACCGCCCCAGCCCTACACACGCAAGTTCAATGGGCCGCATGGCACCATTCAGGGCCTCAGAAGCGTCAGGTGGTCGCGCGAGCAGCTGCGCCTCCAGCTGAGGCACCAACAAGCGCTTCTCCGACGGCAGCAGCAGCAGCAGCGTCTGTCGCAGTAACACAAGATACGCCTTTGGGGGACATCCCTCTCCGAGCTATCATCAACAGCGATGTAAGAATGCAGTCATGGCAGAGCTGCACATCGTTGAAGTCATGCTACCAGAGCATAGCACTCGCCGCAACTGCCATTATGATAGAGTCCTCAACTCCAGGCCATCTTTACCAAGCACATCCAAATGTGTTGATATCAAGGTCTCACATTAATGCAGACTGCAGGGCATACTGATTTGTCACCTATGACACTATTATTTATGATGGCTGGACGCCTGCAACACCCCTCTCCACCTAATACCCGAACACCACAACTCCCCATGAGGACAATACTAAGGCAAACACTCATTGCCCAACCCACCACCTGTAACAGAGAGTGCTTTTGACCACAATACAGTAGTTACTCAAGCTCGCAATGCCTGTTCCTGTTACAACTCTACCCCCTCACGACCATTCGACCAGGGTGCATCCGTCGCATCAAGCTGCCTGTTCATAGTTGCTATCGCTGTCTATGACCCTACAACGACTAACCCCCTCTCCATCTCTTCTCCTATTCCACCTTCCCCGCAGGGTTACATCATGCCCGAGGTGGCCCCCGGCACTCAGGCTAGCGTGTTTGCAATATTTGACCAGAAGCAGAAGCTGCAGTACGTAGGGTTTTCCAAGGAGCTGCGGTCCAGCCTCAAAACCCTGCTGGGGCGCAGACCAGACAAGGCATTCTTTTACAAGTGAGAGAACCGGTGACGGCCTGGTGACTGAAGCTGCTAGGCGCTGGTATGACAGAGTTATGTCCTAGCAGCATAGCCAGCATAGCCAGCATTGGAACGGACACACCTTTGCAAAGCTCTGCCGTACTGTCGTCTGTTTGCATGGTCTTGCGAGTGTTCAGTTATTACGTATATTCAGGCTGCGGGTAAACGTATTTTATTAGAAAAGAACATCTGCAGGAAGCCATGATGCAAAGTGATGTGAAAGCACTGCAAACCCCTGGGATTGATAGGCTTTCAGTTTGGGGTGGGATCAGTGGGATCAGTCTTGGGCATGCTTCTAGTGGGCTTGTGACTTAGATAAGTGCACCAAAACAGCAGGTAGCCAAAGGTACCTAGATGTTAAATCTCAGGCATAATACATTGCTCGTCTGTCTCTCAAAGAGTGCAACTGCAGCTTCCATTTGTGACGATTAAGAATGATGCCTCTCGGGTTAGGTTGGCGGTAGTGTATGCTGGATAATGAAGATGCCTCCTAGTGTAGAGCGGGCGGCCTACGACGGAATCCCACCACATCAGTGACCAGTGCTGCTGTACTTCGTCCTGCAC
>OY744502.1:5316341-5350559 GCA_963556185.1 Pseudopediastrum boryanum | reverse complement strand
CCCCCCTGTCCCCCTCCCCGTTCCCCCCTCCCTCCTTCTCCCACCCCCTTTCCAGCCCTCGGCTTCCCCTTCTCTCTTCCCTCTACTTCCCCCTTGCCGCCTTTCTCCCTTCCAAGTGACTCCTCTATTTGTGCTGTGTGCTGTTTCAACCTGCAGGTGAGTTAGACAACGACCCAGTAGAGGTTGAAGCCTCCTTCCCGTCTTCCCCTCTCCCCTACGCTCCTCCCCTCCTTGCCCATTCCTCCCCTCCTTCCATGCTTCACCCTTCCTGTCCTCCTCCCTCTCCCTCCTCCCTTCTTCTCCCCTGCCCTCCTCCTCCCCCCTTTCCCTCCTTTTCCCCTCCTTCTCCCCTCCATGCCCCCCATCAAAACTACTTCCTAATATCTTCCATTTTTCATCTTTCAGGTGAGCTAGACAACCCGCCAGTAGAGGTTGGAAGTCTCCTCCCTCCTTCCCCACTCCTCCCCTGTTTCCCTGCTTCACCCCTCCTTCCCTCCTCCCTCTCCTCGTCCGCCTCCACCTTCCCCTGTCCCCTTATCCTTCCCCTCTCCTTCCCTCCCCTCCAGCCCCCCTTCTCCTCTCCATGCCCCCCATCAAAAGTACCTCCTAATTTCTTCCATTCTTCATATTTCAGGTGAATTAGACAATGACCCAGTAGAGGTTGAAGTTCCCTCCCAGCAGCGCTCCCCCGAGATGCCCACCTTCATGCTCCCGGGGAACATCACCGCGCAGTTCCAAGGCTTTGAGAAGTTCATGTCGAACTTCCCAGGGCGGCGTGAACGTCGTACCCTCCCTGTGTCTGAAGCCCGGGTGCTGCTGGAGGAGTCTGCGGCTGAGACCATGTTCCCACCAGAGTTCATAGCGAAGGAGGCGGTTAGGGTTACGGAGCAGGATGGGATTGTGTTCATTGATGAGATTGATAAGATTGTGGAGCCAAGGGGGGTCATTAGACATGGTGAGGGGGGGGGGGAGCAGGGGAGGGCAGAGGGCGGGGGGGGGGGAGGGGGAAAGGGAGAGGAGGGAAGGATAAGAGGTGGGAAACGGGGAGGGAAAGGGGTGTGGGCGACTTAAGGGGGTCGTTTTGACCTAGCAGCCCTTTTGCGGTTGCCGCACCTTGAATTTTTGTTTCTTTGTTTGTTTAAGGGAGAGGCATGGGTGGGAGAGAGGGTTCTGGTTGTTGCTACCACGCAGGCTGCACATTCCAAAATTCTCTGCCCGGGCTTGGTGGCTCATGTCAGTACCTTGGATAGCGCACAACACACATTTTGGCCACGTCATATTGCGTTGATGAACAACAGAAGGGTCTCTAGCAATGAAAAAGATCCAAATGCTCGGCGAATAGCTTTACCGGTGCAGCAGCCATCTAACTGAATCAAGCACACAACTGCTAGACCCCCTGCATGACTTTTATTTGTTGTTTATCATTTATTGCTTTCCCCTTTAGTGTAAGAAGTGCCTACCAGCAGCACTGCACATTCTGTACTGCTAGCTTCGTTAGATACCGGTATCTCATTTCCTGGTGCCTTCCTGTTTTTGTGTTTCAGGCACAGACCCTAGCTCTGAAGGGGTTCAGCGTGACTTGCTTCCTATAATAGAGGGCTCAGTGGTCAGCACTAAGCATGGCCCGGTGACAACAGATCATATTCTGTTCATTTGCAGTGGGGCTTTTCATAGCTCTAAACCCTCGGATATGATGGCAGAGCTGCAGGTGAGCTAGGGGGAGGTGTAGGGTTTAGGGTTTAAGGCATGGGGGCACAAAAACCTTTGATAGGATGGCAGAGCTGCAAGTGAGGCTGAGAGGGAAACAAGGGGGGTCAAAGGGGGGGCGACGGACTTTGGGGGGGCCCTAAGGACGGGGAAGGTTTAAATAAGGCATGGGGCCACAAAACCCTCGATTATGACGGCAGAACTGCAGGTGAGCCTAGGGGGGAGTTTAGGATTTAACGGCATGGAGTAGGAAAGGAAGGGGC
Source organism: Pseudopediastrum boryanum (assembly GCA_963556185.1). Classification (NCBI taxonomy): domain Eukaryota; kingdom Viridiplantae; phylum Chlorophyta; class Chlorophyceae; order Sphaeropleales; family Hydrodictyaceae; genus Pseudopediastrum; species Pseudopediastrum boryanum. The sequence continues at coordinate 5,348,589 of OY744502.1, read as the reverse complement.
AACTAGCGGAGGGGGGGCTGTCATTGGGCTGAGGGATAGGGCCAAAGGGGGCATCCAAGGAGGAGGTGAATTTGGGGGGGGGGGGCTGCAATAATAATAGGTGGGAGGACACAAGGGAAGCGAAAGGCATGAGATAGGTTGGGAGGTTGGGCATGAAGAGTGGGGATGAGAGCTCATGATCAGGATGACAGGGCAGGTAGAGGATGGTGGGGGGTTGGGCGTTTAGGGTTGGGCCAAGGTGTTAGCGCTGGGGAAAGAGGGGTGGCTTCTTTCTCAAAACTGGCGTGCAGATACTGCAAAAGGTAATCAGCAAGAGTGGGATGTGGGTGTGTGTTAGCTGTAGTGGAGATTGTCGGGAGTGGCAGTATGCGGGAGATGCACGAGAGGAGAGATAGGGCTTTCTAGTTGTGTCTAAGGCCAACCCAGCAGTTTGGTTTCTTTTACTGGGCTGCTGGGTACGAGTAACATAATTGCATAACAGTGCACCCAAGCCGTAGGAAAGAGGCCCGTAGAGAGCTCAGGTTGCACCCGTCCCCACTAACCACTACGTGCCGCCCTCATTCGCTCATGTCACCATACCTTACACGTATTTTGTGCTGCTGTTGCGTTCAGGGTCGGCTCCCCATTCGTGTTGAGCTGAAGGGTTTGACTGCGAAGGACTTTGAGCGCATCTTGGTAGAGCCTGAGTTCAACATGATCAAGCAGCAGCAGGTGGGGTGGGGGGTAGAGCTGGTGTTAGGGTTTACGGTTTGATTGGTGGTGGGGGTTAGGGTTTAGATGGTGGTGGTGTTTAGACGGTTTAGACAGTTTAGGCTTTGGGGTTTAGATGTGTTAGGGATTAGGATTTGGGGGGGAGGGTGGCTTGAATTGGTCATGATCAGTTCACATGATCAAACAAGGGCAAGTCACTCTCCCCTGCTTTGATTACCTGTACCCAACCTCCGGCAAGTTGGTTGGAGCATGAACTTGATCGGTTAGGGTCGTTGCTGAATGGCGCCATGGGCCTCTTGCATTTTCGCTACCGCATATTACGATACACGATGTGTGTTAAAACGGTTGTGTGGCTTCATGATCGTGATCAAAAGCCTTGCGTCGATGGCCTAGGTTTGTTTGGCCATTGGCATAGCTGGTCTTGCGTTTTAATTGATTAATTGTTAAATGGTCGAAGGGTCCAGGGGTAGGGGGGGAAGAAGTGCATTTAGAGTGTGGATGTAAAGATCTCCTACCTGCAGGGCTCAGGTGGTTGGTCGTGCCCTAACGCCCTCCTCGGTTCGGGAGAGAGTGAGATGTTGTTGATATCATTTTTACAATTATCAGAAACTGCAATACTTGTTTGTGTTTGAGATGTGGGACAGGTTTATGAACAAATCAGGAGCTGAGCACCAAAGGTTGTCTGTGAGTAATGGTAGCCCCGCAGCTCACCTTGCGCGTGTCGCGGCCTCCACTCCACCTGGCACTCCAGCAAGCAGCCAATTATTACAAGCCAACTCTACAGAACCCCAGGTGTCATTGGACATAGGATTCAGGGTTTTTTAAGTTTAGGCTTTAGTATTCAGGGTTCAGAGTTGTCTGATGTCAGGGTTCTAGTATAAGAGCGGGAACTGAGGGGTAGGCAGTCGTTTCACAGCAGGGGGTACGAAAGCAAGTCTGAGGGAGCTGTTTTAGACATAGCTATTGCTGCACGGCTCGAAAGCTGTGCAGTGATCTATCTCATATATAGCTATTGCTATTGGTTTTGGTGCCGGCCCTCAGGGCCAGCAGGGGGCACACCTCCTTTGCTCAGAAGTAGTTCACTGTTGACAAAAGGCCATTCATGCTTGTTTTTTTCAGAGGTAAATCACTGCACAGCCCTTGGAATCTCTTGTGACTGCTGACCCGCTGCTCTTGTGTGACTGCAAATAGCCGGTTCTCCCGCTTTGTAAAGATGCAATCCCTGCTGCACCTAATGCAATTATTTGCTGTGGTTCTGCGTGTTGCTTGTGCAGATGTTATTGGCATCTGAAGGAGTGGACCTCACCTTCACGCCTGCTGCTGTCGCGGAGGTGGCAAGGGTAGCAGAACTCGTCAATACACAGGTTAGTCCCGGCTAATAGTTAAGTTTAGATGTGAGGATGGGAACCAGAGCTAAAGAGCCCTAGCAGCAGGGGGGGATCTGCTTGAGGGCTAGTAGTGTGTATTGAGTCCCGGCCAATAGTCAGGTTTACATGTAGGGATGGAAAGGGATGGGAAGGGGGTGAGGAAGGGGGATCTGCTTAAGGGCTAGGCGTAAGCACAAGGGACTCATGAGGGAGGTTGTGTTGTTAATGGGAGGTCGTTTCGACCTAGCTGCCTTGGTGCAGCCACAGCTTAAATTTTTGTTTGTTTGTTTGTTTAATGCGGCATCTTCTGTGTTGTCTATTGCTGCCGCTGGTGCTGCTGCTGCTTGTGTACATGTGGACACCTGCTTCAATAAGGGTCAGTTTGTTGTGGTTCTGGTGATGTTGCTTACAGTCTGGGAATGCATTCTGGGATTTATGGGTGTCAAAGCTTCTGCAAATGCATTTCGGCTGATGCTGGTGATGCAGGTGCTGTGTCTTTTTGTCTTCCTCTTATTCTTTCTCCAGTGCCACCTGCATCTATAGAGTGGTTGGCCCCATAGGGCCTATCACAGCTATATACCAATAATATGCCCCTCCTCCTCTGTTGTTTGCTGCTGGTAATTGCAGTTGGAGAACATTGGTGCCAGGCGGCTGCACACAGTGTTGGAGCGTCTGGTTGAGGAGGTGAGCTTTGATGCTCCTGACCGTGTGGCAGCAGCAGGAGGTGGGCGGGTGCAGGTGGTGGTGGATGACAAAGACGTGAGGGAGAAGCTGGGGGAGCTGCTGGAGCAACAGGACCTCAGCAAATACATCTTGTAGTAAGATGACTACGTTTCGTTATACGCCATAGCAAAAGTGCCAGGGGGCCATGCGCCACAAGCTTGAGTGATTCTTGTGTGTGTGAAAACACATTGGCAGACCCATCGGCACGCGTGTGGTGCCACAGTTGTAAATGACAGTGTACATGTGTGTGCTGCTTGGCAAGGCCTGGGTGGGTAGTTAGTCTGCTAGCTGCATATGTTGAGTGTTGGGTGGTGCAGCCCTTGAAGCAATGGTGGATTGCTGCAAAGTGGAGTGTTTAATTTGATAGGCGGCTCGGAGTGGCCTTGTGGACCACCCGACCAGTTGGATGCTTGTAGTGGGTCCTCTGAGATGAGCGTCACACATGTTACTAGGTTCCAGTGCGAAGGGAGCAGATTGATTTTGTTGTAGGTTGCGTTTCTTTCACTGGGGACAATGGACATTCAGAGGAAAGACAACGTAGTGCTAATAAGCCCCTTGATTGTACCTTCGCTTACGTGTCGATACAAGTGGATGACTATACATTGACCGGGATTTGGTATGAGTGTGGAGCGGCAAGTGTGCCTGTTGATGGCAAGCATTCAATGGTCCACCGGGGGATATTGAAGAAACATATACTAGAGGCAGGGCGGCTGTGGATATGGCAAGGCTGCTGCCAGCTAGAGTGTAGCCGATAAGTCAGCCATGGGGCGACCGTTCGTTCCTACGGTGCAGGGGTGGGGGGTCAGCTGTTGTCTACCGTAGTATGGGGTCGTGGAGTCGTGGATATTAAGCAGGACATCTTAACCAATCGCCTATCCTTTCTTGGTCACTGGGTGCTGGTTGTACATGCTGAACCGACTTGGTGATCACCGGCCACGTCACCGGCCTGGGTTCCTCCTGCAAAGCGCCGCATGCAGACCAGCCGTATGCGTTTCTATTGCATAAAGGAATGCCCATACTTAACAGGGCTTGATACCGAGACGACACTGAGTGGCTTCAACTTCACGGATCGGACTCGCTCCACAGTCCACACCCACGGCATTAACTCAGCGCTGCTTTAGCACCTGCTCTATGGATAACGTTGTCACTAGTTCGAGGGCAGTAATTTGCATGATTCAGCAGTGCAAGCCACCGTTCCAGGACATCCAGTGGTTGTAGATGTGATAACTAAACAACAGCTGCATTTTGCGGGCTCAGTAGCCATAATGTTTCTGAATGACAATGAAACAACTGTGTGCATAACAACAACAACAACAACAAACATTTAAGGTGTGTTCCTGGCTCATTGTCAACTACGAACCAGCAGGCACTCATGCAGTGGGTTGTGCCTTCCACATCTCTTGAGTTTGCAATATCATTACATATATTCATTCGGGACTGAGGTAGGGAGGCGGCACCACCGACAGAACAGCAGCCCTATCGCCCACGACCCGTGAGGGCCGGAGTCATCATTGCATATCATATCATTGCATCATATCATTCCATATCATTGCATCATATCATTCCATATCATTACATATACAGTCCCCCATCCACCTCCAGGACCTGGCCCGTAACGTAACTGCTCCAGGGGCATGCCAGCATCACTATAGCTCCAGCTGCTTCTGTTGCTGTCCCAAAGCGGCGCAGAGGTATGCTGCTTGTGATGGCTTGCTGCAGAGCACCGCTGCCAGGGATGCCCAGTGATACCTGAGCACAGCACAGCAGCGCATGGATCCAGCAGAATTATCAAGGTAGGGGCACCGACGGAGGAATTGCTTCACTAAGGGATCTCTCCCTCGAGCATACACTAAACACATGATCTCCTTGAGCACAGCTCTCTCTCACTTTGTCACCCAGCACAGCATGAAAGAGACTGACGTGGGCCAGAAGGGGGGGCTGCATACAGTGCCCTCCAAATCACCACATTGTGACAAGGACGTCTGATGAGTGCATGTGAGAATCCGCTTCTACATCTCCCTCATCAAAATATCTTCTGAAACCTCTTATAACTTGCTGGTGCCTCCGTGTTGCTGGTGATATGGTCCTGGTCTGAAGAAGCTCTCACATCATCAACCTGCATGGAGCCCCACCATCCTAAGTTTGTCAAGCTCATACAGAGACAGAGAGGCAAGCAGGGTTGTTGCACAGAGCATTGCTATGTGAACAGCACAGGTACGCACAGGCCTTGAAACAGGCCGCAGTGCAGGAGCTCACAATGCCTTCACAGCGCCTTGTCTGCCCAGCTACCGCAACAATCAAACATCGGCAAAGTCTAAAGCGATCGCTACTTAATGAGGCTGCCATTTAGGCTGCTTGTATCCTGCCACCTAGAACCCAACCAATCTTCTTCATATCCGCAGGCCATCAGGTCTCATGCATGATTTTACAGAGGAGGTGTGCGTCTGCCGTGCATCCAGCCTCGCTGGACAGTTATCACCCATGCCAGAATCATGTTTGCAGTCATGCAGGCTCTGGAGAACGAGATCAAAAGACATATTGGTATGCAAAGCGGACTTTTGGCCTCTGTATCGCTGCTGTATACCGGTAGTGAAAAGGGATTACTGGGTGGCCGAAGAGTTACAGAGTCCTTACTACCTTGATACTGTATGTTACAGATATGCTAGGCCGTTAAAGGACCCATCCTATCCTGAGGTTGGGGGATCCACTCGTGCATCATATACAAGCTTCACAGGAAGCCAAAGCTCTCCAGGAGTACCACTCTTACCTTTTGGCCTCTCACCACAATGGCTTCATTGCCATCCTTGGGCCTGGTCAATCTGGTATCAATGAAACCATACGCAATAGCATTGCAGCGGATGTTAAAAGGGCCCCACTCCTTGGCCACAGCTTTGGTGAGACCCACCACCCCAGCTTTCCCTGATGCATAGTTTGCTGTAGCTGAGAACCCATGCATCCCAGCTACTGATGTAATGTTGATGATCCTTCGTGGCCTTGCTGCACCCAGCTCTGTAATCTCTGCTTTAGCTGCTTCACGCATGAGAGGGGCTGTTGCCTGGATGAGCCTGAATGGAGCAGTGAGGTGGACATCCAGCATGGCATGCCACTGCTTGTCTGACATCTTGTGGATTGCTCCGTTCCATGTGTATCCAGCGTTGTTGATAAGAACATCTAATTGGCCTTTGAAGTGATCCGTAACAGCAGCTGTTAGCTGTTGGGGTGTGTCTGGAGATGTTATGTCAGCTGTGATTGTGGCCACATGGGGACAGCCTGCTGCACGTGCTGCTTTAGCGGTGGTTTCTAGGGCCTTGGGGTCGAGGTCTGTTAGCAGGAGGTTGGCTCCTTGCTTTGCGAACGGGAGAGCTGCTGCTTTGCCAATGCCGTTGCCAGCACCTGCAGCAAGGGGCTTCTCACTTAGTACTGCAGCAGCTTATGGGGGCGCCAGTATATCATGTGCTAGGGGTAACTCACATGGCTAATGTACGTGAGTTACCAGCCACGGGCATGGAGCAGATGGGTATGCATGAGAGGTTTACTGCTAAACCAGTGTGCTCACTGAGGCTTATCTGTGGCCGTGGCCAGAAGAAGAGGCCGACCTGTTACCAAGACGACCTTGGAGATGAAGGTCCCATTCCAGCAAGCAATGTATTGTCGCCTTACAATTAAATCAGGAGACAATTCTGGAAGGAAAATCAATCCCAGCCTGTTGCGTGCCTGACGATCCATGCCCTTGCCCGTTCCGTGCCTGAGACTTTGCTTGAGGCTAGCTGCTGTGTAGGGAGGATCATATGTAAAGCATTCGTGCTATCAGTTTCTCATGTCTCCTAGGTTCATTTACTAGGCGATGCACATTTTTGGCCCTCGGTCGCATATATGACGATGTGCGCACATGGGGAGGTCATTCCCACAGGGCCTAGGACAATATGAGGACTTTAAGAGTGAAAATCCATTATATCATTGGAACGTGCTGTGCCGATAGCACCTAATCTGTGCTGGAGTCATACGCGAACGTGGCGGTAACTAATGGCCGTTTGAGTGGACCGCCAGGGTGAGGGAGGTCAGCAATGGGCCTCTATGTGGGCTCAGACTCCGATGTGCTCCGCCCTGCCATGACGCTTGTATATTTCATTGGGGCATGCCTGCTATTACTGGCTGTTGCCCAATTCTCCGTCATCAGTCCAATTATCAGCCAGACGCTCAATCAAGACGCCAGAATTGAGGACAATTCTGGAGATTAGTCACCAAATACCAATCACCAAATTGATGGCCACAATTACCAATTAGCTTCAGGTTCCCAAGCGTTATGCTCAGGGCCATAGCCGAGCCACTTGATCAAGAATACTCACTCACTTCCCAGTTTGCTGTGCCACATTACAGTCATTCAATATGACCAGATTGCCAACTGGCCCAAGTAGGCAGCCCTTGGAGCCAATCAACAGATTACAGATTACAGATTACAAAGTGGCCCCACAAAAGGGGCGCCCGTGAAACCAAAGTTCACAGGCCCAAAAACCGTCTTTGCATACCGCAGGCTTTCCCCCCCTCTGCATAGAGTAGTTCTCTCTCTCTCAGACAGGCATAAGTACCACCAAGCCAGCACAATAATTGATACTAGACCATTGTAGAATGGAAGGACTACACTGATTTCGCACTCGGACAATCTCAGAGAAAACGCAATGCATCAGAGTGAACACATATGGTATATGTATAGCTCGACCGTCACCATCAGAGGAAAACAGTTCCACAGGATATCATTTAAACTACCTACTGCCAAGATCTGCTCTTTCCTCCCATAGCTGCATGCACTCAAGACGCAAACCTTGCCATATAGTGACATGGAGTTTGATGCATCGGACGTTTGCATGCATACCTTCATCACCTGCCTTAGGTGCCCTTGTGTCATGTTGTACTCGCCATCATAGAGATGGACCAGGCATTACAGCACTAAACTAGCACGGTAATGTCCCACTCCTCAGAGTGAAGAAAGATCCACTGGCCCTAGAATGGGTAGTTCCAGCAGAATCATCCCAGATATACGAGGCCTGGCGTCACAAGGATACCAGGATGCGCAGCCTTTGGTTATAATCGAGCGCAGGGAGGCAACCCCTACGTCACCCCCACGAGGAGGGTCACCAATGTTTGCGCAGTGGCGTAATGTAGGGCTGGGTATACATGTTTCGGCTGCAGCCCAATGCGGCCTCATCAGTACCCTTTAGTGAATGAACCTCAAGCACAGCTGCCTTATGAGCTCGTCCAGAACACATAGAACTAGGCCTTTGCTCCAGCAAACTGGAATGCCACGTCAGCTATGCCCCACTATGCCCCACGCCTCATACACAGAACATCTGAGGGTGACACAGTATTTGCTCTTCATCTCATTAGCAGTAAAACTTAGTCTACAGTTGCGAAATTCCCAATGGCAACTACTCCCGTCGTGCTGTTGCTGCGGCTAAGCTTGGGATCAATCACACCTAAAGTGCGTGAAGTTGACAGCAGATGTGCAGGCTGCACCAGATGTGCACATGCAACATCATACTCTAGCATCCCAGGCCTGCTTAGGGTTCAGGGTTTAGGGTTAGTGTACCACTTGCCCCAGTCATTGACTTCCATCCCACCCATATACATCATCTTCATACAAGATGAGATTACGCTGCCATCCATTGTTTCCATCGTGCAAACGTGCTCCATCAACACACTGGAGTGGGGCCGTGGTTGCCACAGCTTCCCATTACAGTTTCACTCCTGACCTCAGTTGCCTCTCCCTTAACTTACGCAGGCTGGGACTTTGGCAGAGGCTCCGCCTCAGCCTCAGTTACTCAACTAGCCTGGCGTAGCTCTTCTTCTTCTTCTTCACTCCTATGTTGTACCCCAAGCAGCATCCAAGGACTGTGATGTGTACCTGGCACTTGATGACAGGTAACTCCAAATCTGTATGCCCACTGTCCAGAGCTATTTTCACCGCATTCATGACCTGATCAGCTTCAACCCGAACCTAACCGCCATAGCACCCTGAGAACTACTGCAGCCCAACCGACAATGTTGTGGAAACATTCCATACGTACACAGTCATCAAAGATCGATCACCCTCAGCAAATCCAACGACAATTTTGGCCAAGTGCTAGCAATAGCACACTACCATCTTGAGCCACTCAGCGGGCTCACGGGCTAAGAGAGGTACCCAACAAAGTTCCTTCAACCATAACATGCCTGCTGGTGCTTTTTCTGAGGGTCCCAGCTGTTGCATGAACAAGGATCGACCCCCCCGCAATGAGTTCTCAAGAATGCCAGTAGCAGAAACGATGGCCGCCTGCTGGAGGGCATCTGGTCCCCACTCTTCACATCCAATCGATTCTTGACAAGCCGTGTCAAACATGTGAGTCTTCAGATAGGGGACTTGCAACTTCCCAAGCATTGCCCACAGAGCTCTTTGCCCCTCTGCTTCGAGCGCTTCCCTAGCCATGGACAGACCGTCGACCATGCCCCCAATTAATGGAAGGAGTGGTCAGAAACGTGTGCTTGCTTGCCTGGGCCATGGAACAAATGACCCTCGTCAATGACCTCCTACCAGCTGCGCAGTACATCACAATTTCTGTCTTCTCCAGATTAAGTGGAGGCCTCCGCATGCGCAAAAATCCAATAGCAGGTCAGACTGCTCTCTTAAACCATTAGGAGATGTCACGGTGAGTACCATACCATTGGCATGAAGCATGAGTGTGTATGAGTAGTGCCGCAGCATCCAACTCCAACATCAGGCAGAGGTGACTGAATGAAGCCACTCCTCAAAGTTATCAATGACCAACACAAACAAGAGCAGCAACATGTATTCTCGTTATTGTACCCCTGTTGGGCTTAGAAATGCTAGTCCATGTCCGTGTCCTGTTGTACCTTGGTCTGCAAAGTAACGTGGCAATGTGACCGAGAGCATGAATCAATTCACCATGTAACCCAAGAGTAGCTAAGTAGGCACTCCTAAGAAGACACCTTAGAAAACGGCCTAAAGCCATTGGGAAATAAACACAAGGCGATGTCAATGATGGGGCTGTGCGGCTCAAGGGCTGAACCGTGTATCGTCTATTAAATGCCTCAGCACAAATACATGTTCTATAATGCTCCTCCCCTGCCTGAAACCAGCCTCACTCTCAGCTCGGACCCAGTCCTTTTGCCATATCCATGAAGCCTGGTGTTAACTGTGAACTGAACCAAACCGCTTGTCCAAAACTAAAATCCCAATCTGCAATCACCCCATCATTATGATATCCTGCACCTCCCTTCTTATACACTGCTGTCAGTCTAGTGCGGCAGGAGGCCGCCAGCTGTCAAAAGTAGCGCCCAGAGGAGAAGATGTTACAAGTCTATCAATGCATGCAGGACAGGCAAAAGGAAACAACCCCTACGGCCAGTAGGAACTAGATAAGAACTAAAACATGTGCTTCCCCGGTTCCGCTTCCCATTCCTTTAGAGATTCATTCCAAAACTGTGCTGATTCCAGCCGCTGATTTACCAGCATGTCAGGCCAGCATGTCAGCCCAATTCGACCTGCCATGTGCTGACTCCTGTTGACCAGATCAACAAGAAGCCAAGCAGTTTAACGCCTTGCTCGGGACTCTTCAGAACGCTGACACGGAGAGGCACCACCTGAAGCATTGTAATTAGGCTGGCAAAACCCCAAAATGTACCAACCCCAAGAACAACAGCTGTGAGCGCAGATCTGGCCTAGTGGGCATTCATTGTCACCCCAACAAAATGGTCTACAATTGTCCTGGGGCAATGGGTCAGGTGCATAGTAGAAACGCATGTCTGACAAAGACCGTATGCAAAATTCAGAAACGCCCATGGATGGGAGCTTCTCAGCAGCAAAGCAAGCGCCACACTGCCAAGTTGAGGTGTTGGCACATTTGCATGGGATATAATTGGCTGTTGCCCCCACTTTGCACACAGATGGCAATACTGACGTGTCGCACAAAAAACCAACAGGACAATCAGCTGAAGATTCGCAGCCACAAGCAGCTCCGTCGCTGCTGCCTGCTTTGGAAAGGGTGTCGGAATCGCCTGATGGTGACAAAGGGATGGGACACGTGGCTGCGGCTGGAACACAACCAGCTGTATTCAACACATAGTGCTGCAGATCTGTGTCGCAGGATGCTGTCACATAGCCCCATTGATATCCCTGTGTTTGATCACATGTGCCACAACATGCATCAGGTGCTTTACAATCAGACCACACCACACCATGAAAGAAGGGCGTGTGGTCACAGGCAGGGCAGATGATATCTGCATGCACTGCCAGCGCAATACCCACACTCTGTGAGGGAACCTCTAATGTCCATTGACCTACCCCTGTAATCTCAGGATATGCCACACGCTCATACGTAACTTCACTACGAGTGTCAATAGCTGACCGCACGAAAAACTGATATGATGCAGTCCGGGGGCACCCTGATTGGCGATATTCACTAAACCCCACACCACCAAAAGCTCCGAAGACAATACCCGCAGTTATCCACCCAGGAGCCGCTGCCGGGAACAACAGTGCGCCTATGAGGCCTACAGCAAGGCCCTCAAGAATAGACATTCCAATACTGCTTGCTGCGGTGCTACCACACCATATTGAAACGACATCATTCATCCAGTCTGGCTCGCGACCAGGGAGGATTCCATCTTCCCAGGTAGGATGGATCCATTTGAGCGTGTGACGGTCATTGTCCTCATCATACTTGCTTAACGCGCTGGCCAGAACATACCCATAATACCCATAAACAATCCCCTGAACACTTGGATCCGGCATTGGGGGACACATCTCACTCCTTATATGTAGTATAATAGTGTCTGCTGGGTCGGATTCTCCAAGAAGCCTCCTTTCTGGCCCTCGGAGCTGTTGCATCTGTGATGCAGCAGTTTTGTATTCACTTGACTCAACTGACGAACCAGCACCACTAACTAATGATGTTGTCACATTCTGCGGAGGTAAAGACACCAACCTGCCATCCGCATAGTAGGCAAAGCGTTCCGCACCCCCAGCCATTGACACCATCACATACTCGCCCGACACCGTACCATTCGGATTGAACCTTCCAAAGAACTGCAGTTCCAGCTCCCCCACCGCCAGCCCCAGATTGTTGCCTCTGACCATTGCAGTGTAGATAGCAATGGGATAGGGTCCTGAAAATTGGTTAGCCAAGGGGTTCAAGACTGGCTGGATTTCCATTGAACCATTTGTGAACACACCTTGCAGATACACTGGTATAACGGGCTCCCCACACAGCAGATCGTCCCCAGACACATTGCTGCATATGCTGGGGTGCTCACATAGAAGCCCTGGGTCCCTGCCTCCGAGAGTGGTGCCACAGCGCTGCCCTTGCTTGACAAAGATAGGCTCAGTGATGCACTGGGAGCCATCCAGGCTTGAGATGCGGCCTGGGCCACATGCGGTGCATCCACCAAGGCCATCAGCAATGGAAAGGCCGTTGCACGCTGCAAGTCACAGAAGGAGCCGCATATTAATTGAGAAAGAGACCCTTGGAGTTAACAATGTATGTCCGGACAATTGGGGGAAAAAAGGAGATTCAGTGATAGGCAATCAGTCGTTGACAGGCGTTCTGATCACAGCTCCAAGAATAAGTGACAACAATCATCTGTGGGAATTCGGATTGCAAGAAAGTGAGTGCTGCAGCAAGTTTAACTGCCAGCCAATATGCATTGTGTGAGAGAGAAAGCTGCACACTTTGGGATGTCAATATGCATTGTCATGGAACGGTCGTTGCAGAGATGCAATATTGAGCACTGTCAACAGCCTCTGAACTCAAACACGCAAAAACTTGCTCGCCCTTTAGCTGTGCTATATCGACAAAGGTGAGGAGTAGACAGGGCACCTGCACTGTGGTGCGTTGCAGATTAGTCTACACAAAGGCATGCCAGTCTGCTGTGATATGATACTGGCACAAGTAAGGAACCTACCACATCTCCCTGCAAAGCATTTCCCCAGCCCTCCACTGCAGGGTTCGCCAGCCGTTTTGTTTTGCAAGCTGCACACCCCGGATGTCTTGTCACAAAGGACCTCCTCACATTGGCCAGTTGGCGCAGGGCAGGCGCACCCACGACATGCCTGCTCCCCTCCTTCAGACCAGGTTCCATTAGGGCAGGCCTCACAGGTCTTAGACTGGCTGTTGTATTCAGAACCAGCGTTGCATCCTGCAAGGCGGCCGAGGCAGAGAAGAGGCACAAAACAAAGTTATGGCTGTGTGAAGGGCTGGTGGGTGAAATTGACCAAAGACAACCAGGCCAAAACTCCTGAAAAGAAGGCAGGAAGGATGATCAGCATGTTGCTGAAGGGCTGACCTAATGACTGAGGCTTTAAGGTGATGCAGTACAAAGGGAACCGAAACTGTAGTTCGTTGGAAGCCATTTGGCCATGTGTGCTGACCAGAATCACTTTGGCATCTGCACTAGCAATGCTCAATCCTACCGGAGTTTAAGAAATCTCCTCCAAATGCTGATTGCTCCTCCAAAAATCTGCACTTTTTCCTCAGTCAAATTTGACTCCCACGTGTTTAGGTACTGTTAGGGTACGCCAACATAGCAGCTGCAACACTTCTGTGTGATAGACAGGAGGAGGGGAGATTTGGTTGGTGGAGGAAAGGCGCACAAGGCACACCTAAATGGGGAGGGGCGGAGGGGGGCAGAAACTGGTAGTGCCGTGGAAGCGAAAGGAAGAATATAGGTACTGCCAAAAGAAGAAGCTAAGGAGGGCCGAGGGGCGAGGGAGGAGGGAGGGAAGAGAAGGGGGGGGAGGGGAGGGAAGAGAAAGGGGAGGAGGGAGGGAAGAGAAGGGGGGGAGGGAGGGAAGAGAAGGGGGAGGAGGGAGGGAAGAGAAAGGGGAGGAGGGACGGAGGAGAAGGGGGAGGAGGGAGGGAGGAGAAGGGGGGCGGCGGAGGGAGAAGGGGGGGGGGGCAGGGAAGCGAAGGGGAGGGGAGAGAAGGGGGAGGGGAGAGAAACGGGGGAGGGATAAGGGGGAGGGGGGAGGGAGGGACCATCACCATCCAGCCCAGGACTAATGGGTCTGCCATCTGTAAGATTTCTAATTGTGAGTAAACATGGCAACCTGTGCCTGGCAGAGTTCTGTATGTGAAGATATACCAGTGAGCCTGCTGTGATATCATTCTGGCACAGGAACCTACCACATCTCCCTTCAAAGCATTTCCCCAGCCCTCCACTGCAGGGTTCGCCAGCCGTTTTGTTTTGGAAGCTGCACACCCCGGATGTCTTATCACAGAGAACCTCATCACATTGGCCAAGTGGCGACGGGCAACGGCACCTATTACAAACTGCTCCACCATCCTCCGCAATGCCTCCCGCAGACCAGGATCCATTAATGCACTCCTCGCAACTATTGGACACCAAGTTGAATCCATATCCAGCGTGGCACTCTGCAAGGTAGACACACCAACAAACAAGCATTGTTGGTACTGTGTTAGCGGGTACTGACATGGAGCTAACCTCTACCTTCCCCCCCCATTCAGGTTGGTTTAGAGGTGTTTTAGAGGTGTTCAGCGTATGGCTCAAACCTATGGCTGTGCATTTTTATCATTATTCGGCATTCCATGAGATGCCATAGCAAAAAGTGCCATAGGCCCCACACCCCAATCCATCACAAAAACAGCAAGGTGGAACAAATGTGCAAATAGTAACAACTTCCATTGTCTGGTGTACAGACGGTGATTTCTGTCAAGTCATGCAATGAGTTGGTGGTTTTGGCCCTATGAGCCTTCATTGGCTCCAAGGAATGCCCTCTTGGGCTAGTTGGTAATCTGAGAATCTAATAACCTTCCATGCGAAGCAACAAAGGTAAGGTGTGCTGGAGCTAAAGGGAATGGAGAGGGGCTGAGGGGAGAGGTGGGCAGGGGGGGAGGGCTGCTCACAAAATGCTCAACTTGACACAATGATTTCACAGAATTCAGCATATCATCTGGGCTGAGCAAGGTCTGGGTCCTCCGCTCACTAGCAGTGCACGGCCCACGAGCGGCAAAGCAGGGTGGCTCATCTAACTGCACTGTCAGAAAGATCATGTACCGTACGATGTGGCATGCGCTTGGAAGGAATTGTCACATGATAAGTTTTATAGCTCTTAGCATTGAGGAGTACGCGGTTCAGGAATCAGACCTGAGGTTGTTGTTACATGTTACATCTACGCTCGCTCCATTATGAGTGGCGTAAAATTAAGGAAGTAGGCTTACTACAGTGAGGGCACCCGCCTCCTGATCAATCAATCAATCAAAACGCAAGACCAGCAATGCCAATGGCCAAACAAACCTAGGCCACAAACACAAGGCTCCTGATCACAATCACGAAGCCACACAACCGATGGTGGATTTGCCACACACAAGCTGAGGCTAGATGCAACGGCGTGCACACCAAGGGGAAACAAACACCACCACTAAAACCCAAAACCTGCTCCACTTCCATCACACATGGGTGGCGGGGAGGCAGCAGGATCAAGCACCACCCTAGTAGGGGCTGGAGGTGGCTCCCACCACCTAGGTACTGGTGAACCACCATCCTCCCAGCCACTGAAAGGCAGCACATAGCGCTCCACATGCTTATCAATAGCTTGCTTAGTGCGCCTTCTACACCTCACTAACCGTTGGCTTTCCCAAGGGTGCGTAAGATCCCACAACCTCTTCCTCCAAGCACTCTTAATCTGACATGAAGCCTCCCAGCTCCCCTCATCTTGACCAAGCACCTTCAGATCAGCACACACGCATTTCTCCCAGGTATGGCGAGGCCTACCCACTGGCCTCGTCATGTCACCATGTAATGAAGAGAACAACGCAATATGCGGCAACCTGCCCTCCTCCATGCGGCCCACATGCCCCAGCCACCTCAGCCTATTTGCTGTGATGTATGCTGACAAGGTGGCTACCCCACATGATTTCCTGATATGCTCATTGGTGTGCCGATCTGACAGCCTGACCCCTAGGATGCTCCTAAGGCAGCTAGAGTGCACCCGCTCAAGCTTTTGCGATTGCACTTTGGTCAGGGACCAACACTCACTCCCGAACAGCAGAATTGGCAACACATATGCCTTGTAACACTTCACCTTCGTAGCCAATGACAGATGCTTGGTACCCCACATCTTTTCAAACTGCTTAAACCTCCCCACAGCCTTACCCCTCCTGATATTCAACTCCACATCCAACCTGCCATCAGTCACAAGCACACTTCCCAAGTACTTGAACTGTGACACCTCTTTTACCACACCCTCACTGATAACCACCTCTGGTCCTTGCTGCACTGGCACATCCCCCTCCTTCCAATCCTTGTCAATGGACAGGATCTCAGTCTTGCTTGCATTGATGCGCAACCCAAGACTAGCAGCAACCTTGTCCATCACCTGCAGCATGACCACCAACTCCTCCCTGCTGGGACTTAGCAACACCATATCATCTGCATACAGCAGAACAGACAACAGCTCCACACACCCACCACTACCACACCCATCACGCTCAAGTTTCCCATCTGCATGATAGGCTAGCTTCACCCCACATCCCTCCGGCATCTGAGCCATTGCCTGCCGAACCACAAAGTCCATGTAGATGTTGAACAGCAAGGGAGCAATGACACATCCCTGCCGCACCCCGCCATGCACATCAAACCACTCAGACACCACACCACCCATCCTAACAGCAGCCTGTGTGCCAGTATGCAAGTCCATCAGCAACTCTATCAGCTTTGTGTGTACCCCGTACACATGCAGGATGCGCCATAGCGTGTCTCGCGGTACAGAATCATATGCCTTACGCAAATCCACAAAAGCCATGAATAGAGGCTGATCGAATGCTACAGACTTAGAGATGACCTGGCGTATGGTGAACAGAGCATCAGTGAGGCCCCTCCCCTTCCTAAAAGCAGACTGGTTATCAAGCAGTTGTGCATCGATATGAGAACTGATCTTAGCCAAAATGACCAAGACATACACCTTCCCCGGTATACTTAGCAAGCTTATCCCCCTATAGCTATCTCTCACTTTGCGCTCTCCTTTGCCTTTATACAGTGCCACCAACAGTGCACGTTTCCACTCCACTGGCGCTTTCCCTGACTCCCACACCGCCACAATGACCCTGTGCAACCATTTCAGCATGGTCCCACTGAGCTTTAGCATAGGCGCTGCGATACCATCAACCCCAGGAGCTGCCCCATTACGACAGGCAAAGACAGCTTCTTCAACCTCCTGCACAGTAGGTGGCTGAGCTGCTGCTTCACTCTGCTGGTTTGCACCTTGCCCTGCCTCCATCTTCTGCACTAACTCCTCAATGGTCTGCTGCATTTGCTGGTCGAGCTTGGCAGGGCAGTTGAGGACATCAGCAAAGTGCTCAGCAAAGCACTTCACCACCTCCTCCCTGCTTTGGAACAGCTGCTTGCCATCAGCACCCCCTAGCACAGCTGTAGGAGCAGCAGAGCTACTGCCCTGCTGCTCCTTGAAGATCCGCTGGACATGCTTGTGGAACACGGCTAGATTACCAGCTTTTAGAGCATGTTCCGCAAACAGCGCTTGCTGCTTGAAGTACCGCTCCTGATCCTTCTTAACCGCTCGCCTAGCAGCATTATTGGCCTCCCTGTAATCTGCCCTGGTAGCATCATTAGGAGAGGACAGCACCGCTGCATGTGCTGCATGTTTCCGCTCAATCTTCTGCAAGGTCGCATCGGATATAGCGAAATCTCGGCGCCGCTGCTGAGGCTTGAGGTTTAGACCAGCCTTATGGGCTGCTTGGCTGGCTGCCGCTGTTAGCTGTGTCCATTCGTCTTGTGCGCTCTGCAACTGAGCCCCTACCAGACGGCTGAACTGGTTAGACATTGCCAGCTCAAAGCACTGCTGAGTTGCTGCAGATTCTTGCAGCCGGCTGCAGTCATAGGGCCGTGCTGGCTGTCCCTTCGCACTGTGCTGCTTGGCCACTGACAAGCGGAGGCGCATCGTAAGCACCAGCATTCTATGATCAGAGCCACCTGTATCAAAGCTGCGAAAGACCCTGCAGTCTGTCACACTTGACATGAACCGCTTGGAGACAGCTATGTAATCGATGACCCTGAGCACATCCTGCTTGTTTCTACTAACCATCTTGTGAGTAGCAGTCCGGTAATTGCTGTGCTTGAAGAAGGTGTTGGCTAAGCGAAGGTTCAAGGCACCAGCCAGCTGCAAGAGTCGCTCACCATTCCCTGAAGGCTGCTGCTTCCCAAAGCCATGAGGCCCCATAACACCCCCATACGGTTCTGGATCAGTGCCAACCTGGGCGTTGAAGTCACCCAGAAGGACTAGCATGTCCCTGGAAGGCAGCGCTGCCAAGATAGCTTCCAACTGCAGGTAGAAAGCTTCCTTGACCTCCTCAGGTGTGGACTCGGTATCAGTCGGCGAATATGCTACCACGATTGAGGCGTTTATCCCACTGCTGATTCTCACACGGACTACCAGGATTCGCTCACTGACAGCAGACCAGTCGATTAGGCAACGGGACCACTTCGAGTTAAGAAACAGGCCCACCCCATGTTGCCGTGGCTGACCCTCTGGCAGCCCGGACCATATCAACTGCCAGTCCTTCGTAACATTACGACATCCACTACCCGGTATCCTGCTTTCAGCAACACCACAGGCTCCAACGCCAAGGCGAGACAGCTGCATGACGTAAGAGGAACCCGCCTCCTGAACACGACCTATATGTCCCGGCTCGTCATGTCACCACTTCCAGCCCATCTACCTCACGTTTTTATTCCTACACCATATCCTCCAAGTAGCGGTTGACCCGTCTGCCCCACCCTTCTCCATGCTTCTCTGCCCTCCTAGCTCCCCCGCCCTGATCCCTTTCGTCCCCCCCATCCACCCACCCCATGCTCCCCCCCCCCCCCAAAAAAATTGAATTGCCCGTCCACCGGGGGGACCTGAATGCTGCTAGGTCTGCTACCCACAAACCCACTGAACACCGCAATGGCTGAAGTTATCAGGTCCAGACCCCCCACCCTGATCCCCCCCCCCCCAAAGACTATTCTGCTGGGTGTGACCTGATCAAGTGCTCATGCAGGGGACCAGGGTGTTACATTGTTGCAATGTGGCTACACAACCACCTAAACACGACATACCCCAATCAAACCTAAGCCCGTATTGCTATACCCTTATTGCTGTAACTTTCGCGACCAGCTACCTTCCGGTTGTCCTATCTACAACATCCCTCAAGCTAAGGCATGCATACTGCTCCCCCATGCCTAGCTCCCTCCCCCTCCCCCCTTCTATTGCTCACCATGCTTGCACCAGCCAGAGGGTTCTGACCACACTCCAGCGCTGCAGTTAGAGGTGAAGCCTATGCCTGTGTGGTCAGGGCCGGCACAGCCTGCCCAGCATTGGCCGCCATTATCTGTCCTGGCACAAGAAGTGGGCCAGGGGAGGGCGTTGGCGGGGGTGGAGGTGGGGCCTGCAGAACACCCTGCAACTGCAAACATGAGCAATGAGCATGACAAATCAGCAGCAGGTGTAACAGGGTCTGAAACTGTTAGTCTTTGGTTGAGGTGAATGATTTGCTGATTACAGATTCAAAGTAATGCATAATGCCCCAAGGATCCGTAATACTTATGCCGCTGTCTAATTTGAAACAATGGCTTTCAGCTTAGAAGCAGAGGAGGAGCCCAGCTCCACTGCGCCGGCCCGAGGAGGAACCGAAACCCGGGACTTTGCAGGGCAGCACGGGTTTGTTGTATGGGATGTCAGAAGGGGAAAGGCAAGAAGGAGGAGGGGGAGAGGGGGGAAGAGGCAAGATTCAGCGGAGGGCGCCAGGAGGGAAAAGAACTAGGGGAGGGCAGGAGTGGAGGGAACGGGGCAGGGGGAATCGGAGGGGAGCAAGCAGGGGGGAGGAGAGGGGAGAAAACAGGGGGGGAGGGGAGGAAGAAGGGGGGGAGGGGAGGGGAGGAAGCAGGGGAGAAGGGGAGGGGAGAAAGCAGGGGCCAGAAAGGGAAGGGAGAAAGCAGGGGGAAGGGAGGGAAGCGGGCAGAAGAAACGGAAGAGAGGGTGGAGGGGTGCAGGGCAGAGGAGGGCAGGGCGGGGGGGGGGGGGCACCTCACATAAGTTCCATTTGACACAGTGTCAAATAGAACATATGTGAGGTGCCCACTCCCCCTGCCCTCCTTTTGTGTACCCATTGTGACAATGGGTACGCAGAAGCCAGCACATCATCTGGGGACATGTAGGGACTGGGCTCCGCATTCACCCATTAGACACCCAGCAACGAAGTCTATATTAGAGAAGTAGAGATGTGCATAGATGGACAACTGTGGATAAAAACGCTCGCCTGCATATACACACCAGATGGCAAATGTCGCTACACCCTCACCCCTGAAAGGACAGCAATACTGTACCAACAGTACTGCCACAGCACTCGCCACAAACCAAAGGTTATGCGGAAGTTGAAGGCAGGTACCTTTCCCCAAGAACTGTATGCCCTCATGTGCAGGTACAGAGATGGAGCACAGATCAAAGATCACAAAGCCATTAGGAAGGTCCAAATAAAGAACCACTGGGCCACTCCCCCTGAGGTGTATGAGGCTCTCAGGCAGCTCACAGACACAACAAAAGAGAGATTCGCAAGCCCACTCAATTACAACCCAACGTTTACGATGTACTGGAGCGCCCACAAAAGGGACCAAATCTTTGGGGCAAAATGGGATAGCTACAGATATAGGTGGACCGGCGGAAGCGTGCACAACCCAGAGTATGAGGACGAAGACCTGAATAAGAACATGGCTACTGCCATAGCAGCGGCCCGTAACACAACAGCCCCTGTCTTTGGCATACATATCCTGCCTGCCTGGTCCGATGCAAACAGAACTGCCTACCTTGCATGGCTACAACACTTCCCAGAAAACTGCATGCATCTCCTACAAACACCCCGAAAACACTTCAGGTTCCAGAAACCCACAACTTGGGAACGGGGCGACATGTATGCAGGAAACCCTAGATGGGACGTAAATATCATTGTCACAGGCAACGCAAAGGGTTTTGAGGCCCACCTCCGTTACTGGGAGAGCGGCTACATGACCAGGTTTCTGCAAACGCTGCAGGATGCCATTAATCAGTCCCTGCCGGACGACAAAGAGATACAAGACATCAGCATGTACTACAACCCCCCAAGCAGCAATGCCCCGCCCAGCACATCTCATCAGCCAACATTGCTGACGCCAAAACAGCTCAGCAAAATGGGTTACCCCAAACAAACAAACGGCTCTGAGTCCCTCCGGGACGATTCTGCCACCAGTCAAGACCCTCCAGCCATGGTTGACGCCAGCACTACACTGGATGACCTGGAAACGCAATTAGCCACTGCCCTACCAACAGCCCCACCCCTCCGGTACAATTGGAAAAACTATGTCTACACAGATGGTAGCTACAAGCAAACAAGCCACAAAGCATCACCAATAGATGCAGAGTGTGATGCCCCAGGCATAGGGGCAGGAGTGTACTTCCCCCCACAAGCAGCCAATGAGGACGATGAACGTGGGGTTCCAATTGTCCCTGCAGGCGACAGCCATCCCCAGAACACCATAAACAGAGCAGAACTGGTTGGTATCCTTGCTGCGCTGAGGCATGGAGCCCACATGATAGCCACCGACAGCCTCAGCTCAATGTACCAAATCAAAAAGATGCTGAGACGCCCACAAGATCTCCTAAATCACCAGCACTGTGAGCTTATTAAAGAGATAGTAACCGAGATCGTCAACAGGGGACTGAGGACAACCCTTCACAAGGTCAAGGGCCATGCTTCCATAATCGGTAATGAAAAAGCGGACGCAATCGCTAAGGCGGCTGCGACAGGGGACACCTCCGACTATGAGGAATGTGAGAAGTACGAAAGTCCTAGTAACAACAGGTTGACCCAATATTGGCCGTACAAGACCCAATGGAACAATCGTTGGTCACTGACCAATGGGCAGCGCACGTTGATTGACCGTTTCAAGCGGGTGAACCCTTTGACAGACCTTCACGACTCGGTACGTCATTACTGCCACCAAAAGAGTCGCTTTGGGATGGCAAACAGAGCTACCTGTTATTTCGAGGCTTTTAAAAGGATTGAGGAAAGACTGGACCTGCCTGCTAGCAACGAGTACATGACCTCGGGAAAAATCAAGTATGCAGAACGAAAAACCGCTTTGCGCTACCGGTACGGGACCATGTGGACAAGGAAGATGGCCTATAGGTGTGGACATGCACCTAGTAGCAAATGTCTCCTGTGCGGTGACGAGGATGGCGGACACCACACAGCCTCAGGATGCCCAGCTTTGAAAAGAATGTACATCAACAGGCATAACAAGGTCGGCCGACTAATCATGACAAGAGTGTTAAGGGGACGCAAAGGAGCATTTGTCATTCAAATGGACCTTGGATCAACTGAAAATTGTGCAGAAGACGGCATCATGGCCCACCAGTCTAGAAACATCCCGTGGGAGCTCCTTCCAAGGGGACTAAAGGAGGCAGTGCAACAAGCACAAGGCACCACCGATAAGCGCCCTGATGGTATGCTCTACAAACCCAAGAATGGAAACAACCCAGCAGAGTACTGGATATTAGAGGTCAAGATCTGCAGGGATTCAGACCCAACAGGCCAGCAAAGCAAAGCTGATTATCAACACCAAGTACTCATTGACAAAATCAAAGACATAGACCCCACTGCCAAAGTATGGTACTATCCCTTGCTTGTCGGAGTTGCAGGCACCATATACAACAGTACCACCATGAATCTGCAAGCCCTCGGTATCAAAGGGCAAGCTCTAAAGCAATGCATTTCAGAAGTACATACTGCAGCAGTTAAGTCCTTACACAGCATATACACAACAAAAAGAAAACTGGAAAAGCCCAAAGAGCCTCAATGGCACAGGAGGAACTACAAGAAAGTAAGCTAACAAAGGCGGGTGGGCGGAAGCCCACCCACGGATGTAACTATCCTATGGTAGGCTGGCCCAGTGTAATCCTTACACCAATGGGCCCCTCCCTTAATCTTACGCGGGAGGGCACCTCACGCCCCTCCTTGCGTAGCTCTCTCTCTCTCTCTCTAGACACCCAGCACCCCATACCCTACACCCCTATTGCTATAACGTTTCCAAGCAGTCACCCCCCCGGTTGTCCTATGTACCACATCCCTCAAGCTAAGGCATGCATATTGCTTCCCCATGCCTAGCTCCCTCCCCCTCCCCTTCCCCCTCCTTGTTCAATCCCTCACCTTCTTGCCTGCATGCCTACCTCCCTTCCCCCTCCCCTAAACCCTAAACCCCCCAAACCCTTAACTCCCCCGTTCAATCCCTCACCTTCTTGCCTGCATGATCCAGAGGGGTTCGACCATGCTCCAGCATTGCAGGTAGAATTAAACCCTATGCCTGTATAGCCAGGGGCACATGCTGCCGTGCAGTTGCCGCCATTGTTTGTCCTGGCACAAGAAATGGGCCAGGGCAGGGCGTTGGCGGGGGTCATGAAGGTGGGGCCTGCTGAGCACCCTGCAGCTGCAAACATGAGCAATGAGCATAACAAGTGATGAGCAGCACATCTTCCAGAAGAATGAGACTGTAAGTCTTCGGTTGAATGGTGGTTACATCTTGGTTACATCTTGGTTACATCTGTGTTAGTGGCTTTGCCACCCCTGTGGTGAACTGTGGCACCGCACGCGTGCCGATGGGTTTGCCAATGTAAGATTCACACACACACACACACACACACACACACACACACACACACACACACACACACACACACACACACACACACACACACACACACACACACACACACACACACACACACACATATACGCATACATGATTTGTGGCGTACAGATCGGGGAATAGGCCTACTCAGTGAGGATATTGTAATGGTGAGTGAGTCATTACTTGCTTAATACTGTTAAAAACAAGGCTACAAACAGAAACCATTGCTAGTGTTTGCTCCACTGCGGTTGTGGCCAAGTTAATTGTTATGCCAAGCGGGGGGGGGGGGGGAGGGGGGGAGAAAGGGAGGACGGGGGCCAGAACCGATTGGCACTGCCTAGATGAAGATGGGGAGGGGGCATCTTATGAGTGGCAGCCTAGAAACACACCAAGGCCTGGCGCTCACTCCCGGACATTTCTGTGAATCATTTGCAAGAGGGCAAAAGTAGCAATGATGTCCAAGGTTCTGGGCAGGTGGTTCTTTGTCACTAGGTAGGCATACTTCCTGCCTTGTATGATGCCACAAATATGTGTATGCAAGGACAAGGAACCAATGTGAACCTAATGTTTGGGTTGTAGATCTGCCAATGCTCACCTCCGCTGGTGACAGAAGCTAGCTTGCTAGCTTCCACCTTAAACCCCCACCCCGCCCTCCGCCAGCAACCCCTGTGCCCTGGGGCGTCCTGAACCCCCCAATTCCCCTCCAACCCTGTTACAGCTCATGGGATATTACGGATCCCCAGACCTCCCCCCCCCTGTTAGCCACCAATAACTCGTCACGGAGACTCAAAACAGACACCTGCCAATGACACTCACCTACACTCGTAACACAAGCTACCTTGCTGGTTGCTGTCCGAGTTCTGGTCGTATACCCATTTGGGCAGGAATTGCAGACCAGCCTTGAGCTTCTCAAACCCCCATGTGAGTACTTCCCATAGCCACAGGCGGTGCAGCTCTTCCCAGCATACCCTGGCAGGCACTTGTCACATTCCGCACGCCCTGCCGCCTGTGTAGTGTAGCCAGGCCCGAGAGTGGAACACTGGGTGCACTTGGAACTCTTTGCAGCAGACATTGTCCCAACTGGGCACGAGAAGCACCACCTGCTCAAGCCATGGGAGTAATAGCCGGCGCGGCATGGCCAGCACAGTAAGCCACACTTAGCATAACCAGGAGGGCACCTCCACCTCAGATAAAACTTCGACCTGGAAGGCGCAGAAGCGGCAAGTGAAGCCACGGTGGCTCTGCCGTCTTGGTCTTGCAGAGTACCCGGGTCCATTTCTCCACCTGTGGTGTCGGATTCCGTTGGACGAACAGGGACTCCGTTGACCATGTCAACATGTGCAGCATCAGCGTCTGCAGCAGAAATAAGTGCTGAGGCCGTTCCGACACCACTACCACCAGCAGCCTCCATGTGCTTCACAACGTCACTGGTGGTGGTCTTGCTACCATTAGGAGCGCTGACCTCAGCAGCAGCAGCAGTAGCATGTGAGGTTCCATGTGCGCCTCCAGTACTAGCGGGAGCCGCATTGTGTACTACTATAGGCTGGCTGGAACTAGTACTGGGTGCAGGTTTTGAAGGGTTATAATTAGGAACAGGGGTAGTCTCATGTGCTGCCGTCATAGCCACAGCCCTGTTGAGGTCATCACTGAGCGGCAGCAGGGGTTCCTGAAGCAAGTGGCGCAGGCTGTTGTGCCCCGGCGGCTTTGCTGCGAGGGTGCTGCTGGTGTGGATCAGCAGCAAGGTGCTCATGAGCACCCAGGAGTGGAGGCTTCCTGTGGCATCCGATGATCGATTGTCAGCCAGAAGCAGCAAGACAGGAGAGTTTATCCTGAAGCTTTGGGATATGAGAGCAGCCTAGTACCAGTCAAGACAGGCACTACAAGGGCTAGGTGAGGTGACACAAGAAAGCATCAATGAAGGTTAGGCCAGATACGTCGCCAACTGTGCAAAAAACAATGTGCTTGTGTAAGGCGGGGAATATTGACTTTGTTGTTGGCACAGGGGCACTATATATATAGTGAGCCTGTGGGGAATGAAGCACAAACAAGGGCAACTCTTTGCAGTCCTTGTCTATATGAGATCTTAGTAAGTACCAGACCTGCACTAAGTGAGTGACTTACCCGACAGCATCGAAGGATCCGATTGATAGTCTTATCCGCCTGATAGTCTTACACCGAGCACGCAAGCTGCACTGCTAGTGCGAATCCTGCCACGTGCTGATTACCGTGCGCACTATGCTGATCATCGCCCCCTCTCCCGGAACTATGACGGTCGTTGTTCGGCCTGCAGAAAAAGCATGGCATATTCATTGCAGCGTTAAAGAGTAAGGAGAAGCCTTGTGGTACTAGGGGTGACATGTCTGGGTTGGGGTGCACTGCGATTGTATTGTACGGCGAAATGCCGGTAGGATACGAAGTGGCGCTCCTGAATCTGATCCAAACGCCACGGTACACCCCTTCATGTATGCCGCAGCATGTCTTGAAAGATATCACTACCAGCAGAAATAATGCAGCCTGCAGAGCGAGCTGTGGGGCGTCATTAACCAAACTGAATGAGCGAGCGCAAGGCATGCCGGAGACTCCTATGAACTTGATTGTCATTCGCGTATGATTGCTTAGCTCATTACATTACTGCACTCACCGGGGGCTTACAGGTGATTAAGAACTGGTGAGCCGCAGCACATCATTTCCAAAAAGCAGTGACGTAGGATACCGGACCAAAGGACATCCATTCACACTTACTTCTGTCACGTCAAAGCGTCCCGATATCACATAGACTCATACTGGGTAGTCTGTATGCACAGTTATGCAACGGTAAATGCCTTTGGAGACGAGAGACGCTTGGTGGTAGCCACTGGCTCAGTTCCGAGACAACGTAATCCACCCGGCAGTACCCGGTACTGACTGTACGGCGGGTGCCGACGCCCCGTCGTCACAGCAGGTTCGCTGTGAACAAAGGAGTTGTAGCGAGCGTCAAGGGGTCACTATGCGCATTGTATTGCAGTGTTTGTTCCCCAGCCCTTGCAGTGGTTGTGAACTTGTATGTCATACCGTGACGCATGATGATAGAGCAGCCTGTGGCTCACCTCTGTGTGCGCCGCCCCTAACATGATGATTGTATTGAATTCAGGCGTAGGCAGATCCCAGGTATCACTGGCTGTTACAGCTGTAAGTAAACCATGATCACCAGTTAGCCCAGTTTGCTGTCAATGCCACAGTGATGTGAAACCCCCCCCGCAGTACATCAGTCTTCTCTCTCTCCGTCTGTAGTCTCCGAAGACAACACTTCTTTGAAAACACAGTGACAGGAGGCTAAAGGTATAAGTAATTCAATCAAGGATTGAGGACGCGATAGAGGGCCTCCTCAACACCAACTGCAGGACTACTCAGCAGCACCACACCCAAAAGGGGCTGATATATGATACATATATAGTACATGTCATCATGCCTTCATTGGCTCCCACGGGATGCCCTTTTGGGCTAGTTGGTAATCTGGTAATCTGTCACGCTCCCAAAGCAACCTTTCTCGGCATGCCATGCTTACAGTACCGCCATGTTGGCATGCCTGCACCTCCATGCACATTTTTGATTAGCAGTTGCAGACAGCGCTCCTCTCCCAAAAGATGGCCGGGGTCAGTCCAGGGTACAACTTCACAAATCAATATTTCATCCCGTGCTTCAAAATTCTCAGATGACACCTTGAGCGTGGAATTCAACATCTATCCCAACCACACACATATTTTGGCAGCCCCCCCCCCCCCCCGGAACTGGAAGGGCAGGTCCCTAGCAACTCCTGGCCCCCGGCCATACCAAGTCCAGCTAGTGGTAGGGAAACAGTATTGTCCATCAAGCAGGCGCCTTGTTAACCTCCATACAGCACTAGAGCTGCGCAACCCATCAATCAAAATGCAAAACCAGCTAGTGCTGCTAACGCCAGCAGGTAGACAACTTGCATCACTGGTAAACAAACAAACAAACACAAATTGAAGGTGTGGCTGCACCAAAACAGCTAAGCGGAAACGACCAAACGCACCGGGGTCAAGCCCCATTTCCCTACTTCAACGGTACAGGAAACACCACATAAATGGGGAAATAAGAACAAACCCAGAAAACAAAAGTACCTACATACACCTATCATGAGTTCAGACCACTGGGGATGATACATTTCCCTAAGGCCAGGCAATGTAAACAATAGTTTTACCATACACACCTACCAAGCACCACATGCCCTGCCCCTTTCATGGGGCTACAGGAGGGAAGTGAACTACAATGACGTACTATCATACGCACATGCTCCGCCATTTCTCCATGCAGGCATACACCCTTGCCCCACATTTCTCTGCCCCCCTTATGTCAATCTCTGCCACTTTTTTGCGTAAAGGCACTGCATGCGGAACAATTGCATTTACCCTACCACTGCTGCATCCCTTGGTTCATGTCTTCACTGCTATGTTTCAAGACACACTGCAAGAGTACAGACAAATAAGTTGCAAGCTGTGCAGCAGCAATGAAGCTTACAAGTGCACCTCCGCGCAGAGACCAAACCAGACCCATGCCCTAAGCCACAAAAAAAAATCCCTGACATCACCATCCAGGCGAGTCATCATCATGTTGAAATACAGCCTTACATACCCAGGCTTCGAATATACCTGTGAGGGCAGCTGGGACATCAACTAACAGCCTCGTCCCCACCAGCTGTCCATAAACGATTGCTCCAACAAAATGTCACTCCCCCTCCCCCTCCCCCACATCCTCCCATGACCCTGCAATACTCCCAGCAGGTGTAACAGCAGCAGCAGCAGCTGAAGCTGAAACTGAACCCACACCACCCTGACACCCCAGGGTGCTGAGCGGCAACAACCCTCCGCTGTCATCCAGACCAACGTGCTCCTCTTCTGACCACTGCTGCTGCTGCTGCTGCTGTAGATCACCAGGACCCTCTGCATTGATAGAAAAAGCAGCGGGTGCAGGAGCGGGAGCACTCCGGTCTGCATTTACCACAGTCTCCCCCCTCAGCCACTCACCACCCAAATCAGCAACGCTTCCAGCTGCCGCACCCAGACTGCTGCTTGCTAGGACACTAGCAGAAGCATGGCAGGGGTAACCCTCTGCTGCTCCTGCTGCTGCTGCTGCATTCACGACTGCTGCATTCACTGCTGCTGCTGCTGGGGGCGGTGACGGCTGATGACTGGCAGTAGCAGCAGTGCACCCAGCAGTGATCTGCGCATGCATCATCATCACGGTGTCCGTCAGCAGCCGTAGAGCATCAGCCGTCGCTGCCCGCTCCGCTGCCATTGCGACCCTCTCCTGCCGGATGGCCTCCCGCTCTTCTGCCATGGCGCCCAGCTGTGTCTCAACGAAGTCCAGGCGTTCATTGAAGTGCCGCGCCTGCTGCTGCAGGAGGGCTTGAGAGTCTGTGAGCTGCTGGTGCAGGCGCTGGTTCCCTGAGAGGAGGGAGGACATCTCGCGAGAGAGCTGCTCTTCTATGCGCTCAAGCACCTGAGCAGCTCCTGGTGCTGGTGGTGGTGGTGGTGGTGGCGGCGCTGCTGCTGCGGATGTTGCTGGTGGTGTTTTAGGGTCTAGTGCCGGCGTGGCTGGTTCTGCTGGAGTGCTTCCTGGGGATGCTGACTTGGTTATGACAGGAGTGGAGGAGGGGTTTGCTGGTGTTGACTCTTCATGGCTGGGCCTACTCGTACCTGGGGTAATTGCACTGCCTGCTATACCCTCTGCTGCTGCTACTGCTGTTCTGGGTGGTGATGGTGCTCCTCCTGCTGCTGCTGCTTCTTTCACTGCTGCTGCTGCAGGCCCTGCAGCTGCAAATTGCGCCAGAAAATGCGCAGCTGGAGACCTTTCCGGGGCTTGGAAAGCAGCAGCAGGGCCCTGGGAAGCAAAGCTGCTGGAGATGCAGTGGCCGGCAGGGGTTCCTAAGGGGGCGAGCTGGAAGGTATCTTTCCTAACAGGAGGTGACCACTCTCGCGAAAGCAGGCCGAGGATCCCATGCTGGTCCGATAGCTTGCGGATAAACCTCGTTGCGTTGCACCACAGGACCTCGTGAGCCTCGCGAGCCTTCGCCAGCAAGCCGTCCACTTCCACTAGGAGGTTGGTTGAGGCATTCAACACCTGGCGGAGGCTCTGCTTCTCCACTTGGACCTTCCCAAGCACTATCTTGGTTGCTAGAAGATCGCAATCCCTTTGCTCTAGATCCACCCGGACTCTCTTGAGACAGCTATGAGCTTGCGATCCTTCTGCTTCAACTCCCTCTGGAGCGCACGCCGATCTCGAGCCAAGATCTTAACTTCCTCCCGATACTTCCAGATAAGATCTTCATTGGTCAGTAGGTAGTTGACATCATCCAGTATAGAGGGCAAGGGGTTCCATGCACCTGGACTACATGCTACCCAGGACGACACCCCGCTTGGTAATGCACGGCAGTCATCCATAATTCTACGCAGATACTAGCACGGGGACCGCTTGCACACAAGTAGTGGTGTCCAAGGGGCTCATTGGGTTTACCGGAAGGAGTAAGCTATCCATGCACGCAGTTGCGAGTCTTCGACAAAGCACACAACCGCAGGCAGACACTAATGGAGCGTGTTGGGAGGCGTGTATCTGCCATGATGAGGGGTTTCAACCTGACCTGCTGATCTGTGCCCAATGTGACCCAATGCCTCTACCTCGGAACCACCCGGACTGGTCACGGACAGCACAGGAGCAGCAGCAAGAATCAGGTAACGGGCGACACTTCGAAAAGCAGATATAACCACCGCTGTGTCTGCTATGTTGCCTCAAAAACGTACTAGCTCCAGAGAATAATTTGCGCTGTCCCGGCCAACGGGACATGGCCGCGCTTGTCCCGCCGATTAGAGCTTCCTCGGCATGCAAGCACAAGTTACCAAGGTATCGCCAATGTCAATCCGTCCACAGCACAACCACATAACGCGATTTAAAAAAACCACCCAACTTTCTTCCAGCAGGAGCAGCTGTCCCGTTGCCCTGTCCCTTGCCGGCAATTGGCGAATCTCACGCCAAGAGCAATAAACATCACCACACCAAAAGGGGCCAAATATGTGTGTTCCCCGGTAACACTCCAAGCTATCTCGCCCTCAATACTGGAGGTGCCGGCCTACGCAACAGCGCCTCCCCCCCAGCCTGCACCACCCCCACATGACCCTGCTCCACCACCGCCACCTGCTGCTGCTGAGCAGCAGCAGCTGCTGCAGCCAACAAACCCCCAGTAGAAGCCTCATTTGCCGCTGCTCCTTGCACCAACTGCTCCTGAGACTGCTCCTTTTGCCTGCTATCACCCCCACCCGCCTCAGAACCACCACCACCAGCAACTGAACTCATCCCCCTCACCCCCATACTTCCAGCCCCATTACAATTCGTACGTACAACCCCTCCTTTCCCTTGCTGCTGCATCTGCTGCTCCAGCCTCTCCTCCCGTGCTTTCCACTCCTGCCACTTCCCCCTCAACTCTCCAGCCACAGCCATCAACCCCCCTTCCTCTGCCGCCCTCACTAACACATCATACGCCGCCTCCCCAAGCACAACACCCGCTGCCTTCGCCTCCTCCCTCACCTCCTTGTACCCCTTACCCTCCCCTAACTCCAAACAGAAAGCCATTAACACAGTGTAACTCAGCACATTAGCTACACCAGCCCGCTGCAGCTCCCGCAGTACAGCTACAGCCCTCCCCAGCGCCTCCCCCTCAGGCAGCCCCTCCTCCACATATTTCATCACCCAACTTGGCAAACCAGCACCATATGTCCCTCCCTGCTGCTGCTCCTCCTCTCCATATCTCACATCCTCAACGCCGCTCCCTCCCTCTCCTTCTCCTCCTGAAAGCCCCGCACTCCCCTCCGCAGCACTCACCCTACCCCCCGGCGCTGCTGCTGCCCCACCCGCTCTGGTTCCGCCCTTAGTCATCTCCCAGCCCACAGTCGTACCGCCCCACGTCCGCACCCTGCGGTACGCATTTATCAGCGCCGTCCCGGTCACCACCCCCACCGGCACCTCCCACTCCTCCATCCACACCCGCAGCTGCTCCACCAAACTTAACGGCGTCCCATTATTCCGTGCTACAGCCGTCAGCAAAGCTGAGAAGCTGTAGCTATCAGGCGCAAGCCCCTTCGCCAACACCTGCTGCTGGAAGAACTTCATCGCGCCCCGCCCGTCTCCAACATGTGCATATGCCGACAGCACTGCATTTGAAATTTCGATAGGCATCTGCTCCCTCCAAATGCTGCTGCTGCTGCCACTGCTGCTGTCGTTAGCACCGCTGCTGCTGCTAGCATCCTTGGCCCTGCTGCTGCTGCTGCCAGCATCCTTAGCCATTCTGCTGCCGCTGCTGCTCCTGGTGGTGCTTGGTGCAGCTGCTTTACGCCGCTGTGCTTTGCTGGGCACGCTGCAGCTTGCGAGCTTCTGTCTGTAGATGTTAAGGGCCAGAGCCAGATCCCCTGTACGTCCAGCTGCTGTGATGAGGTGGCAGTACAACTTATCATCAGGCAGTACACCATCTTCCTGCAGGTTCTCATACACCTGCAGCAGAAGCAGCAGCAGAGGAAGAAACATTCAGGCACTGCATCACCTAGCTATGCCAACTTGTAGCCCCAAACCACACCTGTCATCTAGTATGCCTCTGACTACCCCAATTCCTGACAGACATGTGTGCCACACATCATACCTTCCCTCAGACTCTGTAGAAACATGCCTTTGGATCGAGTTAA
>OY744502.1:4909113-5316141 GCA_963556185.1 Pseudopediastrum boryanum | reverse complement strand
CCTCAGTCTCCAGCCGCATGAGGTTGTATACCCCCAGGGCTTCATTGATACGACCCATCACACCACACAGGTGCAGCATGCAGTTATACGTCCACCTGGATCACAAGCAGACACCAGCAGCAGCAGCAGGTTAGCGTTGGAGAGATTGTGGTATTCATGACTCAGGATATCTTACTGTTCTGGTCTAGCAAGGTAATGCTATGAGACCCTCGACACAGTTCCTACACCTTGTATGACCACTCTATTTTTTCCCTTTTTCTTTTGTTTTCCTTTTTTCTTTTTCCCTTTTTGACCAGCCACCTTGCTCCAATTGTTATGAGATGAACCTGTGCACAGTTGTTATGAGATGAACCTGTACACAGTTCCCACAGCATGGATCCAGCCAGCTTGTGAGTACGCAGGGAAGAAGCAAACCATGCTCCCATTCATGCCGTCCCTCTCAATCACCTGCCCCCCCCCCCCTTCCCACTGCGCCCCTCCTATATCCATCCTCATGCAGTTGGTCCCCTTGACTTGGAGACTCTGTCAGTTCGCATACAGTAGAGCAACACTGGACGCTACACCCCAAACCCTACCCCAACCATTCCAAACCCTATCCCAGCCGATCAAACAGTACCCCAGCCGATCAAACCCTACCCCAGCCGATCAAAACCGTACCCCAGCCGATCCAAACCACGGGAGTTAAGGCCTATCAAACCCTCTACATTGGAGCCCCGGCTGCTCATCCGCAGCTGATCTTGTCCCCTCAATGCACTGTGTAACCAGCCAACCCTTAACCCTCCACCAGCCACCCCAAACCCCACCCAAACCCCCTAACCTAACCCAAACCCCCTCACCTATTAATGGTGACCCTCCTCCGCAGCATCTGCTCAAACAGCTGCAGTCCAACATCCACATCCCTCACACGTGCACACGCTTGTATCAACGCACTGCTAGCCACAGGCCCAATGTCCTCCCTGGCTGCTGCAAGCTGCTCCCATGCACTAAGCACAAGGTCCAGCCGGCCTAGAGAGCTATAAGCGTCAAACACACATGCTGCTGTGTGCTTGTTGCGATCTGGACGACTCAGGGCATACCTGGGCAAGAGGAGGATTGTGGCGGCAGGGGCGAAGTCAGTAACCAGATACGGAATGAGTCAATGCAAGTAAGCAGAGCCTGGCATGTTCACATCATTTTGAAACAATGTACACATTTTAACATTTGCACATCTTATTATTAATCCACCCTGCCTGGGCTCTTGTCGACGGTGCACTACTTGTGAGCAAAAGGAGGAGCCCTGCCCCAGACAGTTTGCTAACTTTTGTGCGCGCACTGTGCGTGCCTGGTGAGGACCCGAAACCCCAGGCATTGCACATCTGGCACATCTGGAGAAGTACCCAGAAACCAGTTGTGACGTATGGGGTCAGTAGCAAATAGCAAACTGTGACTTCCTTCTACACAGCATGGCGTATATAGCATGTCCTCAAGTCACCTGTCGCACCCGCCCTGATTGTGTGTCACCAGTCACTAGTGTGCAGAGTGTGAACAAGAATACGTGCTTCACAACAATAGCATGAGCATGTTTCTCAGGACCATCCCAAAACCGTCCTCAGGCTTCTGCCGTCCACCAACCACCACTACTGCCAACCATATGGCCTAAGCTGCTCTTGCACCCTCATTCCAGCTATCAACCATCCCCTCCCCCCTCCCTCATGCCCAGCAGCTTCCCCTTATTCCCTTCCCCTACCCCCATCCATATTATTACATTTCATGATATGCCATAGCAATAGGTATCCCGCACCCCAAACCGTGTTCAAAAAAAGCGAGGTGGAACCCCCCTCCATAACCCGCTATGTCCTCTCTTACTTGCAGAGGTGTACCAGTGGCCCCAGGCCATTGCTATTGACCAGCACCCTCATAGCACAGTGCAGGTGATAGATGGGCACACCTGCCAGCTGACCTAATGCCTCGGGGCCCTGCTGCTGGAGCAAGTTCACAATGGTGCGCACCTGGAGGGACAGCATGACAGAAGCCAATGATCACAGATTACAGAGTAACTATAATTACCTGGAGGTTGGTACAGGTAATAAAAGCAGGGGAGAGTGCGGACGAGAATAGCAGGGTCTGCCATGCAGTGCTGAAAGCGAGAAATGCAGGGACAGCATGACATAAGCCAATGATTACAGATGATTGTTAATGCTTATAGATGATGTGCTTAGAGTGCACTTTGGGCCCTCTGTGGAGCAACCTCACAATTGTACGGACCGGAGAGGGACAGCATGACATGAACACATGATTACACTTGATTACAGATGATTACTGGATCAGATGATTACAGACAATGTGTATATATTCACTTCGGGTCCTGCTGCTGCTGCTGCTGCTGGGCCCTGCTGCTGATCCACCTAGCTGTTTCTTACAACCACCTTAGCTGCGAGGCCAAACGAATGTCCTGACATGGAACGATGATAACAAAAACAGTACACACATATAAGATGCCCACCTAGAATACCCACCTCAAAAGTGCAGGGCCTATGCCACTATTGCTATGGCATATCATGAAATGTGACAACAATAAGATGCCCACCTGCACTGTAAAAGGAGCTCGCTGTGGGCTCCCTGCCAGGGCCTCCAGCACTGGGTCTGCTTCCAGGCATGAGCCATCATCCTGCCAGAGCTGGTGAAGCAACAGGTCACCACTTAGACCATCATCCTCTGACCCAGCTGCTGCTGCTGCTCTGTCCCCAGCTGCTGCTGCTGCCGCCCTAAGCGTATGTGCTGCAGCTGCTATTTGCTCGCTTGCCAGTTTTGCTGCTGCTGCTATTGCTGGTGCTGATGGTGCTGCAGAGAACTTGCGTGACCCAGAGTGCTGCTGTTGCTGTTGCTGCCGCTGCTGCTGGTGGTGGTGCTGCTCCTGTTTCTGCTGCTGCTGGTGGTGCTGCTGCTGTTCGTTGCCTGATACCGCTACTGCTGCTTTCCCTTTGGCAGCAGCTGTTCTTTGCGGCTTCTCCTCCTGCATTGGATGAACCCGCTCCTTTGCCAACTCTATGCCACGATCCCGCTGCTGCTGCTGCTGCTGCTGGGGTTGGAGCAAATGGTGTTGCTTCCTAATACCTGCTAGCTGCTCTCCTTCCACTGCTCCTGCTCCTCCTCCTGCTGCTGGTGCTGGTGGTGCTGATGTGACTTGAGGTATATCCTCAGGTCTACCAACAGCAGCACCACCAGCGCTGGTTGCGGTTCTAACCCCTCCAAATGGCAGCTGCTGCTGCTGCTGGCCTTGTTGATGTTGCTGGTTGATGTACTGCAACAGTCCATTGAGCTGGGACTGCATCAATAGCATTTGCTCCTCCTGGTCCCTACGCTGCCGCTCTAGTTCCTCTTGGTGCTGTAGTAGCATCTGCAAGGCAGCCATGAGCGGGTCTGCAGAAGCGGGAGGGGTGGAGCGATGGCGCTTGGGTTTAGGGCGGGGGTACCCCTGGGGTGTAAAGCTGTGAGATGCTGTGGGGTTCAGGGGTGGGCCATGTGGGTTAGACCCTTGTGATACCTGCTGCTGCTGCTGGTGGTTGGGACCTTTGTTGTCACCCTGGCTTGAAGTACTGCTGCTGCTGCTGGTGCTAGTGGTTGGAGAAGCAGAGGTAGTTGTAGTAGCTGCTTGGCGGGATGCCCTTGCTGCTGTTTGTGCTGCGAGGGTGCCTGCAACCATGCTACCTTTATGGGGCTGCACCCGGCGGAAGCTGCGGTTCCGGCTGGGGTTTGCACGTTGAGGTTTTGCGTTGGGATGAGGCTGTTGCTGCTGGTTAGGGATTTGCAAGTCAGGCCAAACAGGGTTCTCATGGGCGGTGTGACCGTAAGACGTGGAGGTGGGACTTGAGGGGACATGCACCTGTCCAAGCCGAACGCTTTGATCGACATAGTGCCTAGATTCCGATAGGTCAGCTGCCTTCGGGGGGTCTAGGACAGCTGCATGCGCCACGAGCTTGGTACCTGCGAACAACATCCCATGAGCTGAGGTTTTGCATGGAGTCGTCCTAACTGCATCCCCCATCGAGGAGGCCCCTGTGGAGGGCTGCATGCTGGATCCTGGTTCTATGTAGCTGGTAAGGCTTAACGACGTGAGAGCAGTGTGGTACACCTACCTGCGCTGGTCCGGAGCCCATGGAAGGGCATATGGGGAGCACTATATAAACAGCATCCAGTTACTCTTCCCATAGCAGAAAGGGGATGAGTCTTCATCTGTGCTTTACGGACGCCACAGCGTAGGCATGAGAGTGGCCACGGCCTGTGATCTCTAGCAACAGCAATGCATACTATGAATGATCATTGCCAACGAAGTATAGGGCATGCTAGGGGAATACAGGATGCTTATTGGAGTTGCAAGGAAGTTAAAGCGGCCCCGTCAGCAGGATGCGCTATTGCTCGCAAGAACGGTACCGACCTTAAACGAGCACGCAGTGATGCTTATTGACCACTTTGCCCATGCCACTGGCGCGCTCGGTCAGTCGTGTACCGCTCCTTACTCTGCCTCGTTCAAGCCAAGGTTGTGGTGGGAGGCCCCGCCGCCCCGAGTGACCCCGCCGATTCCGCTGCCCGCGGAGACCACGGAAACAGTATGGATGCAGGCCTGTAGGTGCCTCTTGTTAGGTGCGAGGCTGTTAATATGGGACCGTGCCATTGACAAGAAAACATTACACTCCGGGAAGCAGTGCTGGATTAGTTGGGATTGCACACAAACTGGAACTTCCTTTTACAAAAAAGCACAACCGTCTATTAGTGGTCACTATTAAATGGAGGTGGACAGCAGATTGGGCCCTCATTTGTACGTTCTCGGTAGGCAGTAAGCCGTCTTGCATGTGAGGGGAAGAGCTTCACCCCAACCAATGGCATGAGACCCACCTTCCCCGTTCATTGCTTTAAGGACAACATAAGGCCCGTTCTGCATTGATATTTAGACTTGTTTCCTTTGAACGGATGCACCCAATTGGGACCAGGGGCAGGTTGCCTATGACCAAGGATTATGTTGCTTCCTGTACACACTACTCGTACATACAGT
Organism: Pseudopediastrum boryanum; assembly: GCA_963556185.1. Lineage (NCBI taxonomy): Eukaryota > Viridiplantae > Chlorophyta > Chlorophyceae > Sphaeropleales > Hydrodictyaceae > Pseudopediastrum > Pseudopediastrum boryanum. The sequence goes on along the minus strand of OY744502.1, from coordinate 5,311,112 downwards.
ATCAGCCTTGCCTATGTGCAGTGCTGCTGCTCCTTCTGCCCGACACAGCCCTACAATGCAGCGTAATCCATGCAAGCCCGCCCCCCCCTAAGAGTCGGGACTGCTGTGCGCTAAGCAGTATCACGCAGGCACTGGACAAACGTTGGAACTGGGGTGTTGCAACCGCAACCACACGGCTGATTAACCAAACCGAGATATGTTGAGTTTTGATAACACTCAGCTACTGCAGCAACAACCAATTGTATTGAAAGCAACAAGCAAACAATACCGGTGGGTTTGCCAATGTAAGATTCACAAACACCTGTGGTAATCTGTCAACAGTACACTGGGACCGATGCGGAACCCAAACAACAACAAACATTTAAGGTGTGGCAGCCCACACAAGCGGCAGCAGCCTGCATAGCTCTAGTACACAAAGCCCCAGCACAGCGAACCCCAACCAGCTTAGGAAAATAACATTTCCTGGCCACCAGTTACTGCTAGTCACACAGAGCAACACCTCATGTCTATCCAGAGAGACGCACAAACCTATTGTTCCATCTGCCACGACAGTCATTTGCCAACACCTACTTATGCTCGCTAACAGCAACGTCTATCAGCAGTTTTTAACCCAGAACAGACGCTGCCAACCAAGCATGTTTGGTGAAGCTGACTCTCCCCCACCTACACATACACTTATTCAGCTGGTACCAAATGATGCTCCCCCGCCACAAACCAAAAGTGGCAGCAAGCCCAGGAGCAGCAGAATGCTGGTCAAAAGCTGCCTCCAACTGCCAGCTTCAGCTCTCCTTTGCTAAAAGCTGGCACACTTCATGGAAGATGTCAGCCATGCATTCTTGTTGATGCTGACCAGTTCCAATCAATTATCTCACGCACCTAAACACCGCAGCAGCCAACTCACAGACAACACAACAACGCCAGCATCAGTACAGCAGTGCACGTCCCCTATACACAACATGAAAATGCGTCAAGGGTCACCACTCAACAAGCTACCTTCCTGAGCTGAAATTGGTGACGCTCTGGCCAACTGCTCGTCCATAATGTTCTCCATAAACCACTCCTGTGAAGATACTTCAACAATCCCACGCCACAAGCTAGCAATACGACCACTTGCATATACTGCGTTGAACTCGTAGAAGCTCAGGCCAAGTACTTGTCCACTACATTCTCCATAAACCATTTCTGTGAGGATGCTTCAACAATCACCATGCCACAAGCCAGCAAAATTGACCCTTTGCATTTACTGCGTTGAACTCGTAGAAGCTCCAGCCAAGTGCTTGTCCATAGTGTTCTCCATAAACCACTTCAGTCAAAATGCTTCAATAAACCCCACGCCACAAGCCGACGATGGTCACCACTCAACTTACTGAGCGGAGCTTGGCGAAGCTCCGGCCAAGTACTTGTCCACAACATTCTCAGTAAACCACTTGAGATTGAACTGCATGTGCTCCCCAGGGGCGCTGTCCAGGATCAAGCCTCCCTTCTCGTCTATCTGCTTCAGGCCAATCCAGTCGTCAGTGTACATGGGCTGGTCCCGCAAGGCCAGCAGGTCTGTACCATTGTAGAAGCTGAACCAAGCGGAGTCACGGGGCACAACTGCAAAGCATAACATGAAGGCAGGGTTTCTCTCAACACACACACTAACAAACTGGTTGGAGTCATGTGGCGGGTGCTGCACGGCCCGGAAACTGTGCAGTGATTTATCCCATATAACATGAAGGTAGGGTTGGAATAGAGGCTATCAGGTTCGCTTCCTGCTAAACTCCTTACAGAGTCGGTGCTCCTAATGCTAACAACTGAGTAGGACAATGAATCAACCGATCAATCAAAACGCAGAAACCGGCTATGCCAAAAGGTCACTGAAGACCATGCAGCACAAGACCCCTGATACTGTGGCATCTCCAAAATGTCCCACATGCTTTATCCAGAAGCATAACAAAAGATCTCAGTGTCCCTTGTAGCACTAGCTGCTTCTTTCTTGGAACCTGCAAGTGCCATCCATAAGCTAGGAGCCCTGCAAGCGGAACACCAACATCGTAGGTTGCCATTCAGCGGGGACATGCAATGTACACCCGCCTTGCCTCTCATGCACCTTAATCAAGCAGATAGATACACGATCTGCATCATGCACAATAAGAAGTATGCCAGATGCTGGTACGCATGCACTTGCCTATGTCCAGGGAGGAACCCCTACTGACCTGTGGTATCATTTTCAAAGCGGAACAACACAAGGCGCTGCAGTGAGGCAAGATTCTCTGCATATTGCTCCTTCTTGTCCACATGCTCGTTGTTGACATCAGGCAGGAAGATGTTGCTGGTCAGGTAGAGCTCAAGGTCATTGGGGTCCTGCATGACAAAAGACAGTGAATCAGAGTGCTTAGTTGAAGGCATACCATAAATTGAGCTTGAGCTTGAATGCTTCCCTTGACAGCACACAGCTCATTTCAATGTAGCAAAACATAATAGCAGGTTATCTTCGACCTAACCCGCTGGGTTAGGCAAGCTTGCTTAAGGATCACGATATATGCCTGCAAATGTGTTTGTGACCCTTCATAGAGATGCAACATGCCCCAACAGGCCGCAAGCAATGCGGATGCAGAAGGCAAACTATGTAGCCTAGACACTGCTATAAGAATGTGTTGGCCGCTCTGGCAATTCACCCGGGGCTTGCTTTATACTTGTTACTTTCCGCTTCGGGCAGAGAGCCAGAGATAATGCAGAGCACACCAACGAACCCACGACTTCAAGGCACCAATTGAAGATAGTGCTGTCTGCCATAAACAATTGTTGCTCCTCAAGCAGATGTATTTCTGCCTGCAGAAGCTTCCTCTTGCTGGCTGGGCCAATACAGTACCAAGGTTGAACATAGCTGCTTGGTAGCATCATGCAAAGACTGTAAGACCAGGTGCTGAGCTAGCGCTAAACCCACCTTGAAGTACTGTGCTTGAATGATGTTGGTGCGCACCCATGGAGCATATGCCCCGTGCCCCAGGAGGAGGTGCATCATGCTGCATGCCTTGCCTGCAGCTCCAGCAGTATCACTCCTGCAGGAAAGAAGAGTGACAAATAATCTCAAGAGACTACATAGCTCCACGGTATCCAAGCCAGACAGGAAAAGAGCACTTAAAGGGAACCACCCCGCCGGAGCATGTGGTGCAGTTTCAAAGTATGAGATTAGGCAGCTACCAGTGCCACAGCCACGAAGGCTACCCTTTAATTGTAAAGGGACAGACAAGGTCATTCAAATGCAGGCTGAGACCCATACCTATACCATGTGCCTGCAGCTGTCAGCTAAACCTGCAATGTCTGCTCATGATCCTGCGATGGGATTGCATCTTCCCTGCAATAGACTGAATCAGAACAAATCTTCCTAAAACCCTCACCAATGCCCTAGCTTCCCTAGCAGAACAAGCAAACAGACATACAAGGTGTGGCAACCGCAAGAGGGTTGCTACGTCAAACCGATCAAACACACCAAAGGAGACAAGCTGCTTAGTGTGCTCACCTGCATCCTGGTGCATTCATAACACCCTGGTGCTGAGCCCCAAGGGTGATAAGGGTGTGGATCGGTGGCAGCTCATGCCCACACCTCTCCACTACAGCCTGCAGCCAGAAGTTGAGGGAATGCTTCCGTGTCATTGTTCATTTATTTCATGATATGCCACAGCATCATATTTGCTGTCCAAGGCATTGGGATGGGACAGGGGGGGGGGGGGAGCAAGGGCTGCACTCGCTCCCTCGCTTTCTCGCTTTCTCCCTTTCTCGCGGGGGTGGGAGCGGGGGTGGTCGCAAGGGCTCGCACTCCCTCCCTTTCTCGCTTTCAGCACTGCATGACAAACCCTGCTTTTCTTGTCGCATCACTCTCCCCTGCTTTGATTACCTGTACCCAACCCCCAGCATATGTTTGTAGGTCCTGCACCTCAGGCTGTCATGAAAACACTGTGGTGAATTAACAGACGAGATGGCTCTGTATGCAGCCATATGTAAACGGCAACATATGTCTAAACATGAGGTCGGGCAGCTAGCGCAAGACCAACAAACTCCTCCAGTGTCCCATACTTTCCGTTTTGCAACACACACAGATACGGTACTGCAGATCCAACATCTGTTGAGCAAGCAGGACGCCAGCCTGGTAATGATACAATAATGGTTGTCCCAGGTGGCAAGGCCAGTGTGCCATTAGCTTGCCAAAATCTCATGGCTCTGCATTCGATGAGTGCACTGGTGCCTTGGTCCCTTACCCTGAGGAATTGACCTCCTTGTGAGAAGCCCACTGCATTGAAGCCCTTCTTCAGCTCCTTCAGACCCTTGAGCTGAGTGCAGACTGTGGCAACCTGCATGGACATGGCTTTCGTCAGCTATTGCCCGCAAGAAAGCTGTACGCAGCCGGGATCGGCCTGAGGCTTGAGCTGTGCAAGCATGCTGTCGCACCTGATCGTTTAGGTTGCCAAAGAAGGAGCTCCAGATATCAGAATATTCGGTTGTGCCGGTAGCTATGCTGAAAACGAAGACACCTACAGGGACGTCAAATGGTGTATTAGTCCTAGTGATGTATGAAGCCTGTGCTTGATATCCAGTTTATCCACATACCAAGATTATCCTCGATAAGCTTCTTCACGCTTCCAATACTGCCTAGTGAGCAACAGCTATCTCCCATACCATGCCACAATACTACGGGCAATGATCCGACATCTTCACTACCGATATCATCGTCTGGTAAGCGCGCTCCATGCGCTACAGCAACAAGCGCCAGCAAGCACAACACCCTCCACTGCATGTTGATTATCACGTTGTTCACGTGGGAAGTGCCCAAGATGCAAGTGCAACCAGATCAGCCAGGATACACAAGGCGTGTAATTGTATTATATCACGCGAACATATCGTCTTATCAACCGCACACTGTGCGGCCAAGAAGCCGGCAAGGAAGCCTTCCGAGAGGTGTAACTCATGTGGTCACTTGCCGTCCGCTGGTTCTTCGAGCGGTACAAATGTTCATGGAGACAGATTACTGTGCCAACCTTGCGGTTGTTGCGTTGCTAGAACACCGATAAGGACAGCTTACATCTCGGCTCCCAGCCTTACTCCTGATCTGCCCTTGGTAGGCAAAATGTCAACGTGCCATCTGTGAACACCCCTTACATAGTCTAGCAGCAACGAACCACTTTGTGGTACTGACATACCAGTGGAGCCCCTTTAAATGACAATTGTCACTTAGCAATGCTGCAAGACGTCTCCAACTTGGACTCAGGTTCCAGGCTGGGCCCACGTGCTCCTGCAGTGAAAACATTTGCAAGGCGAAGGAAGGTACTGATAAATGCATTTTAAATTGCAAGCTCCTTGTACAACTCATTTTATGTTGCTTCCGCAGGCGGTGGCAGTTGAAGTAGCAGCTGAAGCGCCCCCTAGCCCTTTGCAGCCAGGTTCTATCAGCAGCCAGGATTCAGACAGCGATGTATCCTGTGCCACCGCCCTTTCCAGCGGCAGCAGCAGCTCTGATGAGGAAGAGACAGCAGCTCCAATCGTTCATGCCATTCGCCACATCCGGCGCAGCTCCATCATACCAAGCAGTACAGATCAGTCTGTTGTATTGGGCACGAGGCTGGTCCTCTTCAGGGGCCTCCCAAAGGCCAAGCAGAGGTTCTACTTCCAGTACATGCAACAGATGGCAGAGTATTATGCAGAGGTGTGCGCAGTGCCCAGTGGAGCCAGTTTGACTGATCCACATCCACGGGCATAACTTGCCGATCGTGGCCACAAGTAGTGCAAGCTGATTAACACGCCATCTTGTGTAGTAAACAGCAGCCATTCATGACTTCTCTGGAGTTTCAGTGGCTTGCACATATGTTTTCTCAAATGCTCAAGTGGCGTACACTTTGCAGGTAGATGCCTATGAGCTTGTTGAGGAAAGCCCTTGTCCCAAGGTCAAAAGAAAAGGTAAGCCAGGTGGGTACTCCGCATATGACAAGGGTCGTCCCAGGAAGTTCCTTGTTGGCAATAGGCAAAGCATTTTGAGTCGGTTAAGCATCATCACGGTCCTATGGCTTGCCAAAGCTGAACTTCATACTGTCAGCACGGTGGAGGGGTTGGCAATTGGGAGCTGGAACTGCCTGCACACGTAGGAGGTGGGCGGGTTGGGGGCTTGTGGGTTTCAATGTTCATGGACTACACAACATAAGAACCAGGCTCAGGCCATCACTAGACTGATGCTGCTGGCTTCTGCTATGCCATGTCGCTTCCAGGGCTCAATGGCAACTCTGCTAAGGCACCTGCAGCAAAGGGACTCTGCAGCAGCCTAACATGGACAGATCATATACACCATGTGTTCAATCCTGTGCCTTGATGCTCTTTTCCGGCAGGTCTGTGTCCCATCCCATCCACTCCTGGCAGTGCTGGCACCACCAGCAGCAGAGACAGCTTGCTATCAGCCACACCAGCAACCAACAGCAGCTGCAGCAGCCTGCTCTCTGGCACGCCTGCGACCAGCAGCAGCATGCAGCCCACGCCCTCTGCTTTGGCTGCTACTACCCCCTTCAACAGCATGGAAGGCCCAGACTCCATTGCAACTCCCGCCAGAGCAGCGGTTCTATCTGGCAGCCCTCTTGGAGCACAGCTGGAGAGCTGTGTGGGAGTTGCTGAAGGTCCTAAATGTGAGTCATCACACCCAGCAGTAGCAGCAGCAGCAGAAGCAAGTAGAGGAGCTGAGGGTGCCAGTAAGAGAAGCATAACGATGGGAGGTCGAGCTACCCGTAGCAGGGGAAGGAAGGGGCCCAGCAGTGGCAGCAGTAGCGGCGATGGAGGCAGCAGCAACACCACCTTGCAGGAAGGGACAGAGGGGGTGGGCAAAGAAAGCTTAGGTGCCTTACAGGAGCAAGCGCGGGTGACACGTAGCAAGAAGGGGGCATTGCTGAAGATAGGGGCTGAGGCCAGTGAGCAGCAGGGCCAGCCGCAGCCACAGCAGCAGCAGCAGTCTGAGAGTAATAAAGAGGCAAGCACTGGGAGACAATCTAGGAAACAGTATTCACAGCAGCACAAGCAGCAAGGCAAGCTGGACTGGGAACATGAAGTGGCACAATCGCAGCGGCAGCAGCAGGAGGAGCAGGAAGAAGAGGAGGAGGAGGATGGGGAGGATGCACAAAGCTTAGACCTACTAGAGACAGCAGGCACACCTGTGGGCACTGCAGTAAGTACCACAGCTGTCGCTGCTACAACAGCAGCAACAGCTGCTGGTTCTGACGCCAACATCTGGGCACAGGCTGAGGCTGGGATAAATTCTCCTTCAAGCAGCTTAGCACATGTCAGCTCAGACGAAGATGATCTGCTTGAAGGGGAAGACGAGGAGCCAACTGGGCCGCTACCGGTGCTGAGCTACCCGCTGGGCGAGTTAGCCCCTGCAGGCATGAAGTCCCGTAGAAGCTCCACAGCAAGCCAGGCCAACATGCGGCGGCACACCCTTGGCACGGCAGGGGCAATGGCAGCTCGGGGCAGGAGTAGTAGGAGCTCAGTATCAGGAGCATTGCTGCCTGCTGGGACAGGAACAGCAGCAGGAGCAGTGGAAGGAACAGCAGCGGCAGCAGCAGCAGCAGGAGGAGGTGAACAGTGGACTAGGGGCCGGGGCAATGAAGCAACGGAGAGCAGGTGGTCTGTGCTGGGACCTCCTGCAGGAACAGCAGCTGCTGCTGGTGCTTCTACTAGTGAGGAGGCAGCTGCAGATGGTGACATGGGGCCCAGGAGGAGTAGCAGATGGAGAGTTGGTGCAGCAGCAGCAGCAGCAGGTGTAGCAGTAGCAGTAGGAGTATCCTCCTCACATCCCCAAGATATTGCCTATGCTGAAGCAGAACAAGGTGAGGGAGTGGGGCAGCACATGGGTCTGACTGCATTTTTCTGGGCTATTAGTTTCTTCATGTATCAAGGGGGCTCCATTCTCCAATTTTCAGTGCATAAGCTCCCAGTAGGGCAAACAAAGGCATCTGGCATGTCTTCTACCTTTGGCCAGTTCACATATTGAATGAGGAAGAGGTGACCGGCCCCGCCGGACATGGAGCTTGAGGACAGCAACGATACAGGCACCCGTTGCACCACACCCAATGTGCACAACACTTTTCACCTTTAACAACATATACTGCACATGGCTAATATCTTTCTATAACATGTAACCAGGCATAAGCCTACATCCGCCCAGTATGGCCACGTACTTGCCATTGCTTCCCTGCTGCTTGCTCACAGGCCCAGATGAAGATGGATCAGCAGAGGCGCTGGACCTGTCTTGCTCATCACCTCAAGCTACAGCTAGTAAGAACGTGATCCAACCCCACAGCAATGGCAGTAGCAGTCTAGAACATCAGCTTCAGCAACTCCAGCTAGAAGACAAAGCTATGTCAAAAGACCAAGTAGCTCTCAAAAAGGCTGGACACGCTGCAGCAGCAGGAACAGCAGCAGCAGACAGGGTGGAGGAGGTCGCCGGTAAGGAGGAAGAGCAGCAGCAGCAGTTGAGCGCACTGCAGCAGCTCATGCAACTCTGTGGGCAGGGTACAGATGAGAGCAGGCTCCCTTCTATGGAGCAGCTGCTGAAGACACATGGCTTTGAGACATCCAGGGTAAGAGTGTTAACAAACGAGTAGTTACCATGCCATGCTCCATCAATCAGTGGATGGACAGTTGCATATTCCTGGCTTGTTGCATAGTTTGGCTCTTATGTTGCCATCCAGAGATGACCTGGCCCACTGTATATTTCTCTGCAGTACCATTTAGTCCCTTTTTGCATTCTGCTCCCTGCCCGGTTGGTATGGCAGGTAGTAAAGATTGGCGAAGGCACCTATGGAGAAGCATTCAAGTCAGCGGGCGTGGTCCTCAAGATTGTGCCCATGGAGGGCAAGGAGCTCATCAATGATGCCTCACAGAAGCTAGCAGCAGACTTGCAGGCAGAAGCACTCATAGCTTTGACTCTTACGCAGCTAAAGGAGGCCACTGATATTTCAGGTACGCTGCTAGACCATTCTGCAGGAGTGCTATCCGATGCCGTTCTCGTCCGTTTCACTAGCTCAGGATATGCTGCACGCCCATGGTTTCATATGTCTGATTTGATCCAACATACTGGTACATGTACAGTAAAAGGGGGAACATACCGTAATCACAGCCATAACATTATGCTCCTGGTGATGTGTTCTCTTGTCTTGTTTCTGCTTTGCTTGGCCAGCCTGCCTTGTCAGTGGCTACTAGGGTTTAGTTTACATTCAGGGTTTAGGGTTTAGGCCCACCAGCAGGGGGACCTTGTCCAGTGACATCCCAGGGCTCCCTCATTAAGGCGTGTGGCCCATTCTGTCCTTTTGCAGGCGCTTCACATGCCAGTGTCACCAGCGCCTTTGTGCAGACACATTGGGTGGGCGTCTGCTGCGGGAAGTACCCTAAGCCTCTGGTCAAAGCATGGAAGGACTGGGACAAACGGCATGAGTGAGTGCTGAGCAAGTGCAACACAGTCTTAGTCACATGCCATTGTACTGTACAATGGCAATTGGTACCACCTTTTCAGCAACCTCTGTCCTGCAAAGATAAATCAGTGTATACGTGCATCCATTGCAATCAGAGGATACGTGCATCCAATAGGGAGCAGTCTTGCTTGCATACAAAAATTAAGCGTTGAAGACCCTTGGTGGCAACTCGAGGATGGAGCTCAGGTTTGATATTCCTGGAGCTTTCGAAGGGTGAATGTCCTTCTGCATGCATCTTCTGTCTTCTGAATTGACCTAAGGAATAGAACAGAACAACTCAGGGCCACATGCTTCTGGGTGACGTGTGCACTTTGCAGTCGGCAGGCTTGTCAACGGCATATGAAGACATGTGTCACACTGCATATGCTGTGCAGGTCTGAGAATGATCCAGTGGATGGACTCAGCCCTAAGCAGCTCTTCACTGTGTACGCCATGTGTGATTGTGGCAGAGACTTGGAGGCATATCAGCTGGCCAGCTATGGTCAAGCTAGGAGCTTGCTGCTGCAGGTGTGGAGCATAGGGACTGCTGGAAAATATGTACAGTTCATGCTCTGTGACTTAGCATGCTCTTTCCCGTAACAGATGTATGCTTCCTCTTGCTTCCAAGGAGATATGAGGGGTACAGAAAAATTGTTCTGTGGATGTAACTGCTTTGTGCGGTCTAATCTACTGATGCTCTTTATCTTGAAAGACCGTATGCTTTGGTCTTGCCTTCCAAGGGTGGTGAGGGGTACTGTAAGCTCTGCTTTCTCCGTTGGAAACGAGCAGGTTTGCAAGCCCTCCTCTTACGCATGAAAAGGACTTATGCCGCTCATGGAGATGTTACAACCCGTTACGGTAGTACCTTGCTTATACCTTAGCCAGCCGGAAGTTTGGTCTCTGTGGAGCCCAGCACCTGCTGCATTCAGACAGTATACCTATCTCTTTTTCTACCTAATGCCAGCAATTTTTGCTGCCTAGTACCTTCATTTTTTACTGCCCCGCACCATCTTCTCCTGCTCTCCAATCCCTCCTTCTTTAGTGGCCAACCACTCCTTGTACTGCCTGATAACCTCCTCCCTTGACTGCCCTACACCACGTCCTCCTACGGCCCAGTACCTCTTTAACCAATTGGTTTATACGACCTCCTTCTCCTGCCCTCAGGTGGCCCTGACCTTGGCTGTATCTGAAGAAGCCCTTGGGTTTGAGCACAGAGACCTGCACTGGGGTAATGTGCTGCTGCAGCCTGCCACCAGCCTCACTACGAGGTTCAGGTTTAGGAGCCAGAACATTGAGGTGCAGACGCAGGGCATGCTGGTCACACTCATTGACTTCACTGCAAGCAGGCTGCAGCTACTTACCGGGGAGGTGGCCTTCTGTGACTTAGAGCAGGTGAGGGGAAAACATTCTGAGCATGAGCAGTGGCTGAAGAATGTTTCGTGAAGGCAGGAGGCAATGATGATTAAGAAAAGAATGTCCTCTCTTGTGTGTGTATCGGTAGGCACAGAGTACCGATTCAGTACGGTCAATGCAATCCAGGTGCAAGGCTGCAAGACCGTCAATAGTCCTAGTGTTTACGGTAATAGTTCTGTTGACAAATACTGCGGGGCTTAAAATGGGAAGTGCTTGTTAATGGTAAGCAACGATCCTCTGGTATTTGTGAACACTCAGTTTTGGGTGTTGCTTTGGCCTCTAAGTTAGTCTGGAGATGATAGTCTTGTCCCAAGGATCCGGACATCATGTAGCATTATTTGCTGTTCTACGACCTAATGATTGCGACCTGCCTTGTGATGCTTCCAAGACACTCCTGCGGTTTTTTTATGCTTTGCGCAGGACCCTGAGTTGTTCCAGGGCCCTAAGGGCTGCTGCCAGTCAGACACCTACAGGCGCATGCGCAAGCTGGTGAAGCAGGACTGGTCAGGCAACCACCCTGGTACCAACGTGCTGTGGATGCACTACCTAGCTGATGTGCTGTTGGCTAAGAAGGAGCTGCCAGGGATGACAGCTGGGGAGAAACGGCAGCTGCGGGACTTTAGGAGGAGGGTGCTGGGGTACAGCAACTGTGGGGAAGTCATGTGGGATGAGCTGTTCAAGGGGCTGTGGTGCACTAGGGAGTAGGCGTTGTCCCTGAGTGGGTCGGCTGTGAGCTGGTGTTTACATGGTTTAAAAGACCCATAATGAATGGCGAATGAAGAGATGAAACTAAAAAACAAAGAAATGTGTTTACATGCATGCAACATACAAGCCTGGATGAGCTCCATACATGCGGCTGTATATGGCCTTCGAAGCCAGACTATAGTATTGGCAAACTCGCCAGTTTTCAAAGGAGATTTGGGACGGTTGCGGGGCTTGTTGGTAAAGTGTGTGCAGCAGGATGTGAAGTAGCATGGAGTGGTTGAGGTCGGCTGCGGAGTAAAGTGCTGCTGAGCAAGGCATAAAACTGCTTGGTTTGCTGTTGACTGGGTCAACTGGTCAGCACATGGCAAGTCGAAATGGGCTGGCCTGACATACATTGGCTAGCAAGGGATTTAGGGGGGGCTGGTGGCAGCCATTGTTTCAGCTTGGACAGGAACTTGAGTATGCCGTTGGAGCCTAAGTTGGCTCCTTGTGGGTGGCGCTGCCCCCACCGGCGCCCTGCTTTGACAGGGCCATTTGGTAATTGGTAATTGGTAATTGATACTGGGGTCATGTGTACTCCCTAAGTTGCCAATCCGGAGGCCACCCATCAACACGGCTAGGATATAATCCAGCCAGGGAATAGTGCCTCCCTTTGCCCCGCGCCGGCTTAACGTGACGCAGACCTCACATTAAGGGGCCCATACGAAGGTCTTCGGCTTGCAATGTTATCAGACACCCTTACATCGACGTGGGCAGTTGGCGCGCAAGGGAGCAGACCTGTCTTGGTGGACTACCTTCATGGTTACATGCTCAGCAGTATCCACGTGTATACGAGACGCAAGGCTGTCTCTGTGCGGTCACCAAGCAACGGACTCCCGGGTGTCACCCCCTGTACCAAGGCGTTTGGGTCACTTGGTGGTGGTCGGTTGTCTGCAGGCTAGGCCTGAACGAACCCTGGCCTGATGCGGCGTACTTCCAGAATATAAAGAGCAAGGCAACACTATCACAATATTGATGCAAATTCCTGGTCCAGTTTGAGACCGACAGTGTACACTACATACTCGCCCATTTACTAGGAGGAAGCCTTGACAGTGCGCGCGACAGCTCCGCCAAAGTAGAACCGAAGCGCATACCAAGACGCCTGTTGTGTGGACACAGTTTCATTAAGCCGGAACATCTATGGGTTTGAAGGACCGCTTAGGCGTGCTTATTGTGGCCGCTGCCGGCTGGGCCAAACTCCACAAGATGAAGCGCCAGAAGAGGAAGCAGGAGAAATATGGAGACAGCTCGTCTGACCAAGCCCTCGGAGATGCTTTGCCTTGGGGCACCAAGCATGCTTACGAGAAACTCTGAGGCTACTACGCAAATAACTAATTGGGTTCACTACTGGGCCTGCCCTAAGCAGCTCCAGATGTCTCAATGAACGTGGGGTTTTCAGCATGTCAAGTCCTAGTACCAGATGAGAGAAGAGTGCAGAGCTGGGAGCACCTATACCGATCGTTGTGCCTGAGGAACAGTGATGGAGAGTTACCAGTTTCACCTGGAACATGAGCTGCTGCATTGCATGCTGTGTGAACAGGCAGCATGTGGCAGCTGCATTCAAGAATGGAAGGGTGTTACCCAAGACACATGATGAGCTGCACAGCATGAAACGATGTTTGTGCAGGTCCTACCTTCTTGGAACTTTGCTATGTAGTATCAGTGGAGAGCAGCTGTAGCAGTTCAATCCATGGCGGTAGCAGGGGCAGTCCTCAATTTGTTTGCACAGTTTGGAGGTTGTCAGGAAGCTTCTAGTACAATGAAGCATAATGCAGACAACGTGAGATTGTTCATGGACCAAGAGCCAAGTTTCCAAGTTGCAAAGTTTGTTTATGAATGCATGGAATTTCGGAGGTCGGGGGCATGTGAGGACTATAATCCTTACTTTGATTTGTCATTATTCGGGGATGAATGGCAAGGTCGTATTTTTGATACCTTTTCTTCTGGACCAAGAGGTGATATTGCTGAGACAGTCACTTCTGATGGACCAGGTTCCAGTATTTCTGCCCATGGAGCCTAGGTTGGCTCTGTACGGGCGCCCCCTTTGAGGGGCCATGATGTAATCGTAATCGGATTGACTTAAGACCTTGTTCTGGTCCTTGGCGGGCCCACTAGCCTGCTCTCCTACTGGCAGGGAATTAGTTGATTGTTTTGATGGCATGGGACATCGATGACAACTGGAATATCAGTGGGACTGCCATATACAGCTCATGAAACTGGACATAGTTCGTTTCTGTTTGCGGTAGAAACCTTCAACTGTTGTGGAAGTACAGGTTGTCGGCTGCTGTGTAGGCCCTGTGCCAAGCTGGGATCAGCTATGACAAATACCAGGATGTGGAAATGTGTAACATGCAGTATGTGCATGACAGTTCTTGTGAGTGAGAAATGTTGGCTGCTTGGGAGTAATTGCAGCTTCCCGTGAAGCTGGTCAGTTGGTGTAGGAGATACATCACTGCACAGCCCTCAGAATGTCGGGTAGGGGCTATTGATTGTACGGAACAGTGCATCTACAGCGAGAGCAACCATTGAGTTGAGCGGGGCATGGCCATTTGCTGCTGATTGGTTACATCTGCCATGCATGAGAGCTGCTCTATCACTGCTGTGCAACCAAGCCAGCATTGGTTGCATGTGTACGGGAGTGTGTACATTTATAGTGAGCTCAACAGGTCTGTGTGTCTTTGCGACCACCTTTTATGCAGCAGGTGTACGGGCAACTTGGAATTGGAGATTTTAGCGGTGCATGTATACGGTAGTTGTATAGCCAGGCGGAACGTGTTCATACCAATAATCGGGCACTGCAAGCTGCTGGTGATACGCTCGCTGGATTTGTTGCACAATACTTGTAGTTTCTTACTCATGTGACTTGCCGGGCCGCCGGGCCGCCTCTCTGCTTGGTGCCAGTCTGATCCGCATACGAACCGCTCCGCAAGGACGAGGCTCCTTATAATACTGGACGTAATACTGCTCCCTGAGCCAAGAGAGAAGAAAAGCTCTGCCAAGCAGGTTGAGAGGGCATATAAGTATAAATCAGAACATAACAGGTGTTGTCTGCTTAACACCAGGCATGTGGAGCCAGGAAGGCTAGGTCAAAGATGCAGTAGGATCTGGTGACAGCAAGGTCAACATTCATGCTGATGCCTGCGCTTCCTTCCAATCAACAGCCCTGGCTCATGATGGGCTCGCAGTCCCTGGGGCTCTTAACTGGTTAGTCGTATTCAGACTGACATGCAACTTGCTCCTTTGGTATGCTTGGCCAAGAGCATGGCAGCATTAGCTGCTCAACTCAGCTACCTTTGACCTCTGCAGTACACCCCTCACCAGGAGTCACTAGACTGTTAGCAGTACCTGTGTCGCCTATGCACACCTCGCGTCGTGCCGCTGTCTTCTGGTAGTTGTACTTTAATGTCACATCTTCACGTACGGAGGCATCGGAATGTCGCAGCACATGCCCGATATCACTGCTGAAGCCCAACGGCCATCCTAGCACTTCCTTCAGAATGCTCCTTTCAGGCGGGAGACCAGTTACCTCCTTAGAGGCAGGACGCAGCAGTACGTCTAGGTTTACCCCTCTCTCAAGGCGTTCAATCAGGTGCCACTGCACTCTAGGAGTCCTGTATTCGACATGCACAGGGTCTACCGCTGCGGCAGCTCGTTACATCAAGGAAGAGCTTGGCAGCCTCTGCTCAGACCCGATAGATGTATCTCTAGTTGAAGACTTTAGCAAGCTAGGAAGTTTCACTGGCTACATCGTCGGTTGCCCAACCTGGAACACAGGAGCAAAGCAGCAACGAAGCGGAACCAGCTGGGATGACCTCCTGTATAACGGTGCAATTGAGGATTTGAGGTTGCAGGTAAGCGATGATACCTTATCCTCTCGCATTGCGTGCTTTCGTTGTACATGCATCATGGCTTGTCACGATCATGCAAGCACCTCGGCAGCCTGTGCAGGCCTGAAAACTGGCTTTCCATGCAGCTCGATCCGATGCATTGGAATCGCGACCCCATGTGCAACAGTGGTCGACCGTCTCTTCTCTTCTTTCTCTTCTAAAAGCAGAGAGTATGCGCTCAAGCAGTGTCTCAGGCCCAACAGGGGACAGCACTGTGCTCGCCACCTCCTTGCTTAGATCTCTGCATGCATGTCGACATCATCTTTTTGATTTATGCCCTGCTATCTATACGTGTTACTGTAGTGTACACCTGCCTCCTGCCAAATTTCCCCCCTTGTGTATCTCCCGTCTGTGCTGTACAGGGCAAGCCCTTTGCCATCTATGGCTTTGGTGATGCAGTGCGGTTCAAGAACAACTTTGCTGATGCCATCAGTGAGGTGGGTCTTATGACAACTGCAGCAGGCAGTGAGGGAGCAGGAGGGGCTGTAGCTAACAGGCCCTTGTCATGCACATAACATTCACATACTGCAAAACCCAGTGCATGCATGCATCAAGGCACGACTCCAATCCTTTCCAGCAGTTGATTGCCCAGGTCATGCACCGTTCAAGCAGTGTACGCAAAGGTTTCGCCCTTTGTTAAGTGTTATGGAATTGATATCAGATGGAAGAAGTTTTTGGGGGGTACTTAAGCCATGCTTCATCTCCCTGGCTTGATTGGTACTAAGGCCCAAGCTCAGGCATATACTGGAGAACTGATAGTACCCTGCTGAATTGCAATTTGCATGGCTTACATTGCCATGCTTCCCCCTTGGTCTGTCTTGGCGCTAACATATGTCCATTGGCGCAGGTACATGACGTGTTCTACTTACACAAAGGGACCCCCCTAGGTTACACAGACCCTAGCAGTTACCTCATGCAGCGTTCCAAATGCCTACGGAACGGCGTGTTCCTGGGCTTGCCGTTAGACAGCCACAACCAACCTGCCCTCACCCTCCCTCGCATTCAAGAGTGGTGCAGACAGCTCCAGTTTGAATTGCAGGAGCTACAGCTGGAGCAGGGCCTTCAGCAGATGCAGCAGCAGATTCATGAGCTACAGGAGGTTCAGCTGCAACGTGATTTAGCAGGGCAGACCGGGGGCTTCACGTTCAGAAGCAGCAGGGAGGAACAAACAACACGTAGCTTGTACGAGGGAGGCAGTAGCAGTAGCAGTAGCATCAGCACTGGTAGTTGGCGTCGTTCAGCTGCTGCTACAACCACCACCACAGAAAGCAACATCGACAGCATGGATAGTAATGACTTGTTTAATGGTACATGGAGGGGAGGCTGGAGGGAAGAAATTGGCAACGGCAGTAGCAGCAGCAGTAGCAGCCGTCAGTCTCCCGTACTATGGCGGCCGCCACAAGACACTACACATGCAGCAGCACCAGCAGCAGGCCCCATGGAACCAGAGAAGCCTCTATACATCCCCGATACCCCTGCTGCTTGGGCTAGGGATGGTATCTTCATGGAGGAGTATCCTAAGGGCTTTATCTTCACAGATCGCTGGTACAAGCTGGGGGATAGGTGGTACAGGTTTGCAGATGAGGGTTTTGTGGTGACGGCAGGCTTCCGGGAGCACACGGCGTATCCATATGCTTACCGGGATATTGTGCAGGTGGAACAGCTGATCCCGCAGCAGCAGGAGCAGCTGCTGGAAGAGGGGTTGGACGTTGAAGAGGAGATGGTGGCGGACAGATGCAGCAGAGGGGTTAGTGGCGGCACTGGTGTGGAGACCGTGGAACTGTGGGTGACTGTGCGGGTGCCACTACCACTCGGCATCACCGTCAGCAGGAGCGGCAATGGAGGTGCTTGTGTGCAGAAGACCCTGATCTTGAAGGATGTTGAGGTGTGTGATAAGGATTATGGGGTGTGTCCTATCATGAAGTTTTTGAAAATGAAAATGGCTGAAAGCGCAGCAGCCGGCACAGGGGAGCAGTTGAGGGGTGAGAGTTGAGATTGGACAGTTACAATTGTCATGATATGCCATAGCAGAAAGTGCCATACGCAAGTAGAGGTTGACGCAGACACAAGGTAATGGCTGGGACTGCACTTGTGCTGTGTTCTGGACTTCTGAGAGGAGCTTAAAAAGGGCTGGTTTGACTTTGAACTAGGGAGTGTGTCACATTCTTGAGTGCATGCAGCACAGTGGGTATGCCTTTCTGGTTGTGATAACATACCTCAGGCTCAGGAAGTTCAGCTTTTCACATTGGTGCAGTCAGTTAGCAGCTCTGGCTGTCACAGGACAGACCCTGGTTCGATTCCTTGTCACCTTATTTGTAACATATCGGTAACTTTACAACAGACCCCAGGCTCAGGAAGTTAGCACCGCATGATACCTTGTTGGGCATACATTAGCCCCTGCTTAACAACTGTTTACTGCACATATGCAAGAGATTGCAGCTGTGGGATCAGATGGTTAGAGTGTTTGGCGGCTTCGATGGGTTCATGGGTATGTTACAGCATAGGCCTTACTATACACAGGAACATGTGTAGTTTGAGCATGCTGCTGCTTTTGGATGCACATCATTCACAACAATGTGTGCTTTTTCTCAGGCTTGTGTGCTGCCTGCTTTTGGAATGGATGCAAGAGTTGACCTCCCGCATGAGCCCTGGGCACTCTCGCTGCAGTAGCTTACGTGTTCTATGCTTTTGCAGCATCTGCTAGTAGGAGAGGAGCCAGTGGTAGAGACATATCATGCAATGTCGTGTGATAGGCTTGTTGTAGACATACCATGCAAGCGGTGGCTTTGCAGTTCAGTTTCTTAGGACAATTTTAAGCAGAGAACTGGAAGGGAGGACAATCAGGCATAACTGCTGCTCACGTGATGCTGAAGCCTGTACTGTATAACACTGCACAGCATGCCTTCCGACATGCGCTTGGTTGGTTAGGTGTCATTTCAGGGATGAGTGAGGTCTGGGGCCGCCGCCTGGTTGACAATATGTATGAGATAGATCACTGCACAGCTTTCGGGCTGCGCAGTGCCTGCGGCATAACTCCATCCAGTATGTTAGTATGTGGAGATAGACAATATGGGGACAGCTTTTTAGAAGCTAGCATAGAAGCTGTTGGCCGTACAGGCATGTTTGTGGTCCTGTGGCCAGTGAGGCAGTGATAGGAAGTTCCATGCATCGAGCGTGTATAAAGTGATGCTGCCAACGCATTGTTAAGGGCATGCAAAAAAGGGAGTTGTGATAGGATGCATTTGGAGGGGAAAATGAGAGCGCAGTACATTCCTTGACAGGAAGGTTTGGGCAAGAGGGTGGTTTCTTAATTGCCGGGCCTAGGTGCCCTGACAGTGTGCATAGCACGTTAATTGCTGGGGACATAGGCTTACTTAGTTGCCAGGCTTGCAGGCCAGGAAATACTGGTTGTATTGCATTTGATATGATCCAGCGCCCGAGGCGATGCAGTCGGCAAGGCTGTGCACAGTTTCAGGCAGGCAGGCAGGCAGGCTATCAGTGTACATAACTGCAACTGGGAGCCCTTTGTATACGATGTTTTCCATTCAGGTTATTAGGTTTAGGCTTGCACATCCGGAGAGACTCTCCTGGGATTGTCGCAGTTTGACTGTCCTTGGTAGATTACCTTGGTGGGACTACTCATGCAATGATTGACGAAGCATTGCACTCTCTGGAAGCAGGTAGCATCTGCATGTAAGGTTTTGCCATTGCGTTAAATATAGTTTGTTTGTTTTTGGTTACCTTCAGCACCTGTCTGTGTCCTATAGCAAGATGCGGGATCCTTGAACGGTGGATTTTCTGTCCGCATCCAGGCAGGCGCGCTCTGTGAGCAATTGATCACTGTGATGGGGTGGTGGCAGCCATTCTAGGTGAGTATGCCAAGGAAGCCTGAGCCTGGGCCTCAGTTGATGAGACCCAACAGAGGTTTGTTTTGTTGCAACGTGCTGCAGTATCAATCACTATAGTATCAGTTCATTACCGTTCTATTGTCAGGACATCGAGCAATGGTGACAACGGTGCCGAACAGTGCCGGCCGGTGCCGACTGAGATGAAGATCGTGGCCTATAAAGCATCCCAGGCTGCGCTTAGGGCGTCTATGTAAGCGCCTAAGTCGGTACCACAAGCTCATTGCTTTGTGGAGGTGCAGCGGGTGCGGAAGGAGCGCACGCTGCGATGGACACTCGCTTCCGACCGGTTTTCCCGAAATAACTCTTGCCAGCAAGCATCTCTGTGCCTAGCATTCTGCAGACGTGTCTTTTATTAAGCAATGGACATTTTGTCCGATGTGTAAATGCATGTTGGCTGTCTTTTGGGCACAAGTGCCTGTGGGCGAGACTGGGCGGACTGGCGAAATACCTCTGGCCAGCAACCATCTCTGTCCCTAGCATTCTGCAGGCATATCTTTTATGTGATTCCTGGCGGAATGGTCAGATGTGCAAGAGGCTTTTCTCTGTCTTTACGCAAGTTCCTGCGGGCGACCACGGGCCGGACTGGGCAGAATAACTCCTGCCAGCAAGCAGCTCTGTCCCTAGCATTCTGCATGCATGTCTTGTCTGTGTTTAATGACACAATGGTCAGACGCGCAATAGGCGTATCGCTTAGTTTACGCAAGTGCTTGCGGCCGACCATGGTCATAGCATGGGACGGACTGGCAGGGCTACATACCAGTGCTTGCCCTAGCAGTCCGCAAGTTATCCGCAAGCATGTACTTCATCGATTTCACGACGTCAATCTCAGACTGCAGCAGGGGAGCTTTACACTGTCTATGCGACAATTGCCCTGCAGAGGACCAGTGGTCAGGGGCCCCTGGTCAGGCCTAGGGGCCCCTGAGTTAGTGAACTATTGGGGAAACAAATGACATGCACCTGCATAAACCTAAAAACAATGGCGTTAAGAACGGAGCTACAATTGGTTAATGACTTTAAATGGTAAGGGGAGGAGACAAGGCTTTGTGACTCACCCTAAAAACCCTAAACCCTAAAAACCCTAAACCCCTCGGAGGGGTAAATTGAACAGATCTCTCTGCCACCGCTTGTGGCAGTCGTCGGAAATTTTGGGGGGTATGAGTAAACACCGTTGAAAAAGCTACCTGTTACCGTCAATGCGTTGACCGGTTGCATCAACGGTGCGTTGACAAAACACCGTTGATACAACCAGTCAACCGATTCATACGATACCCGTTGCTGTGTATGTTGACGGCATCGGGAGGTGACGTAATGTTTGTTGAAAAAGTGAGTGTTTACAGCAACAGGGGCATGATTCAACGCGTTCCCAGAAGTTCCCATTGCTGTAAACAGGGGTTCGGGTTGACAGGAGTACTCTCCTTACACAAACACAGTTTCTTCAGTCCCCTACTTACAGCAAACCTGTTACTGAACCTGTGCTGAATAAACCCTGACCACTTCTGATAACAGAGATTGGCGTAACCAATTACCAATTACCAATTACCAAATGGCCCCGTCAAAGCGGGGCGCCGGTGGGGGCAGCGCCACCCACAAGGAGCCAACTTAGGCTCCAACGGCATACTCAATTTCCTGTCCAAGCTCAAACAATGGCTGCCACCAGCCCACCCTAAATCCCTTGCTAGCCAATGTATGTCAGGCCAGCCCATTTCGACTTGCCATGCGCTGACCAGTTGACCCAGTCAACAGCAAGCCAAACAGTTTTATGCCTTGCTCAGGGCCGTAACATGTGTTGAAGAAGTGAGTGTTTACGGCAATAGGGGCATGCTTCAACACGTTTCCAGAAGCTACCTTTGCTGTAAACAGGGGTTCTGGTTGACAGCAATACTCTCTTTACAGAAACCCATTTCTTCAGAGCTGTACTTACAACAAACCTGTTACTCAACCAGCGTTGAATAAATCCCAACCCCCTCTGGTAACATAGGGATTGTGGCAGCCCCGTACTAACGGCACCCCACTTCAGAAAACCACTCTACGGTATATTGCCTTAACAACACTTCTGTAATAACCGTCAATGCTGTCAGTCATCGGAGGATGCCAGTATAGCGTTAAACGTGTGTGACTGTTGGAGCAGGGTAGGGTTGGCCGATGGTCTGCAACCGAATGGCCAAAATGTATCACACGCCAGACCTCACAACCAGCTAAATATAATGGATGAAACATTGGCAGTGCTATTTGGTTAAGCTAAATCCCCTTGTCGCTGTCTGTTCGTGGGGCCTGTCTAGGCTGTCTTCACAATGCTCGGTTCCACCACATGTAACATCTGAGGGAAGGTAAGGTACTTTGCTTCATACCCTTGTGGACGATGGGACATACGGTGAAGCCAGGTCCATGACCATATAGCTTACACTTGCGCTTGACGAGTTGTGGCTTCCGAAGGCACCTATAGTATGTCACTGGTACCGGCACTGGTACTGCCTCCAGGCAAGCCACCGATTGCCTTGTTGGGCTCCCACCTCAAAGAAAGCTACCATTACTTGATATCAAACAATAGGAAGGAAGTAGCGGAACGGGCCCCTACTATGCTTTGTGCCTTACGATGTATCAATGTAAGCTTGGAAAGGTTAGTTGTGATCCGCCGCCTGTGGCCCAACGCTGCCGAACAGGCTGCCCTTGCTATCCAGTGTTAGCCACTTTCAAAGCAGCCGAAGCAGCAACTGATGCGGTGCTCTACCAAGCTCGGGCGTGCTCTACGCGTTTCTGAGCTACTTTTCTCCGGCGATCATCTGACAAGTTGGCGCACCCTTCGACCAACCAGCTAAGTAGCCAGGATGGGCGAGCAACGCTCCCGCATGTTCAAATCTCAACACAAAGTAGGCATTATGCTTGGGTGCTGCTGCATACGAAAATGGCTTTAATAGTCGAACCAAGGTGAAGCCTCCTGAGAGAAGTACTGTCGAGACATCCTATTAGTGCTGTGCAAGAGGAAGCACGATGCATGTTGTTGCTCAACGAGTAACAAGGCACAACAAGTCCTAGTGCTCCTTGGCAATGGCTGCAAGGAGAACACTGTGCAGCTGGATAAGCACTGGCCTACTTTGGTTGAAGTAAACTACATAGATAGATGCTGCCGCTCTACAAGTATGCTGTGCCATGTCTTGCTGAGTCCTGGATCTTGAAAAGAGTTCCAGACTGCTATTGCCACAGGGGACTGTTGATGTGCAGAGCTGTTCAGCAGCAGCTACAGCACTGGTCAGCAATAGCATCTGATAGGGCAGCTTGAATTACCTCCATGTGGTGCAGGGGCTGAGCATGATGTGCACTAGGTCTGCCGACAGTCTGTAGGAGCAGCAGCAGTGCAGGAGCCAGTCAAGCGCTTGCAGTAGCTGTTGGTTCCCATCATCCCTTAGAATCCAAGGTAGAACAGAGAGTGTGTTACAATCATGCTGCAGTGTTTTGCAGTAGTGGTTGAATGCATTGAAGGTTTCTTTTAACCCTCACTTACCATGTTGACGGAATCATGGGTATGCTGGCAACACCACTGACTGGTTATCATCAACGCTGGGATTCTGTCAGGCCTCCTATTGCCTTCAACTTAAGGAAAAATGCATATCCTGGAAGTAGTGTTTCATGGCTTTACAAAAGTGCCCTGTTCCAGAATCACCGGGTATGATGGAAACACCATTGCTCGGTTGCCGTGAACGCCGGGATTCTGTAAGGCCTCCTGTTGCCATCAACTTAGAGAAAAACACCTATTCTAGAAGCAGTGTTTCATGGCTTTACAGAAGCGGTGGTGCTGGTAATCCACCAGTACTGTCACCAGGGTTTCCGTGGTTGACATGAACGGGGTTGCTGTGCACAGGGGGCTTTCCATACACGGAGTTTTCGTCAATTACCTTTGACGTAAACGCGTTCAATCAATCGGTTGACATCACACCCACCTTCTGCCAATACAGCTTACAGAAAGAGGGAGTTTCTCTCTAAGTTGATTCAACGGGTGTTTCCATCAACCGATCAACCGGTTTACTAATACCCCCCAAAATTTCCGACGGTGCTGCATGGTTGTGGCCAAACAAAGAAGTAAGGAATACCAACCGCATGGGAGTTGGTGTGATAAAACAAAGGTTCAAGATGTGCAGATTGATTGACCTGATCAATTGTGGGTAGTTAAGGGATGTGCTCCCAGAGCTCCGTCGCAATGTGTGCTGTTGGTGCCGTCGCCTAACCTCCCAAAAAATTGTGTGCTGTTGGGTCTGAGATACAGAGCAATGTGCAATTTGCAGCAGTTAGGGGCATATCGACTCTTTCAGAAATGAGGTGTCCAGTCAATCGGTGAGAAGATAGCCAATGCTGCTGCGGCATAGCACTGAGAGCCGGACTCAGGCTATCCCTATTGCGCTGCTTGCTTGGTGCTGGGTTGTGATCTGGTGCAGCCCTTTGCGGTTGCCACACCTTGAATGTTTGTTATCTGTACAGCTCTGTGTATGTTTCTGCATCAGGATTTAGGCAGCCTATGGTCCTGCAGCCCATGGTCCTTGGTGCTGCCGCACCTTAAATTTTTGTTTGTTTGTTTGATCCTCCCGAGTGACTGTTGACAGTGGCGTGCATGCAACTTGGCTGCTTAGCTTCCAGAACGCTTCTCACTTTAGTCTGCACCCACTGCTGCTGGCCAGCTATGGGACATGCTGCACACTAGTAGTCAAAACAGCTATTAATACAGGGACTACTGCTGTGTAGTGATCTGTCTCATATAATATAGGGACTACTCCGTTTCAGTGAGGTATTGCTTGCTTCTTCCCAAGAGATAGATTTGATTGACACTGCACAGCAGTTCATGACCTGTTGTTTTAGCACTGTACTTGCTTGTATAGCAGCTGCAGAGTGTATGTGGGAAGTGCGCCTTGACACCTTCCAGCTGCAGACATCAGGTATGGTTCTGATTGCTGCTCTCATACTCAAACCGTCTTAGATCCCCAAGAGATTCAAATGAGGCTTCAGATCCAGCGTCACCAAGCAGATCCAGCGTCAGGCAATTTACCAGAACACGCAAAGAACTGCACCGCAACTCTTCTCAACTCAGCTCAACGCTGCAGTCACAGCACACACACCGCGTCACTCCTGGCAAGTAGAGCCCCACACTACCGCCAGCCACCTAGCATGGTGGGGGGCCATGCTAGGCAGGCACTCCAACAAAACATTAAACCTCAGTGTTGCCCACCATGCATTGCAGCATAGCAGCAACCACTCCACTCCTGCTGCTGCTGACAGACGGCCAGCAGACACACAGAAACACACCCTCAAACACCTCACACCATAGCATCTCAACCGCTACTAGCTATGCATAGCAGCTGCTTAGTTGCCGGGCACGAACTTGGTGGCGTAGTTCCAGGCGTTGTTGCCGGAGGGGTCAGCCAAGTGAGCATCCAGGTTGGCGATGGGGCCCTGACCGGTCACGATGGCCTGCACGAAGAAGCCGAACATGGAGAACATAGCCAGACGGCCGTTCTTGATCTCCTTCACCTTGAGCTCAGCCAGGGTGTCGGGATCGTCAGCCAGACCCAGGGGGTCGAAGGCCTCACCGGGGTACAGGGGGTCAAGACCCTCACCCAGGGGACCACCGTTCACACGGTAGGCCTCAACGGCACCCATCAGCAGCACCTGGAGAAGAAGCAACACAGCAACGAAGGAGAAGGTTCAGTATTGGAGGATCGTGCAAAAGCAGAAGCAGTGGTAGTAAGAGCAAGTGTAGTCCTAATCCATTGCAATCCACTGACGTCCGGCACATATTCTCGAATTCTGCCAATAGCAGGTGCAGACGATTGTATGCACCGACTCTACATATGCACTTCCCTGCTGATAGCATAGAGTCAAGATACGTGAAAGCCGCACTGAAGGGAACCTATATCTACCCCTTCAACAATCGAATACCATCACACAATGTGAAGCAATCCTGCCTGTTCTCAGGCACCCTGCCCGTGCCCATAGCTGGCCGGCTCTAGGGGAGACTCTTAGCAGGGGATAAAGCAGTGTAAACATCGCTATATCTAAGCTACCATCATGCATATAGGTATCTAATTAGCCTGTAATCGAGAAGTGGTCTGGCCCCGTCACCCACCTGGATGCCCAGGGTAGCAAGGATGGACTGAGCGTGCACCAGGTTCTCGTTACCCAGGTAGTTCAGGCCACCGTCCTGGAAGATCTGGGCACCAGCCTTGAACCACACGGCCTCACCGAAGGGGATGCCTGCAAGTAGGCAGCGCAGCAGATACAATGTCAGTGTATAAGGCTCAAATGTTGATATGGTATACTTGCTGCCCTGAATGTGATCTGTTGTGCATTTGGTACAGACGGCAAGCTGAACAATAGCAAGAACAAAAGCATGGCATCCCATAAATGATGCAGAACATGCCATCTCATACAAATCAGACAGCTTGGACTAAAGTCAGTTCAGCCACGCCAAAGAAACTCTCCAAAACGTCAGGTATTATCTGACCAAGGTGATCAACTGGAGCTGATTACTGTGCAGCTAACAAGCAACAACCCAACCTACGTGTGAAGGGGGCACACTGAACTCACCGTTCTTGGCCAGGAGCTCGGGGGTCACGCAGCCCAGAGCGCCAAGCATGGCCCAGCGGGCATGGATCACCTCCAGCTCGCGGAAGCGGCGGAAGGTCTCGGGATCAGCGGACAGACCAGCTGTGTCCCAGCCGTAGTCGCCGGCGAACTCACCGGTCAGGTAGGAGGGGGTGTCACCCTCGGAGAAGGGGCCTGCATTACAATCCAAGCAGAAGTACGGGTTAGCATTCGCACTAGCAACGTATTACTTCATACGTTTATGGTGAGCCAGCCTGTCGACTGGGCGCAGGATTAAAGCTCGCTCGAAATGAGAGCACACTAGGATGAACAACCTTGCATTTTGCTTTGGCAGCACGCTACGGCGTATAATCTTGCATATTGCTTGTTACATATCAAGCATGCCAAGGTAGCGCCATTATGCACACACAAGATCTCCCCTGCAGTATCGGATTGCACGATGGGTTCGAAGCAGCTACTCACCCAAGAACTTGGGACGGTCAGGGCCATACCACTCGATGGCAGCGCGGGCCACCTGGCGGGAACCCTGCAGATGCAGCCAAGAGGAATGCAAGGTTAGACTTAATCCGGCACCTTGTGACGTAACACCATGACACAGTAGACTACTTGGTCAAAAGGACACGCATTTCGTTAAAGGCAACGATAGCTGCCGAGGATGCAAACCCAGCACCACCCGCATCGTAAGGCATGACAGGAACCGGCTGAAACTGTGCAGATGAGCACCCGGTCAAGAGATTGCCTGCACTGACTACTGCTCTGCCTATAACAAGATCTAGCCCAATCCCGCGACCGTCAAGGCTAAGCAAGCACTGCTAGGCTATTAGGGAGTTAAACTAAGTTTAGACACGCACCACACGGGGGCGGGCCACACCGGCAACAGCGCCGGAGGCAACCTTGGTGGAGAGGATAGCAGCCATCTTGAATAGTGTGGAGCCTGTGTTCGAGGGTGAACCGAGGACTGGCTACTTCGGTAGAGCTTCGCGCCATATATACCAACGGACAGCTCTAGAGGGAGAGATGCAGTCAGCTCTCGCACCGAGGCACAGAGATCAAGGCCACATCAGAAGATCACAGATTTCCTTGATCGTCGCCAGATGGTCTCGAGTGTCCTAGATCGGCAGGATATTTGGCAACTGCAGATTAGAAGGAATCTAAGACGCATGCGCGGGACAGACTACAGCTTCCGCCAAAGCGTGTACAGCGTTTGCCACATGCCCAACATCGCTAAAAGTATAGACATTCCGCTTCCGCATACATGTGTGCTTTGTCACTGGCCCATTTCCGGTACCTGGAGTTTAACTCGATGCTGCTATAACTTTGTTGGTGCAGCCAGAGTCCACGCCAGCTACCGAGCAGAACGTCGCGGCTCATGGCTTGTGAAGGTCAAGACCATTCACGCCTTATGCATCCGACGAAGCCAGGCCAGAAGAGTGCAGGCCGCAGGCGGTGATATCGCTGGATAAATGAGGTCCTGAAGGACTTGTATTTAAGTCTCTGCTACAGTGGTTTGAACAGGCCCGCATTTGTTGTGGGGAGCACCTGTGAGCAAGTGCGCATCAAGTTCGTCAGGGCAGTAGGAGCTGCCTGAATTTACCATGTTACCGGCTGCATTATGCTTTTGGAGCCCATGCTCTGTTCCTCTTAACATCAGTGAACACCCAAGCCAGAGGTGGGCTTGAGCCGTGCATTTAGTCTTCAGTCTGTACACGTGCGCAACAGTCCTTACTCTGTAGTTAAGCTTCCCGACGCCCCATCCCTGAGGCCATCTTGCAGCACTTTGCTAACCACGACAATCTATAGCAACATAATGCCCACCACTTCTACCAAGCTCTGGCTTGACACTTATACACAACCCTTACTGAGACTACACGCACAACATGCTGCAACCAGCTCTTGCATACTCGGGCAACCAAACAACTCCAATTGAGCACAGTCTGTTCCAGAAGACATATCTGTAATACAGATTCCAACAAGGTTGATACCTGAGTCCTACAAACTTCTCAACTGCCAACACCCCAACCACTCGGTAAGTTGGCGCCACCACTAATGTGGGACTTTACCCAGGCAAGAATTATCCGCACAATCCAGCAGTAAACAAAGCCTCATACAATCCAAAACACTGTCCCGATGCAACTATACTATACAAATGCACGCGGTCAAACTGCTTCATTGATGCTCAGTGCCAGCCAAATATCATACAACCGAGGTTACACGCTAGCACATGCGCTCAACAGTCAGTGAGACTTGCACCAGGCGGCCTGTCCCGAGCAATCATGCAAGCAGCCCTTTCCCCCAGACCTAACAAGGGATTGCACATGACCTCAACAAAGAACCTTATGGTACATGGGGTATGATACACACATAGGAGGGAGAAGGAGAGCTACACCCAAGGGACTTGCTTGTGCCTCTGACGTGGGGTTACAGGAAGGGGTCTATGGCTGTCAGGATTGCACAGAACCCCCGCCTCTGGGGTACACAGAATACATTACATATTAAGAGAAGACTGCACGCACAGCTTTTCTTCTTACATTATATGACTATGAAAATGGCACAGCATTTTGCAGTGCGGTAGCTGCGGCTGGAAAACTGACACTTTAAAGCCATCCAAGACACAAATACATTGGTACAGCTGGCCTTTATGGTTTTCACCCCCTCTCCACTACTATGTAACCAATGCAATGCGGAGGGCAACATATCCGCACCCAAAGAATACTCTTAGTAAACAGTAACACCCCATACTCCCTCCAAGAAAAGGTTTCCAGGTTCACAACTCATCAACGATACCCAGTCGCCAAGAACCAGCCCACCATTCCCCCAGCACCCCCAACATTCACCCGAGAGCCCTGCAAACCCCAAACCCTACCAAGAAGGGATATGCCCTAGCTGGGCGGCTGCACCCTGCACCTCCCACTCTTGTGCCTGCTGCTGATACTCCTGAACTTCCCCAGGCAGCAGGAACCTTAGCTCCGCACATGTGAACTTTGCACCACCAGCTGCAGGGCGCTCAGGCAGGCCCCGACCACGCAGCAGTACAACTGCCCTGCGGAAGCCACGTGGGCAGGCAGGCACGACATACACATACCTGCAGCCCAGCGCAAGAGAGCGAACACATGGGCAAGCATTGAGAGAGGCAGATATTGTACAGGCGCCATGACACTGAGAAAAGCAGTATACATGAGGACAGGGTGTGGAAGGAAGTTAAAGGGTGGGTGATGAACACATGCATGTTAAGCATTGCCTTATGACAGGAATGCTGGGCATGGTTGTGATTGCCCCTTGTAAGGTCAACAGGCATACCAGGACAAGTGGCAACGTCATGTCAGGTGGGCTGCACGGCTGCAAAGCTGTGTTGTGATGATCTCATATGTGTCAGTACATGCTTGGGTCCTGCACGGCCCGCAGGGCTGTGCAGTGGTCTCCTTCATATATGTGTAAGTACAGGTATGAGCCCAGGGCTGTGCAGTGTTTCGACTCAAGAACTTATGCATCATTATAGATATCACATGGTGCGTTGGACCGGCAACCATAAAAGCCTCTGTAAAGCTGCAGGCCTGTGGCCAATGCACTAGGAAAACAAGGTAGACCACGGCACTGTACACATTCATGGGTCGTTGGCTCTGCATAAACATGGTGCCGATTGCACGCAGCTGCTTTCAATCAACTACCGGGTTAGTTTTGCTGGATCTGAGGCAAGCCCTTGTAAATGTGGCAAATAGGTTCAACAAAGAAAACAAGATTGAAAGGTTTGGCTGCTCACAACGCAGCTAAGTCCAAACGACCAGACACACCGGGGTCAAACCCCACAAACCCACTGTGGTGTATCTCACATTCTGTTCATTCGGCACCAGCACAGGAGTTCCAATAACTAGCATCTATCAACCATCTCATATAAAAGGGCATGTCCTGGTATTCCAGCCATGATCCTGGAATTGCCATCTGACAAACAAAACCACAAGGCCCCTGCAGATTGTGTGATTAACCTGTACCCACAGCAGCAGCAGCTTGCCACAGAGGTCATGCAAATGTTGTGCATGGCAGCTCATGTTGCCGTCAATCAATCGCTCAATTACGACGCAAAACTGCATATGCCATAACAGCTCTCCATCATTACATACGATAGTCCGGTCATGCCTACCGTACATCCTCACATCCTCACATGCTCACACGAGCCATAACAGCCGACTCCTTGCGCACTGCTGGGTTCGACCCTGCCCTTGCTACGTCTCTTCACTAAGGAACCATACAGGCAGAGATGCAAAAGACACCTATTCGCACTGTTATTGAGCAGCAAAAACTTACATGACTTCCCACAAGAACTGCAAATGCTCTACAATAACACATTCCCGATATCCCTACATGCATTCATTCTTGGAAAACCAACCTTCACCCCAACCCCTCCCCCAAGCCCCTTTTGACTACGTGGTATCGCAGGTAATACCTTTTCTGGGAGAAGGCACAAGGTGGCGATCAGCGTTACCGGAAGCCAAGTTCAAAGATAAGTTTCGGGGGTGGCCCAACCCTCTCTCTCATTAGTTCAGCATTGCATTTTGTGTATAGCATGCTGGAGAATGTAATTCGTAGAGTTCGGCGCTTGCTTTTGAGTGGGTATTACGTGGTGTCGGAGGATTGGCCAGCTGGCAACTTTCGGAGGTGGCATTCAGGTACGACGCTTCGGTCTCGATTTCGCCTTTCGGATGGTGGTTTAGCTCTTGCATTTATTCGTCCTTTTCAAGCCCCTTTTGACTAGCCAGCACACCCACCCCCCCCACCCTTACCTCCTCCACTGTCCCTCTGGAGCTAGCAGTGGTCTACTGAAGAAATGGAGGCTGCTCTCCCGCCTCACAAACGTCTGGAAGCTCCTCAGCGGCATCTTCCCATCATCCAGCATCAAGCACACCCCAAAACGTGCTGCAGTATCCGGCGGCCCTGCCACCCACACGCTAAGACCCAGAGATAGACCAGCATCCAGCACAGCTGCAGCTGCTGTTGGGGATAAACCTCTCAGCTCAAGCTCTTCAGCCATGTCTACCACCTGGGGCGCAAAAAGGACAAAGATATCATGATAGGAGAGACCACTACACAGCCCTGCGGGCGGTGCAGCACCCAAGCATGACTCCAACCAGTTTTTAGTGGGGTGTGGGTGACAAAACGGACACGTATGAGATAGATCACTGCACAGCCCTTGAACCCGCCACAGCCCTTGAACCCGCCACAGCCCTTGACACCAACCAGTTTTGTTTGTGTGTGTGTGTACAAAGAAACCGATACTGAGAGCTAGGACGACCAGAGCCGGAGGCCAGGAGTGGGGGAACGGATCCTGTACAATGTGACAGGGAGGGGGTGCCAATGGTGCCTACGCTAGACTCCACAACAAAATCACCCCATTTGGCAAGGCGGGTTAAAAGTAGTGTTGTGAAGCGCCAACTAAACATGTTATCAGCACCCAAGATCACAACAGTCGTACATGCACGAAGGAGCAGTGCTCGCAACTGAGATATGGAGCTTGAGCTACTAGTAGTTCTCGTTGCTGCTTGGGCACTAGGAACTTCATCCTGATGCTCCTGTGCCTTCTCCTGTCTAGATCCCTCTCCACTCTCCACTCTCCTCAGAACGTTAGACAGTGACATGCCTTCATTAGTTGAACACATGCACTATGTGTAGCCCCACAGCATGCCTGGCCCCCTCTCGTCCCACAGCAGGAAGCTTCACACTGCTGTTCCAGCAGCTTTGCTTACAGACATCAATCAGAGAGCTGATGTCAGCCAAATGAGGTGTGGCCTCAAAAACATGCACTAGCAGCAGTTCACCTCCAGTCTCATCTCTCATGTCAACTTTCATGTGTGATACATCAGGCATGCCTTGGTGCAGCGCTCAACCCTCTCACAAGCAGACAACACCAGACAAAGGGGTTGAAGCTTTACCACCAGACCTACAGGCAGCACTAGGAGTACAGCCCTTGCTTACCTCATCACCATGATCATGATGACGCGATCTGCAGCCCCCTTGCTCCCCCCCCTAGCTCCCTCCCTGTCATCCCACACTCCACTAGTCTTCGCCCGCACCACCCTTGAAACCCTCTCCTGGACCCAGATGATCTCCCCTATCTCAGGCGCACCACATGTCCACACCGACATCTGGACCCCCACCCCTCTCCCTGCCTGCACTCCGCAGGGTCCCCACCTCCGCTACATGCGCCCCCTACTCCCACCCGACCACATACCCAAAAGCCCCTTACCCGTGTTTGCACGCCCACCCCTTTCCCCGCCTCCACGCCCGACGCCCCCCAACCCCACTACATGCAACCCCCTATCCCCACACCCGGCCACGAATCCCCAAACCCCCTACCCGTGTTTGCAAACCCACCCCTCCCCCCGCCTGCACCCCCCCCCCCCAGCACCCCCGACCCCCTGCAACCACCCCCCTCTCCTCACCTGCACCACCTCCCCCCAATCTGCACTTGTAGCCAAGCAGCTCACATCATGCACACCACTGCCACCATCTGCCCCTCCTAACCCCTCACCACCACCACCACCACCACCACCACTGCTACTGCTCCCCCTCCTGCCACTCCCCACCCCATCCCCCATACTGCTACCCCCGCTGCCCCTAGCTCCTGCATCAGTAGTGGTAGCACCACCACCAGCACCATCTACTGCCTTCGGCTGGGGTGCTGCCAGTTTCAGCAGCTGCCGCACCCTTTGGTGGAACAGCAGCATCTTAGGTGGTGGTGGTGCGGGGTACGCTAGGGGAGCTGGTGGACAGCAGCACCCGGGCTCCAGCCCACCAGGAGAAAGCACCCACCTCAAGCCCCCAGCGGTGCCATTAGATGTCACCTGCACGTAGCAGCATTGCATAATCAGGACACTTTGAAGGCAGAATATGGCTTATATGTTGTTCTGACGCAATATGCCCTGTCTGTGCATACCTTATGTCATTGCTGCTGAGGTCAGTCCTGTCAACCTAAATCTACAGACCCCTGCTGCATAGAAAGCACCAGCATGCTACAACCCATACCTCTTCACAGTAAATCTTCATATCTTTACACCGTGCTCTTCAGAGTGTCACCACAATGACTAGTTGCCTCATGCTTGAAGCAATGGCCCACATGACAAAGCAGAGTCTAATGACTACAGTCTGACCCCATCATAGTAGCAGCCGTCCACATGTTGAAGAAGCTTGGAACTCCCGCAGGAAAAGTTCCCGCCATGCAGCCATCATGGGGAGCCTTACAATCCTGTAGCCTGGCCTTGCATGGGTTGCAACAATCATTTTGCCGCCATCCCTTATTGCAGAACATTACATATTGGTACGCTGCAGGGGCTGTGGGGCCCTGCAAAGACCTGTACGCCGCCCCTAACCCCCACACACCCTAGCTACAGCGACAGCAATGCTTTCGTTGCCACTGCCATGCTTAAAGGACTTCCCAGGCCCCCTCTTTCCAGTACACGTTACTGCATCTGAAAGTGTTGGCCCTGGACACGCCCGCTGCCAAGAAAAACTCACCCATGCCTCCAGCTTCTGCTCATATGTCTTGGCTGCAGAGCTCCCTCGGATGCGCAGCAGCCGTGCAATGTCGCTGTTCTTGGCTTGCAGGAAGGCGGGGTTGCGCAGGAAGTTCCTGGCATGCACAGCGTAATGTAGCAGCGCCAGTGGCACCACCTGCTGCAGTTGCTGCTGCATGGTGGTGATAGGAGACGACCAAGCCCGGTCAGGCGGGGGGCCAGGCCCCCATGTGCTGCTACTGCTGCTGCTGTGCAAATTTCTTATACCATTGCATGTGTTGTTACTGCTGCTTGGTGGGGGTGTGTTACGCACATTGCTATGTTTGCTGCTGCTGGTGGTGCTGGTGGTGCTGCAGCTAGTGGGACTGGTCTCACAGGGGGAGCTGCTGCTGGCATTAGTGCTAGTGCATGGTGCAGACTGAGTCTCAGCTTGAGATAGTTGTAGCAAGATTGGGTGCAGCCTGTGCTCCCATACTGCTACAGACTGAGACGACCTGAGCCATGTCTGGCAAACCAGTGGCACAACTGCCTGCAAGGTGTCTGCATCAAGCTTTTTTAGGACCTGTGCAGGGAGGAAGCAGGAGGTGAAAGGGTTTGTGGGGATGAAAGCTGCTGCTGCTAGAGGTTCATGGTTGAGGAGTGGTCTAGTCAGGGGATCATAGAATGATGTGATGTGAGCGTGATGCTCCATTCCGGCTGTCTAGAACCCCAACATAGCAAGAGATGGAAGGCGTTGTGCGTAAAGGGCGGGGCTCTGTAAAAAACTATGCCACACATGGGTCCAAAAAGCTTCCTTCAGAGTGAGGTCTGCCTCTGGCCTATATTGCTGTCTGGCAAGATCGGGACTAGCAGGCGTAGCTTTCGAGTAACACACCTGTATCAGGGTGTCTTGAGCGAGGAGTACGTCTGGTCCTGCTGGATGTTGCACTGGGCTTTCCACTCTTCTCAGGAAGGAGGTGAAGTTGTTGCCAGGCAAGGGAGCGCTGCCTGCTAGGCCCAGCCCACTAAGCTGCATGGCATGGCCAACCCTTCCCGCAAGAAACGTGAAAGTAGCGTCCATTGGATCACCGCTGCTTCCGTCAGCCCAAAAGCAGCACCTGGTAACAAGGTTTGTTGCCTCGGTCTACCCAGGCCCAAGAGCCTCACGAGCTTGCAGGTGCGGTACCCTAACGAGTCGTGCTCCGAGCCTTTATAAGTAACACATGCTCGGGCGGTTGATTGCCAAGTCTGTGGTGAGCTGAAGGAAGAGGGACACCTCAGCAGTTGCAAGCATGTACGCACAGGCCCTCGGGCTCATACTTCCAGCGCTGGGAGCACTAAATATGTCCCTCATCTGCCCAATTATTAGGTCTAGACTGCATGAAGTAGACAGGCGATATATATCCGCTTACTTATCCACAAAGCATGGTAGCCCTGGTGCGTTCTCGGTGCCGTACTGACTCCGGGTCAAGACTGTGCCCCCAAAGGCCGGCCCAACTGCCTTAATTTTATGAAGGCTCAATCTGAAGCCAAAAGAGGTGGATCATCATCCACTTTGCAAGGGGGGGGGGGCTTACAATGGGCTGGCCAGTTGGCCCAGGAGTTGTAGTGATATATCCAGAATGAACTGTCGTACTCTGTTAAAGCTGTAGTCCCATCAGCTGTAACAGCTCAGTTGCAGGCCAGACTGCCCAGTACAAATGCATTCCGTGCTAGTAGGCTGATTGGACTGCACTTGCTGAGTTACAGTAACCCCATTACATTGGAAAGCAAGGATTTCTGTGACAGGGTACAGGGCCTATAACAGCTTTTGCTTTAGTATACCAGTACAATGCCCCTGCAGGCCGCCCTTGTGCATGCCAATCCCAACTGCATTGCACCCAGAAGGGTCCTTGCAGCAAGGCAGAGGGGTGGCTTTCTACCACTACCACCACCACCGACCACCACTGACCACCACCTTGCACCATTGATCATGTACTAGTATGGCCACAAGTTTCAGAACTCCCTGCAAGCATGCCGACCCTCCCCCCATGCCACTGACTGCCACCCGCTCCTCATACCAGACAAGGGTGGTGCAGCACTGGTTGCAGTTAGAAACCACTTGCATAAGTGTGTGTTGGTCTTGCGACCCCCTATTTCAACAAAGCAAGTGCTGTCATCATAATGAGAAAGTCCAGGGATGTGGTGCATATTTTCTTGTCAAACACGTGAAATCCCATGAGGCTTCGCCTGAAAGACATAGTGCTCTCAGGTGCTCCATACACCTCAACCCAGAAGCTGCAGATAGTGTTCCTACCAACGGGGCCACAGCTATAATAAAAAAAGGAGCAGTTCGCCAAGATGTCCAACTCAATCAGGTCTGGAGACCTTCAGTCTCGTGTTGACTACACACATGCTGTATCAACCTCCTTCAGTCATGCCCAGCATATATACCAATTACCAATTACCAAATGGCCCCGTCAAAGCGGGGCGCCGGTGGGGGCAGCGCCACCCACAAGGAGCCAACTTAGGCTCCAACGGCATACTCAATTTCCTGTCCAAGCTCAAACAATGGCTGCCACCAGCCCACCCTAAATCCCTTGCTAGCCAATGTATGTCAGGCCAGCCCATTTCGACTTGCCATGCGCTGACCAGTTGACCCAGTCAACAGCAAGCCAAACAGTTTTATGCCTTGCTCAGGGCCATATATTAAGAGCCCTCGGACCGTGCAGCACCTGCCACATGACTCCAACAAGTTTGTTACTGTGTGTTGACAAAGACCGATACTGACACCTAAGACGACGAGAGCGGGCACTAATCAGATACCAAAAGACCTACAGGGATTACATAGCTAAGAGCAGACAGACCGACCGCATGCTTCCTGACTGGCCAATAACTGCTACCGCACCTTGTCGGCTGGACCTAGAATTTATGGGGCCACCAGGGAACTGGTGCTATTACTACCGATGCACGTGAGACGAGATGAGATGGGATGGGATCAGAAACGATATACACAATTGATATAATGCTAGCCTTAGCTTTGGACTGCTGCTGCCAACTGGCTTACAACTGGCAAATCGCACTATATTACGGATTACAGATTACAAAGTGGCCCCACAAAGGGGGCGCCCGTAACGGAGCCAAACTAGGCTCCATGGGCATCATACACCATGCCAGACTCATCAATATAATCATCATAGTCAGACGATAACGTATCAATTTGATAACCAACCAGACCTAGCTCCTCTAGTGTCTCCCTAGTTGCATAAGGTAGAAGGTCTGATGCTTCAAAGCGCCTATAGTCTAGGCATTCTGATACAAAGGCAGCAACCTTCCTGGGGTTCTGCTTCATGAAAGCACTGACCTTCCCAGAGCCGGGGCCGCATAGACCGAGCAGCCCGGGACACTCCTCCAAAATTTGAGAACAATGCTTCCTCAGTGAAAGGACACAGGTGGGGCAGGACGGGCTTCTGATGAAGATTTTGTACATTGAGAGCTGTTTCAAGCATGTAATGCAGAACAAACCAGGGGCGAGGGCACAACCGGCTTCGCTGCTGCAAGCACGCTGCTGCATGCATGAACACTCCTGCTCACTCTCGCTATGACAGCAGTGCTAGCGCGATGGAGGGGTCACTGAGTATTGGGGATGGTGAATAGTAGTCCTGCATATTAAAGTAGGATGGCTCCATCTTTTGGCATCATGCCGTGTACCTAGTGCAGCAGGAAGGATCATCGATGGCCGAAGCTGTCGAGTAGCGTGCTTGCAAGAAGGAACGCTTGGTACCTACAGCGAGGACTGTAGGTGTAGGTCATGTTTCTAGATGTGTCTCATACAACTCAGCCAGCTGTCGCGGAAACGAGCTCGAGCAAGGCGTCTGTCCGTGAGCATGTAAAACACCAGCAAGCAGCACCTGGCTACATCCTTGCAATGCTGTGTCGCGTTCTGTATGAACGGCCAACAAACTGTGGTACATTGCATGGGCAGCTGGCACTTGGCTGTGTTTCCACCGTCACGGAGACAAGCTTTCGGAGTACTGGACTGGGCACCTGACAAAGTCCGGGGCACTGTACAGAATAGCCTATGCACAGCCCGACGCACTTGCCAGGTTCGCACAATGGCACCCTTTTCTCAAATGAGCATTCGACTTCAGAATACATCGCGGACGACTTCAGAATACACCTCCCGTCATGCTCTCTGTACCGGGTTGAAGCCCGTTCCAGTTCCGCGTTCCAGGCAAAATCTGCTCAGTTCCGTCGTTCCAGCGATGCAAGAAGTGTGAGTTCCCGGTTCCAGTCGTAGGCCGCTCTGTGGCCAACATGTCACATGCTGGTTCCAGCCGAGTTTTGACAAAGTGTATGATGCTCATCTTAGTGGAAAAGTAGCAATTTTCAATGTAAGATTGGTGATTATATGTGCAAACTGTTGCTAGCTCCTGGGGCTCCGCCCCAGACCCCACCAGGGGGGCTGTTCCTCCCCCCTGGACCCCCACCTCCTGCTTGGGTCGATGCTTCGCATCGACATGGTCTGCGCCACCAGAAAAACAGCATCCAATTTTGGGTTCCAGAGCCCTCCCTCAATTCTAGTTCTGGTTCCAGAGGGAGGCTGTGGAACGGGCTTCAAGACGTTATCTCTGGGCCAGTCATTACTGACAAGGACCTCGACCGCCTTTGACGTAGCTCGTTGTTCCATAGCCTTCTCACACGCGTAGAGTCCATCATTACTGCAGTCGATGCTACGATGAGGCTGCACCTGCTTCATCTGAATGACTTTTTACTTCTTAAGGGCCAACCACAACCGAACATCTTCGTTGCAGGCGCGCAGGGTCCGTCTTTGAAGCGCATTCTTCGACAGGCCGTACAACGCATTAGGCGGAACTGGACTATGCCTTTTGAGAGGCTCCTGAGCAAGCCACGACGTCTCCCGAGCGCTCAAAGCACCGGCCGAGTCTGCGCGCTCGAAGAACCGTCGTGGAAGTCGAAGAAGCGTTGGCCGAACTTCGCGCATAATTTGATATTACCGCTATTGTCTAGCCCTAAAGGGCCAGCCAATAACCCCAGTACCCCGCCACCCCCCACGACGTCCAGAATGCAAGCTAAAGCTGGATCGGCTGCAACTAAACAAGCAATGCAACCGCGAAGACACGAAAGCAAGGACAAGGGACCACTGGGACACATGAATGCAGGCATACATGGCATGGAAAGCAGGCTACTTACCTCACACCACGCAACTCACATTACCAGCATATATGCATTGTCCACAGTTTCGGACCTTATTCTCTCAGTGGAAAGCAGGATATGTAGAGTGAAGCAGGATGTTCCGCTAGAACATAGAGCCCTAAAGAGAGCTGGACCACACAAAGGCCATCATACAGCCAAGCTGGACAACAGGTTAACAACTGACCCAACAGGCCAATGTGCCAACGGGAGGGCACTAGGGCACTTTAGCAACTGCATTTCATGGAGTACGTACCTGAATGTGGTAATGGCACTTATTGGCCCTTTGCGGTTGCCGCACCTTAAATTTTTGTTTGTTTGTTTATTGCTATGGCATATCATGGAGCCTAGGTTGGCTCCGTACGGGCGCCCCCTTTGAGGGGCCATGATGTAATCGTAATCGTAATCATATCATGAAATGTAATAATAATAATAATGGCAACCCAGCAGGCACACACACAGCCATACTAGAGCAGAGATAGAGCTACGCTAATGCTGTGGGGCTGTCTATTGCTGGCATCGTGAACCTGCCTGAACATACAACATGTAATCAATCCGGCATTTTAAGGCGCCAAAAGACAAGATGACAAAAGTTTGGCCAGCGCGGATATGTGCTACAGTCAGATAGCTCCTGTTGCTGCTGCACCATCCCTCCTCTCGCCCTCTGTGCCTAGGACTGCCAGCTGCCTGTCTGCCAAGATATACTCAGGGACATGCACAGTGCCCACACTGGGCATGGAGATTGGGGTGCTCGTTCCAGTCAAGGTCGAACCATCACGTTTAGAGTGGGAACGTGAGATCACATGGGAACTTGTGCAGCCAACCAGCCTAGCTCGTACACATCTCATGTCAGGACCCCGTTTGTTAAAGGGACCCCTGTGAAATGCTCGGAACAATTGAATGGCCTTGATATAACGAGACCCTTCGGAAAAGCGCAGCCCCAATAAGTTGTCGAGGGGATGAATGCATGTGATAGCATGGGGTGCATCAGCTGGCGACAAGGGAGACGG
Organism: Pseudopediastrum boryanum; assembly: GCA_963556185.1. Taxonomy (NCBI): domain Eukaryota; kingdom Viridiplantae; phylum Chlorophyta; class Chlorophyceae; order Sphaeropleales; family Hydrodictyaceae; genus Pseudopediastrum; species Pseudopediastrum boryanum. The sequence continues at coordinate 5,271,424 of OY744502.1, read as the reverse complement.
TTAGATGGGAGGCGAGTAGCTAAGGTTGCTGCTACAGTAGTGGCTGGCGCCACATGGGAAGCGGCTGCTGCAACGGAGGGGTAAGGAATGAGAAGGAAAGGAGAATGGCTGCTAGCTGAGGTTCATGCTGCTGCACTTATTCATGTTTCAGCAACAAGGCGAGTAGCTGCTCATTGGTGCTCCTATGGAGTGGCTGCTGCACCACCACATTTAATGGCAACGGCTCATCTTAAGCCCGAGTTCTGCGCTTGCAGCAATGCCACAAGGCGAGCAACGAGCTCTACACAGCAGACAAGGGAGGATGCATGCAAGTCTTGTGACAATTACTTGGGTACAGAACGGGTTAAAGCACTGATTCACACATGTCCGATTCTAGAAGGCATTCAGACGCGTATATATGTCGTCTACAAGAAATGCGCACCTCCAACAGAATCCAACGAGCAGACCCAGACACCAGCTTGGGCCATTCTTCGGCTGCGACTTCGGTCGCGGCAACATGGCCTGACAAATCCACTGCCAGGACACTTCCGTCAGCTAGAAGGAGTACTACTAAGGCATTGAGGCCCATGTGGGAAGCATCCAAGTAAAGGACATTTCTGTCAGAGCATGGCGAAGATGCGTCTGGTGGGAGCATTTGCAGGCACAAGCTGAAGATACGGAGAAGATAGCATAAGGTAGACCGAAGAGTTGTACGTGGACGAAGACATGAGGGCGAGGCAGAGGCAGAGGCTTAGTTGGACGCTCGCTGGATAATCCAACAACCTCACGTGGAATCACGTGCCCTCACGTGGGTGTGTGTGATATGATCTTTTGAACCTTTTGAATCTTTTGCAGTAATGAACCGCAATGCAAAGTATAAATGGTGACGCACGAACGAACGAACGAACGAACAAGCGCGTCTCAGGGCTTGCCCCAGGGGGGCTGCGCAAAAACGGCTGAGGAGCTTAGAGCCCTCGACTCCTAGACTTGCGAGATGGTAGAAACAGGGGGTAAGGGAGAGTCACTAGGACCGTCACTGCAGCCACACGCCCATACCGGCGCCCATACTTTACTAATTGTACCTCATGGGGTGGCTTTGCATGCCGAGCCGTCAAGCCTTTAGCTTTCTTTCCTCAAAGACCTACTTGTCAGTGAGCTCTGAGTAACTCCGATACAGTTTCGGTATCAGATCGCCCGCACCTGAGCGTAGTCCTGATCCTCAGACTGCTGAAGCAAAGCATCTTCAGATGGCCTTGCGTTTGTTATTAGGTGCCGGCCACTCTCATGGGCCTTTTGAAGAGCCAGTCGATGAACATGGGCATGAGTCTGGCCATGAGGAGGAGCATGGGACCGAGTCTACACCTGAGTACACGTTAGACCTGCGCATTGCAGCCATCTTCGTGGTGCTCGCTGCAGCCTTGCTCATGGGCTTGCCCCCAATCTATATCAAGTACTTTCAGAAGCCCGATGCTCTGTTCGCACGCTTGCTCAGGGCTTTCGCAGGAGGGGTTATTCTGAGCTTGGCGCTAGTCCACATTATCCCCTCCGCCATGTTTCAACTGGCGGGTCTCACCGAGTACTCTTTCGGTGGCGTGGCAGTCTTAGCTGGGATCCTTATCCTTATCATCATCGACAGTGGCCTGCAGGCAGCGTGGGCGCCTAAAGAGGCGCATGCGCTTACGCATACGCATGACGCACATGACGGCCACCACCACCAGGACAACGCAGAAGCTGAGGGGGGTGATCTCAAAATCGCGGTAGTGCGGGATGGCCCATCGAAGCCCACGCACACGCACCAGTGCTTACGCAGCCTAAGCCAGGAGCAGTGGGTTGCCTCTGCCAAGCAGCCTCTGTTCAATGCGAAGCAGTATGTCACAGCTTATACCATGGAGCTGGGCTGCATCTTCCACAGCGTGATAATCGGCGTCAGCTTGGGGGTCATGACAGATGACAGATCAGATGTAATAACCATGATGATTGCTGTGGCTATTCACCAGGGCTTAGAGGGCCTAAGCCTGGGGAGTGTGCTTGGGGTGACCAACTTCTCTAGGCTGAAGAAGACCATCATGCTCCTAATGTACTGCATCACAACACCCGTGGGTATTGCAGTTGGTATTGCCTTGTCTTCATCATATGACCCAGCATCTGTCACTTCGAGGACAGTACAAGGTATCATGAATGGCTTGTCTGGTGGCATGCTTTTGTACATCTCCATGTACCAGCTAATTGCTGAAGAGTTCAGTAGGCAAGATCTCGTGGGTAGCCCAGGCACTCTGGTCCTTATGTATCTTTCCTTGCTGTTGGGAGGGGCAGCCATGTGTGTATTGGCTATCTGGAGCTGAGTATGAAAGGTCCGGTGTTGTCTAGCTAGTCCCTATTTGGTGTCCAACTCGCCACTTCTTACTGAAGATCTGGTTGATTTGTGGAGTTTGCATGTCAATTGTTTGCCAAAGGGCGTATTTTTTAAGGATCTATAGATACCAGGGCGTATACAAATGTAGTGAATAGTGAAGTAAGAGTGGAGCCCTGCATGCGGGCCCTTTCTGGCTTGTGTCCATGTGTTGCTCCGCAGTTTGTTCTGAGACAGTGTAAAGCCCCATGTCATCAACAATATTGCGGTTGGTCTTTTTGACTTGAAATGCTGACTCCGAACAAGGGCAGCAATGCTGTGGATCCTTGCATGTCCATGTATGTAAAATGTGAGACATTGGGTGTTGTACATATGTGTACGCTCCTTGCAGCTAAGGGTTTCTGCATATGTCACAAGCGTGGCTTCTTTGCCCTTGGGCTGCTTGTAAGGTTTGCGTGCGGGAGCAAAGGAAGGAAAGGAGTTTTGTGGCTTCTTGCATAGGCTCAAAATGGAGAGGGGAGGTGGGGAGGTGGCTGTGGCAAACTCAACAGATCATGCAGGAGTTCAATACTAGTGTTTGTTCTAATTGTTTCTTGCATCTGGTCTACATCCTATGATGCATTGGTTTGGGCTGGACTGGCTGTCTGTGTCCTTACAAGATGTCTTAGGGGGTTTATCCTTTGACAGATATGTGGTTCAGGGACCATTGAGGGCAATGAATCTGCATACCTTTTTCCTGGGTTTCGGCTGCTTACAGCAGATTGCCATTGCCATGCTGCTCGGATCGCATCCACCCAGTATTTTATTCTTCAGGGCACGTTGTTGCATGCCCAACCGTTGTACTTTTGGATGCTAAAGAGCCCACACCTTGCTGTTGATGGGTGTGGTACGCTTTACCAGGGGTGGGATGGTTAGGCGCCGCAGACCCCTGTTGCATATAGCGCTGGAGTAATCCACTTGTGTCACTTGTTGCAGATGCCAATGCACACGCTGTGCCTTTGCCAAGCTGGTCAATCGTTGCTGTGCCTGTGGCCCTAGTGGCGGGTGCATCTATTTGAAGCAGCTGGCAGACATTTGTGACATGCACTAGTCATTGCCCTGCATATGGCTGGCATGTATCATTGGAGTGCCCACTTTATCGAGGGCCCACAAACACAGCGCAGTCGCAGTAACCTTGTGCAGGAGTGTGTCGGTAGTTTCTGCATCATGTAGGAGGCTTCTCATAGGCTTGGGGTGGTGGTCTTAACCTCAGCTGTATGTTTTTTGCTTTGTATGTGCCGTGCCAGCCTGTCGTGAACCCTGCGTTTGTCGCCTAGCCAGCACCCTGCGTTTTTGCCTGTACCACCTCCTAAGTGTCTACATGAGGGAAGGCAGGAGGACTTGTGCCATGTCACCAAGTCGTCACTTTGCCTGAGCTGCCTTATTGAAGGGCAATATCACAGCAGAAGTAGCAGCAGCAGTCATGATCAGTGGCAGCATATGTGTCGTAATTGCTTATTGATTTGTTCTGACCCAAAACAAATCAGAACAAATCAATTTCCCGTTTCCCCCCCCCCCTTTTTTTCCCCCTTTTTATTTTTTTCCCTAGCATTTGAAGTCCAACGTCTGTCAGTTTCGCGGCCCTTGGAAGGATCTGGGAGTGCATGGGTGGGGTACTGTGATGTAATCTGTGGTTCATTGAAGAAGACACTATGGTGGCTTCTGAGCCTTCATTGGCTCCCATGGGATGCCCTTCTGGGCTAGTTGGTAATCTGTAATATATTTGGTGCATCAATGGATGGAGAAGGAAGCCATTGTGTTTGGAGCCATCCGATGGTGTGTTTAGTCGTTTCGATCTAGCAGCCCTTTGCGGTTGCATGCCATAGCTTAAATGTTTGTTGTTGAACAACAACAGTCCCGCAAGCCAGGGCAATGTGACTCCTGCGAGTTTATAGCAAACTAGTATCTGTTCTGCAGTCACCCTGACAGATCAGCAGGAGACATGTGTTAGGGTACTGGTTTGGGTTGGGGATCAAGCTGCAGTGAGCTGCTGAGCTCCTTGTCCTAAGAGAGATGCCAAGCCCACGTGTTTTTATGTGATAGTGGTCTGTACTGATGGTTTGTAAAATGGCATGCAAGGGCCAATCTGATAACCAATGATAGCATGGTATGAAAGTAGGGGGGAGGGGCAGCTGGGCGGGTATTGAGTGATTGTTGCTGCTAACAATAAAGTAAGCATTACATTGGCAATTGGGTCCAGGAGCTGTGCATGCATGGCTGTTCTATCTGGGGTTTAGGATTGGGAGGCCTCTGGTAGGGTCCAAGCTCTCCTCTTACAGCAGGTTACTGGATAGAATGCATTGTGAGTGTAACTATTTGGCCTGCTAGTACTTGAGGGGCCTTACTTCCCTGACAGGCGCCTCCCTGTTGGGGTGTATTGCTTCCACGTGCGTTGTAATATACACTAGGCTTGTTGCTTCGGAGAGAGATGTCTTTCTCCACAGTTCCAAGTGCGTGCAGCCAAATTGTCGAAGCTGTGGAAAGTGGTGTTTGAAACGCTACCCTCACAGGACATATGGTGACGTATGAAAGGCGACAGGATAGGAAGCCTTGCCATGGTATGTCTGACAGACTGTTGGTTGGTGAGTACGATTGTACTTTGCGGTTGCCACACCTTCAATTTTTGTTTGTTTGTTCTAAGTGTACACATAGTGACGCGCCGTCTGTCACGTGGGGGCCCAAATGCTATCGGAAGCACGATACAAGATCCCTGTGACGGCGTTGATCCAAAAACCGATGGCCCTTGAGGATCGGAATGTTGTCCAGCATACCTCTCGGACATGTTTGTGTGTGTGAATCTTACATTGGCAAACCCATCGGCACGCGTGCGGTGCCATATTTAAGGCTGCTGCATAAGTTTTTGCAACATGTGGTGATCTGCACCTTTAGGCTAGCGCGCTATAAATGGAGGACATCATGCTGGTGTCTGCTGCATAGGTACAAGCGATCCACGGAATGGGCGACAGCAGACAGTGCGGGCGTAGTTTGTCTGTGCCGCTGAGCAGAGCTTGATGATGCAGACTTCCTGACAGCCAAATACAATCATTCAGATGCTATCGCGTCGTCAAGGCATTCTGATAAACATGTTCACATGGAGATGTTTTGGCTGACGTTGATCCGGTCTCACAGGGAGGGCACTTACTCCCGTGCCATATCACTGGGACGACTCATCTGGGGGCTTCACGCTCGTCCTGTCCGGCAAAAGGAGTTCAATCTTCCACAGAACATGATACAGCCCTCTAGACCGTTTGTATCCTTCTTGATGAAGGCGACAGTGCTGGTCAACCTCTTTATGTTGTATGCTAGCAGCTCTGTATCTGCTAGGGAGCAACCAAGTCTCCCTCATCCTGGTGAGAGTGCAGAACACCAAATCCCATACCATACTGCATACGGAATTCACAGTCTTCATAACATCAGATTGCTCACGGACCTCACAATCGTACCGCATCATGCTGCCATGGGCTCTATGAGCTTTGCCATGGACTCTATGATCTTTGCCAATCTCATTACTCTGCTGCTTCTCTACCCACCAAATGCTGCCTGTGCCTCCAAGACAACCCTATACTGTCATACAGACCAATTTCCCACAGCCATGGCATAGGGCCCGCGCCACAAGCTGTCACTTGCACTGCAAGGGTAAGACCAGCTACCCGCCCCTCCTGCAGCACAATTCCACAAGGGATGGCGTAACAGACTCATTACATAACAGCAGCTGGCCTCTAAGGGTGTTTCATATGCTACCACATTCCTTCTAAATACTTTTTCTGCACCTTGGGGCTGGTCACCTAAGCTTTGCTCTCTCACTTCGCACCAGCCAGGCTGGAGGACCCTCAGCTCACAGGATCAATCCTCACTAGGGGAAGAACATGATTAATTAAATATGTTTTTTTGGTCCTCACATGTTGCAGGTGCACACCGTGGCTTAACACAGGTCCCGCCATGTGCCTGGGCTGGGCACTGCCTGGGTGATCCCTGTGTCACCTTCGACGACTGTGATGGCTCCTTGATCTGCGTCAGCGGCAAGTGCGCCAACAGCGGTGAGTTCTGATGGAAGCATGTGCTTAATTGAGCCCCAGAATGGGTGGCCGCTTTAGCTGATTGCAAATAAACATACCCACTCCAGCATGCATGGGAAGTCTGCCTGCAGTGGCTTGGGTGGCTTGGGTCTTGTAATCTAGACTTGGCGGCGTTCAAGCTCATGCCAAAGACAACCCGTATTGTGTTCCACCTCACTGTTCTGTGTGACAGCTTGAGATGCGGGGCCTATGGCACTTTTGGCTATTTCATATCATGACATGTAATAAGAGCAAGCTCAGCTAGGGTGTGAGCCTGCAAGCAAGCATTAGACAAGTCACTAGGAGCATGGCTAAACACAGTATCCGCAGCTAGTTCATGCTCCCACCGATTGATTTGTGACTGCTACTTGCCGGGCATCTGCATTCACATGGGTCAATGATATTAATTACATTCAAATGCAAATGCTTGAATCTAGCGACAAGTACTGAGCCACCTGATTGAGCTGGTATCAGGCAAACTGCACGGACTCTCATACTCACTTCCCTACGCTGGCCAGACTGTGGTACGAGACGCTAAGTAACCCTTAGACACATGAAAATGTTCTTGCATGGGGGCATGCTGGTGGTGCATAAAGTGACCAACCGTTCGGCTGGCTCTAGTGAAGTCTTTCATCAGGATGTGCAGGTTTGTATGTGCACCAATAGTGCTGTGGCGCCCTTCTTGATCACGTACGTCTGTCTTGTTAACTGCTCCAAGCTGCTTGTGTGCTGGTTGCTCTGCATTGCAGCAACTTCTGCCCCACCCCCACCCCCATCGCCACGCCCGCCACCTCCCAGGCGCCCGCCACCCCCTTCTCCTCCCAAGCCCCGGCCTCCTCCTCCACGCAGGCCTCCTCCTCCACGCAGGCCGCCTCCTCCACGGAGGCCTCCTCCTCCATCCCCACGACCTCCTCCTTCACCACGCCCACCCCCTAGGTCTCGTCCACCGCCACCATCACCTAAGCCTCCTCCGCCAAGGCCCCGCCCTCCACCATCCCCTAGGCCCCGACCTCCTTCCCCTCCCCCACGCCCACTACCCCCTAGGCCGCCACCCTCGTCCCCTCCACCCCGCCCGCCTCCCCCTCCACCTCCTCCTCCCAATTCCAGTGCCAAAACTCTCCCAACTGGGCCTCTCGATGTAGTGTATTATCAGACTTGGTCCTCAACCATGATTGGGGCCAATATGGACCTGGCACTCGTCCCAGGTGAGTGCTGGTGTCAAACTCATTGCGGTACCAGTCCGCAATAGGAGGTGCCAAATTGACATGCAGCTGGTCTAATCTGGTGAAGGGCTGCTATGTAGAACCTGCAGGAGTGAGCGGTGATCAACAGCGCAATACAAGATTGATAGCAGGGCTTGCTTTGCTGCTTTCTGAAAATTTGCCTTATTGCCAGAGATTGGTTGCTCAGCGTTGGTGTGCACTGTGTAAATTCAAGGGCAATCTGTACGGGACGGCGGTTTCTATGGCTTGAATGCTGGAGCACATACAGGACTGCAAGAACATGGATGGACACATCTGCTAAAGGATCTGACCCGATGATAGCTGATGCACAGGAGATAGTGATTGCAGCAAACATAGGGGACTCTGCCAATACTGGCCACCTGTGTTTTGTGCAGCGCCTTGACAAGGATCTCAACCGGGTCATTTGGGTAGAGCAACCCATCTACATCACTTTTGGGCCGGCCTCGTGATGCAGTGCGTGCGTGGCTTTGATTGTTTGCAACTTCCAGTTACTTTGAACACAATGGTTATGTGCTGTCCTTGTTGCTGCAGGCTACATCAATGTGGTATGCCTGGCCTTTGCCCAACCCGATTGCACCTACATCAAAGGCTCCACGTCATTTGCAGGCACAGGCCTGGACTTCAGTGTGACTGTCAATACAGTCAGGGCAGCTATTGGAGCCTTGAGAACTGCTCAGCCTAACACACGAGTCCTACTGTCAGTGGGTGGCGCAAGTTACAAGAACTTCGCAGGTCTAAACCCCACTTGCATCAAAGACATCATAGATGATCTGGGACTTGATGGAGCAGACATTGACATAGAGCCGGAGATGTCCACGTTGGGCTGCCAGTCTAATGACATGGGAGCTTTCATAGGTTGTGCTACAGATGGCTTGTCTGTGTCTGTGATGACAGCAATGCGCGCCACCTTGCCGAAAGGGCAGTATCTGCTGTCCACGGCCACATTCCACGTTGGAGCGTATGGTGAGGGTGCCTTTGTGGACGCTGCACCAAGCGGATCTCCCTTTAGAGGAGTGAATCTGGCCATGGCAAAGTCAGCCGCTGGTCAAAGCTTGGACCTTGTGAACATCATGGCTTATGATGTGGGGAATACTAGCATGGGATGCGGAGATGAATGTACTGGCTTTGATTATAGAGACGCGTATCTGGCGCATCGAGTGGCATGGCCGACCCAGGCTATTACTATTGGTGTGGAAATTCCACCAGAAGCATGGTAAGGGGGGGGGAAAGGGGCGGTGGCCGGGTGGAGGGGGGGGATAAATGCTTGCTTTGACATTCTGCTGTGTTCAGATGTTACATCAGATTCTTTGTCCATTGCGCTGCTTTGTATGTACTAGGCATTGTGGCACCTTCACAAGGCAGCTCCTGGTTTTCTGGTGACTGGTACAAGTTGATGGTCAGCTTTTAGGTCAGGTTATCTGTGAGAAGGGCTTGCACAATGGCCATGGTTTGGCTGTCCAATAGTACATATTCTTGCACATCTTCCAGGCCACTGCCACCGTTGATTATTTGGATGTTCTGATGCAGCCTTCATGGCATGCTCTGCTCTACCCATACGTGTGGGTGATACACTTGCAATAGCGTGCTATGCCATCAAGTTGTAGAGCATGGCATTATTGATGCATGTGGATGATACACTTGCAAGTGCCTGCTTTGTCATCAAGTTGTAGTGCCCTCATCACGGAACGGTAGCTATGGCAGCAGTTACACTGTTGGTGCATGCGCTCAGTAAGCCTGCAGCGTTATTAAGTAGTCAAGCTGTTTTCTTTTATGGTGACTGGTGCTGACGGTACACTGGAAAACCATCCTTCTTTAACAATGTGCAATGCAGGGGTGGTAATGAGATCACTTATGGAGAAGTGCTCGCCCGTGCCAGTTATGCCAGAGACCATGCAAATGGCGCACAGTATGGCATGATGTTGTGGAGTCTCCAAAAGAACACGGGTTGCCCCAACGCTCAGCAGATTACACAGGGCGTCTGCACTATCTACAGCTTATCCAGCTGCGCTACCCCCTTGCCCGTAGCCATAACCCTAAACTGCCCTGCAGTAACAGCCAACGGAAGTAGTCCTCCACCTCCCGTAAGTAGTCCTCCACCTCCCACCAATCCCCCGCCCCCACCACCGCCACCCACAAACAACAGCAGCTGCCCTACGGGGTACCTTCCAGCGGTCGGCACACTTTATGACAGCTGGCCTAAACCCGGGACTGTGGAGTGTGTGGACTTCTCAGGGTGCCAATACGCCGGGATGTTTGCGCAAGTGGATCCAGGGCCGTGCGGGGGCCCTTGCACAGTACGGGCTGATGGCACGGCGCTGCGGCTGAACGGTGGGAATGGCGAGGTGTGTTGCCGTTGGCCCCCAGCTGTCGTGAATTCCTGGAATATGTCTGCCACTTGGGATCAGGATCAATCACTTTTTGGAAAGAAGCTGGAGATTCTGGTGCAGGGGAAGCCTGAGACAAAGGTGATAATCAATGTCCGGGACTTATGCTCGGACGGAGACTGCGAGAACTGCTGCTCGACCAATAGTGGTGCAGGTAAATGGAAGCTCATTGATATTGAAAAGTACCCTGCAAGCCAGTTGCTAGGGTTTGACTTCTCCAGCGCTACGTTTGACATAAATGATGTGGTGTATCCCACCGCACAGAGCACAGGGTACCGCAGGGCAGGGGCACCGGAAGACAGTGTGATCCCCTTGTGTTACAAGGACTTAGGGCCTGCCTGTTCCAGTGCTACCTACTGCTTGTAATGGCTTTGAGATCCTTGCTTAAGTCAGAAGATGCTCGGGGCATAGCTCAGTCGTAATTGCACTCTTGCGTGGTTCAGTGTATATCTATTGTGAGCATACGCAGTGTTTGCAGTATAACCCTAAAGCTGGCTCTTGGATAAGTTGTTGTGCTTATTGGTTATCCTGGTGTACCTGACGTGTGCAGGGGGGCCTCAGCCAGGGAGAGCCAGCACCTGACTTTTGTCGTGTTGTTGCTGCGGTCTAATCACAGAGGAAAAGGGGCTAAGCGTTGTTAGGGGAACGCCCTAATCCACCGCTTCCTAATTCATGCATGCATAGAGCTCTTCTTAAATGTGTGGGTGCTTCAGCTGCGCTAGCTAGGGCATATTCACCTTGCAATGGGCGTCGTTGGAGTCTCCATCGCGCTTGTATGTTACGTTATAGTGGCAAAATGAATGTTTGCTGATGCAGTAACCTAACTTGTCTTGAGTTTGCAGCTTCTGCCGCTCTTGAGGACCAAAGTGTGTGCCTGCTTCCTGATTTGTTGGCTTGTTGTTGGGCACAGCTTGTTTGGTTCCTGCTGTCTTGGTTTGTTTGTGGGCACAGCTTGTTTGCTTCCTGCTCTGTAGGCTTAGCTTTGGGCACAGCTTGTCTGCTTCCTGCTATGTTCGCTTGTTTTGGGCACACCTTGTTTGCATCCTGCCTGCTTGGCTTGGTTTTGGGCACAGATTGATTAGCTTCCTGCTCTGTTGGTTTTAGGCACAGCTTAATTGCTCTCTGCTCTGCTTCTGCAGTCAGTCCCATTGTCTGTTATCATGGTCTATGCGTGATTATTTGGTGGGAGTGGTTGCTCCTAACTGTGGTGCAGTCCTTGCTCCTACCGATTAAATTTATGTGTAGCATTTAAACATGTGAACAGTGGCTGCATTATTCTGTACCTTTGCTGTAAGCATCTTTTGCAGAGGGCACAGTTTGTGCTAGCTAGGTAGCCAGCAGTGAAGCAATTGGCAGTGAGGACTTGAGCAACTCTCTGTAATGGGTGTCATTGCTCTGCATCAAATGGTTTCTGTGCCCTGGCTGTGATTATGCATTACTCTCAGCTGATTGTTTATACATGTGTTTGCATGTGGCTTAGTCCCTTGTACAAATGTCAGTGCTATTCTGTGTAATCATGGCCCTCAATTGTTCACAATGTCACAGCATGCTCAGCTACTGCATGCAACCTTATCTATGTTTTGTTCGTACGTGAGTTTGTCTGGTTACTGCTGCTGCTGGTGGGATCGGTGGTTATGGCAGTTTCTGGTGACAATCGTATTTGCAGTTTCCGGACTTTTTGCATATCACTGCACAGATGCTTCGAATGAGCAGCGTACCATGGGTTTACTGAACAGTCAGAGACATTTATTCTGGGTTTGGTCCTCCGAGTCCTCCCCAAATCCATGCTCTGTGAAATTTCAGTGAAGCATGAGTTGCATACAGTGTGCAGGATGAAATCGCAGTGGCAAAAGAGGCTTAACCTAGGCGGTCGGGCGTGTGCGTGGGTAGAAGCCCACCCACCCCTGCGTCGCAATTGTAGGGGTTCAAATGTACTCATACGAAACGCCCCCTCCCTCAACCCCACTGGGAAGGGCAATCCAAGCCCTTCTGGCTCTCTCTCTTTCTCAGATGGTATGGCACAGGGCACGCCAAACCCACAGACACTGTGTCCATGATTTCGTGTCCCAGCTGAATGTTTTGTTGCAGCAGTGCAGCTTTGTGCTGGCTAGCTATTGAAGCAATTCAATTTGAGGTATCGAAGCTATACGATAACGAGAGCTTGTGCATCTATGTTTGTTACAGTATGGCCAGAATGATTGACGTTGCCTTGCAGCATCACAGAATCTCCATGTCCTGGCTGACAGTACGTCAGTATACACAGTACTTACAATCACCTGTGGCTGAGTGTTTGGATGTTGTTTACTTCCTTCTGTATGTAGCTGTCTGTATTGTTGTGTGCCCCGTAGGTACATGCTCGTTATGTCAGACTGTGTTCAGCTACAGGATCCCGTTTAACTGTATGTAACTATATAGGGTTATCGCTGCTGGTGAGGTTGGGCATTCCAGGTTGTGGTGTGGCTTGAATATGCACTCTAATACAAATCTTTTGCATTTCACTCCTTGAACAGCCTCTCGCCAGGTCAGTGGGTTAGCTACATGTCATAAGCATCTTCACAACTGCTCTCGTCTCTATCAAAGGGTAAGAATTACCACCACATTTCTTGCATGGTCCAATTATTTGTCCCAAGGCCATACTCTGTGAAATGCCAGACGTGTGGTGTGTGCAGTGTTGTCCGTGCAGACGTAGTGCAGTGCAGACGTAGGGTGGGCTGGTGGCAGCCACTGTGTGAGTTTTCGACAGGACCTTGAGTATGCCATTGGAGCCTAAGTTGGCTCCTTGTGGGTGGCGCTGCCCCCACCGGCGCCCCAGGGACGGGTCCATTTGGCGGGTCCATTTGGCGGGTCCATTTGACGGGTCCATTTGGTAATTGGTTGTCCCTATCATTGTGGCTACTTCCAGTCTGCATGTATTGTTTTGCACTGGCAGGCTCCAGCATCTCCTTTGGGTGTGTGCATTTTTATCATGCAAGCATGTGATGTGCTGCTGCTGAATTCCAGGCTTCGACCATACTGCTGTGTGCGCTGCTTATGGTGCTGTAGGCTTGTCCATGTTGTCATGAGCTGGTCCTTCTGCTATGTGATCTGCTCTGTAATGCAGGTAGACGCAATGGTGTGGTTCAAGGACAGTAGGAGGTATTGTGTGGTATGTAATTGGTATGTGAAGGCAGTTGTGAACCATTGAGCCTTGGCTTGCTTATGCTTGAGATTTGCAATAGTGGAGTCGTGATTGGAAGGTCTTATGAAATTTTTTGCTAAGGTGAAGTGGTGTTGATGAAGCTGCTTGAAGTGCTGTGAAGCTACACGTAATGCGGGTGACATACTGGGTAAGGTTATACTTGTACCACAGACCTGAAAAGGCTGGATCTTTGCAAATGAGGTTTTTGGGCTGATCTCTGGATGATATGGAGCATCTTACTTGGTGCACAATTGGTGCTGCTTCTGCTTCTCTCTGCACCTAGCACTCTTGTTGTGAAGCAAGTTGTCTTGTTGGTATCAGTCTAGGACTGCAGATAGTTGGGCTGCCGTTTTGTAACTTGTTATCGTGTATCTCCAAGCTACAAGGCAAGTATGGCTGTTTCACCTGCTCAAGCAGCATCATGTGTTGATGGTTGACATGATGCTACCATCATGTGTATCATTTGCTACCATCCAAATCACGTGTTGTAGCACCGCTTTGACGGGGCCATTTGGTAATTGGTAATTGGTAGCAGCTTCATCCAGCTTGAACGAGCTTTTGAGATGGTTGATTGACTTGTTGTGGCATGCAATGCATGCATGGCTGAGCAAGTGCTTGCTAAGCTGTCAGGAAGTGAATGTGGTCGAACATACTGCGGGTCTATGATCTTTGGGATCCAGCAGTCTTCAATTTGGGGTGCCACAGACAGGGCCGTGTGGAGTGCCAGGTATACAGCTTTGACAGCTGGCCTTTACCCTTGCATCATGACCCTGCCTGACCGTGCCACCAAAGTAAAAGGTGTGGATCCGCGGATCATGCAGTCATGCCTGTAGTTTGCCCGTCTGGCAGTACTGTACTGCCTGCAGGATCAGCACAGCGGACGGCATTTTGGCATGAAAAATGATAAGGGCGCGCTTGCACAATGGCTTGGTTCACTTCAAGCGCCATTCACGAAGCTGTGTTCCTGGGAGCCGCGGTTCGCCAGTGCAGGCACTTGCGCATGGGAGTGGCACCCATTTAGAAAGCAAATCACACGCCAATGGCCTCCTTGCTTCCACATTGCCTCACTCCATTGGCAGTCCAGACAGGCACTGTCGTAAAAAAGCAGCCCATAGTCCTGCGGTGCGGTAGCCTCCGTGGCAACCGGTCATGGCTTCGAGAGTACCGCAGCTCATTCGCAAACCTGAGTTCTAGGTGTCAGCACCGCACATGGATTGTGCGAGCCCAGCAAGGTATGTCCCGTCCTAGTCTGCCTTAAGTGTTTCTCGGTTCATGCAGGCGACTTTCCTGTGAAGCACTGCGCCCTTGAGCCCCTCCCCTTTCCCTTGTTCTCTGATTGTGCCGTCATCCTCTCATCCTCTCAAGCCTCAAGCATGGGATAAAGAACCTGCCAGGTTGAAGCTCGAGTTGCAGTCCTTACCAAGATTCCTGCTCATGCTAACCCTGACTTGTACCCCAAACCCCTCCCAACTTGTTATCCTGTCTTGATAGCAGTAGTACTCTTCTGTCAATCCATCTTCCACCTTGCTGGCGCAGGTGATGGTGACCTAGACGTTGCAGTGTTCCGCTTCACCCTGGGTATCCCTGGTTTTGATGACAGCAAGATCCCCCAAGTAGTGGGAGCTGTAGTTGCGGCCCTGGTAGTAATAAACCATGTGCTGGGATCTCAACCCACACCAGCCCCTCAGGTGAGCCCTCATGATAGCACCTAAGGCTTGACAACCTCCTAGGTGCACTGTACGATACAGGCATCTAGGTAGGGAAGCAGGGGCAGCCAGCAGGCACAGCTGCAGCAGATAGTGGCAGCTTCATACAAGAGGGAAAGCCACAGCAGAAGGGTGAAACTCGAGACATCCTAGGGGCATGTCAAACTTTACCTTTGGAAGGAATGCACAAATAGAGCAGATAGGGGCAGCTTCGTATGAACGGTGGAGAAGCTGCAACACGAAAGTGGTGCTTGCATAGAGGAGCAGCATGGCAGCAAAACAGGAGAGGGGAAGGTCTATCGGCAGAGCAGACGAGCGCAGCAACAGCTGCAAGGCTATCAGGGGGAGGCCAGTTTGATCAAGGCAGCAGAAGGAGCTATAGCAAGACTAGGGGAATCCAGCAGAGCGGCTTCTGGGGTACTGCTGTTACCAGTAAAGCAGAAGAGCATATATACATTCCGTACATTGTCCCACCTTGCTGTTTCTGCAACAGCGTGAGGTGCAGACCCCATGTCATTTGTGCTATGGCGCATCATGTTTGATATATCTAACATGAAAGATGAATGAAGACATGAGACTGGAAAGTTATCTAAGGAGAAACGCTGCTGATGCATGTTAGTGAGGTCACGCCATCATGAAGTAGCACGATAATATAACGTAGCAGGAGAGCAGTAGCAGCCAAAGTTGCAGGTCATCACAGAGCAGAGACCTTTACCATGGCCTGTGCAGCTCCCTGGGACAAAGTACTTTAGCAGGGCAGCAGCCGCAGCAGCCTACGGGTTAAATTCAAGCAGGAAGCACGGTGGAGCAAAACATTCTATAGAACCTATATGTCTTCTCGGCAGGAAGCAGCAGCAAATACTAAAGTAGAGCCACAAAACATTTGGAGCAGCAGCAAAAAGTAGAGCTGCAACAACTGGAAACCAGCAGGTTTGAAAGAGCATCCAGCACACAAGGGGTATGTGCATTAGGATGTGAGGCAAACGCAGGCTTTTTCACGTAAACTGTTTGGTGCAATGTAGGCATCATGTCTACAAAGTAGGCAGTCAGTATGGTGCTTTTTCTCTTATTAGGCAAGCCCAGCTACAAGCACACAACGTCCCTTCAATGGGGAGGCAGAGAGCAGAAGCATTGAGACTAAATATGTTTGCCATTCTCGCCTTATATCTGATCACAGGGTTGGATACTGAATGGCAGCTCTATGTCTCGCTTCTGTTATGCTTCCTGTATGATCACCTCAAGTTCTGCTTCGTAACATTCCTCAAAGACTAAGCCCTGCTTTTGCAAAAGGCTTTCCCCTTCTCTTCTGGCCAAGTCTTGAGCAAGTTATGGGACACCAGGTTAGAGCTGTGCACCTTTCCATGCACTCTTCCCCTGTGTTTAGATATGTCTCGCGGGGATACCACCTACCAAGGGCATTACAGCCCATAATCACACCTGTCCTGCTGTGCTCTGTCGCCAGGTCCGTGCTGAGTTCCTGACCATCCTGTTAGCAGTCCTATGCTTTACTGCACCTGAGATTGAGGCCAGGCTGAGGGAGGCATCTTCCAGTAGAGGTCGCCAGCTGTCAGATTCAGTTGCAGGCAGCACTCAGGTCTTTGCATTGGAACCCAGTCTGGACCAAGGGACGAAAACAGTGAGTAGGAAAACAGTGAGAGAACCGTGCTGTGCTCATGTTGTTGGTTCGACATGCTGCATTTTCTAGAGTACTACTGCTTACGTCGGTGTGGGAGGGAAGCTCTTTGCCTTGCGACCCTGAGTGGTAGGATTCGACCTCCCATACCAAGAATTGTCCGGGATTCTGTACAGATTCCGTTGTAGAAAGAGAACACAATGCATCTCATGCCTGCGGTGTACAATGCACTCAACCTTTTGTTCTCATTTGTTTGCCTAAGTTTTAAAGATGGGCACTGGACCACACTTCAAAATCGCTAAAGTCGTGGTCCAGGTGAACATTGCTACATATGTGTGACCTGAGCCCCTTCTTGCAGGAGCTGGCCTGGATGTCCCGTGCCATGCTGGTCAACGCCAACTGCTGTAGCGTGGCTGTGGTCAAAGGTGCTACTGCTGTGATGGTGAGGGGAGCTGTAGCAGCAGCAGCACAGGCAGCAGCCGGAGGGGCAGCAGAAGCAGGAAACCAGGCTGTGCTGGACAGCATTTCTCAGGTATGGATGAACCCCGGAACCAAAATAAAGAATGGGAATTGATTAGTTTACCCATTGCTTCACCTGCAGCAGAGGAAGAGTGACCATGGATGAATGGCTTCACTACCATGTATATATGCTGTATAGTTCGGTCTAACTTAGTGTTGTTGGGTTGTTAGGGCCGAAGAGGACCAGTGGGTCAATGAGAGGGTACAGCGGACGAGTAATATGCCATTATGACATGGAGTAGGTGTTTGTGCAGAAGTACCCTGTCACCTTCTAGCCAGTCTCGCTTGGAGGGGGCTCATGGGTTGGTGCTGCTGAGCAGCTGGGAGGGCCCCACATGTGTGAGACAACCCCAAACAAGGGCCCACAAAAGTGTCCCTTGCCTGCCTTGAAGATAACACCATGGCTTTAAGTTTCCTGCATGTTTTTCAGGCAGGGAACTTGCAGTGACAATACTGCAGATAAAACCCTTGAAACCCTAAACCCTAATACAAGCCAATAGCACCAATGCACAGCTTGCAAAGCAACCAAGAAGTGGCATGAGCTGCAGCTTTGCAAAGCCCCTGCATGTTGCAAAGCAGTAGGTCGTGGTGCACAGTGCACACTTGCACACCCACACAACATCAACTTTGCAACCACATGCACAAAGCTTTGCCAATCAAACCAGCCACCCCAGTAGCCCAACACGCATTGCAATGCCAACACATGCATACCACAGCCAGCAACCAGTGGGCCCTCCTTGATTCAATGCACCCATATCAGGAGCAGCAGACAGTGAAACCCTGAAATCAAGCATGCAGCAGCAGGCAGAGGACCCCACCATTGTAAGCCAAGGGTTGACAGCCCCAAGTTACCTCATACATGAGGAGTATGCCAAGCCAAAGGGGCATGCATACAAGCAGCTGGAGCCCTGGTTGCAAAGCAAAACATCTGTTGCTTTTGAACATTCTGGCAGGTTACTTTCTGCACACACCTAGAGCATGTATGGCAACACATAGTCCAGGGTGTAATGGGAATTAATTCGAGCTTGGCCCTGACGGTGCTTGTGCTTTCTTTAGTAACGGTATACTTCTCCGATTCTGGCAGCCTTGGCTCTCTAGTGGTCTCGCCTCCTTGTCTCGATTTATGCTCTCCACATACTAACCAACTGGATGAAGTTATGCCGCGGGCGCTGCACGGCCCAAAAGCTGTGCAGTGATCTATTTCATATGTACTTCTACGATAACGGTAGACTCTGCTCAAGAGCATGCTCTTTCTGGCCGCTACTATGACATCAGCTTGCTTATAAGAGGCGGAAGGTTGCAAGTGATCATTTAATCAAGTTGAACATCAGGGTTTGTGTCCGAGTTCTGATGTACCTCTGCGCATATGTGGTGTCATGTCATAGATCTGATCGCAATGGGTGCTGCTGCTCCGCTGCATCTCCCGTCCCCTGCAGAGCTTGCAACAGTCGTCACAGCAGGTAGCAGCAGTAGCCGCAGGTCAGCAGCAGCAGCTCTGGTGTTCGGATCGCTCAGCCATGGCAGCGGCAGGAGTGGACAAGTGGAGCTGGTTGCCAAAAGGAGTCCAGGCCGTGCTAGTGCTGCATCTGCCATTGGGCAAGGATGGAGGTCTACTGGTGGTCGCTTCTGACAGAGAAAGGTGGGGACAGAATGGGTTTGGGTCATGTATTGTTAAAGCCTAGGTGTGAAGCCAGAGGCTCAATTCTTGACTTTATGCTGAGAGGGTAGAGTGGTATGTTGGGGGTACTGCTGGTATCTTTCATCCCCCTAGGCAAGTACCGTAGGACAAAGGTCATGAAGAACTCCGGGAGCGTAGTGTTACATGTTTTTGTTGAGGGAGAAAAGCCAGGCATTTTTTTTGAGGTAGGGAGGCGGCAGCACCACCAGAACAGCAATATCGCCCACGACCCGTGAGGGCCGGCGTTCCAGGCCTGTTGAGTCTGGCGGGAAAAGCCAGGCATCATATTTCAACGTTGCAATGAGGCGGCTGGGAAGACTTCACCTGCTCACAGCTTGTCCTGCTCACAGCACCTGACCTGGGTCTTCTGAAACAATCCCCTGGTGAGGCAATTCTTTCTAGTGCACCACGGTTTCAATTCCTGCACTATCTTTTCTAAGCGTCTATATCAGACAGACAACTTCCCAGCTTTGCAGCCGTGCAGTGCCCGTGGCATGACCCCAGGTTTAACGGTCGACATGTTTGTTCACTGCCTCTGCACCCAGCAATATCTAACAGTCGTTTCCATGCTGTGTGGATGTTCTGCGCAGGGGCCTATCTGACAAGGACTTGAAGTGGAGCAATGCCATGTCACAGAAGCTGGCAGGTGCAGCCTTCCAGTGACTTGTGAGGGAGCAGACAGGACCTTCCAAGAAGTGGATATAAACCCGCTGGCTGGTGTCAGTCCGCAGCATGCAAGGGCTCCGGTAAAGATTGCTTGTGTACTGGCATGGCTTCGACTGCATGCATGCATGCCAAGGATTGGCTCACCCTCTATCTTTCCATCTGTGAGCAAGCAAGGGCGTCCAAGGGCCAGCTTGGCTTGCTGTTTTAGCTTTTTGTTTTGGAATCTAAATGATTATTGATACTCCCGGTCAAGCTGCATCCTTGTGAGGTGTGGCAGGGTCTCATCATCCCATACGAAGCGTATGCACGGGAACATGGTTAATATTGATCCCAATCGTACAGGCATGTGATCATTTAGCCACCGTATCTCGCCCCAGGACCAGTAGATTGGACCAGTAGACAGGGGGCCTGCCTACTGCGCCCCATAGAAACCCTTTTCGCCCTACCCTCCCATATGCTCAGACAATAACCACTACACCACAGCATCATGCATCATGATTAACGAACCCATACAAGCAGCTACATATTGCGATTACTCGCAACAAGCACGGCAAACCATCGCGACTCACACTGCTCAGCTCCTCTATCATTTCATTCCAGCCCACTTCCAGACAAGGAGCTACTTATCAAGTAGTATCAGGTTCATTCCCTTAATCGGCCTCAATCACTGCCTATAGTTGCTACCACTGTCGGCTGCAGCGCTGCGACCACGTCTTTCTGAATCCTGCCACTCAAGGCCTCATACCCTAGCTCCTGCACCACCTCCGCCCCAAATGAATACACAAGTGCCTGCCGGGCTGCCTCAGCACTGATGCCCCTTGCCCTGAAGTAGAAAAGCTCCTCTTCCGATAGATCGCTGATGGCACAGCCGTGAGTGCATTTGACGTCATCAGCTATGATTTGGAGGTTGGGCTTTACGTTGACGGTGGCTTTGGGCACTAGCAGCAGGTTACGGCTGAGCTGGCCTGCGTCTGTCTTTTGGGCAAAGCGATTCACCTGGTGGAAGGGATGGGTGAGGAGGGAGGCACGCCACATTGGGGTAGCAGAGTCAAATGCACACCAGGGCTGCTGTTAATGCAGAATACGCTCCTTTTTATGAGCCACTTGCTTTTGCATAGCCACCGCTTTAGGTGCACTTAATCCCGGTATTAAGGCTGTTTAAACCGAAGCACAGGACACGAAATGCATAGGAAGGTACGCAAGCGGAGGGGGTGCCCGACCGTACTCAGAACTGCAGGATAAAAAGAGGACATTACACTGCACAGCGTCATAAAGCAGCAGTAGGAAACCACAAAGTGATTGAACATAGTTGGAAAGCCATGCAAGCTGGGCAGCAACAACCCATGGGGCAAGGCGTCAAACGCAGCTGCGTCTTTGACACAAAGCAGCAGAGTTCTTGTGCTCATTTCATACGGAGCACCCACCCGAATACCCGTGAAATGTGCCTGCTTGCACTCCAACACTACACTACACTGCGCATCCAGTTCCCCCTTTATTGTGCCCTTGCTAAGTAATGTTGCACACATGTTCCCGCTTGCAGTAGCTCATGCATGACCCCAGAACAAACACCAATAACCATAATTCCCCAAGCGCTGCCTCAATGCCAATGACAGTACAGTGCAGTCCAACACTACACTACACATTCAGTTTCCCCCTTGATGTGCGCTCCACAAGGGTTCTGCAGGTAGACCTGTCCCTCCCCAAGACAACCAACAACCTGGTGGGAGTCATGTGGCGGGTGCTGCATGGTCCCAGGGCTGTGCACTGATCTATCTCACAAACTGTCGCTTCCAGTAGCTCATGCATAACCCCAGAACAAACACCCCTTTTCATCCCATTCCCCACACCCACCTTGACATTGCCATCAAACACCCCTCGTCCAGTGGGTGCACTGACAATGCACTTATGCAGCTGATTTGCCTCCCCTCTGGGGTGATCCAGCACCAATCTGCTATGTAAGTCCTGCAGCTGGTTCCCCCCTGCCAACAGGAAGTGCCTCATGGTGGTGGTGGTTTCAGGGCCCACTTGGGTGATGCCCAGGTCATGGCGGGCTAGGCTGCCTCCCACACTCACTTCTACCATCTTGAAAGTGCTCCCTTCAGCCTGTAAGAGAGGGGTGGAAGGGTGGAGCAGAGGGGGAAGGTGAACCAAAGAAACCATCTTTAAATGAACCCCAGCTACTTGCATCGACAGCATTATCTTAAGATACCTTCCAGACAATTGTCTTCACTCACCATTCATGTTATATATGTATTTATTTATATCAAGCATGAACCACACGAAGGTTCAAGTAAACCCATTGTTACGTTCAAAGTCTTTTTTGAAGGGGAAGGTTTGGTGCTTGGTTGTAGTGGACATGGCAGGGCGGTGAGATCACAACCAAGCGACGGGACACGACACAAGACTCTTAAGACCGACATATTCACCAGCCCTGCCCACCCAACCACCCATGCACACATTTTGAGTGTATGCGCACCATAGGGAATAATGATAGATCACACGACAGATCCCAGGTGCCTACCCTGCCCCTGGAGCATGCCATCGCACAACGTAAGGTTGGCCTCTATGCTTTGAGAGTGGTGGAAATCAAAGTAACAGCATATTGCCAATCCATTCAGACACCACCCATCTGCTTCAGCTGCTTCAGCAATTCGAAAATGCACCAAAAATTAGGGTTTAGGGTTAAGCCTAAACCCTAATGATATGGCTACCCCCGCACACTCCTAGTTACGTACCTGTTGCACCAGAGTGCTCTTGAAGTGCATAGCCCCAGTAGCCTCTCTCTGAACGTACCCATACTTCATATCCGCCCCTTCCTCCAGCACCACCTCTGCTACTGCAAAAGCAACATGGTTGCTACTGCTGCTGCCACTGGTTCCACTGCTGCTACTGCTTGCTCCAAGCGAAACCACCTCTTCCACAACCTCTACCTCCCCATCTGCAGCGACAGACACCATGAGGCGAGGTGTACTGCAGATGTGTGACTCTGGGGTGACAGCTGTACTGCTGCTGGTGGTGATGTTTAGGAGGTACAGAGGGCAAGTGACACGGGTGCCTTTGGACACTACGATGAAGAGAGCGTCAGCTGCGACAGCGCTGTTGAGGAGTGCAAAGGGGCCGCCCCTGACATTAGAGAGCACACCCTGTAGCAACACGGCAGGCACAAGCAACCACAGGCAAACTCCTCAACAAACGCAAAGCATTTCAAGGGGAAAAGATAAGAGTTAAGGCATCTCCCAAGCCAGGCGTGAGAAGTTACCCCCCGCCATGCAGCTGCCTTACTAGGAACAGGTTACATGTCTTGTAGCAGTATAGGACGCGACAGATATACATGTAGATTTCTCTGACGGCAGCGGCAAGGCGAGAGACTCATAATAGCCCACCACCTTCCTAGTCCCTGACAACCTCCTCAACGGTACCAAGCGTGCCAATGTCATGTACACACAATCCTATCAGACCCCGCCCCCACCCTAGACCACTCCCCAAGGAGCGTAACCCCCCAGCTGCTTGGCAGTAATGATCACAGTGCCCTGCCCTCCCTCAGCCTCCTGCCCTTTGCTACAAGTGGCTGCTACCCTGTTGCTGCTGAGACCACAGCCCCAATCTCATAAACCCGCCCTCCTGTTGCCCCCACTCATCGGTGGAGCACTGCTCCTGATGGTCCCTTCTCTATGGCCCCTGTCTTTACCCCCCCCCCCCCCATGTGAAGTACAACTCCACAACCCCCATGATAACACTAGTATTTCCCCACCCGCACCCCCTTTTCAGGACCCTGTCCTCACTCTCACCCAGCCAACCCCCAGCACCTCCGACCTCGCATGAGCACTTCCACACCGCAGCTGGCACCTCCTGCCCCGCCCCGCTCCCCTCTCCCCAGCCCCTTTCCTCCTATCTCCCGTGCCTTGTCCCCCTGCACACCTCTCCTGCCCCAAATGCACCTCCCTGATCTACCCCTCCCTCACAAGTTGCTCCACTGGTGCTGGCACTGCGTGCCCTGCCCCCACTCCCCCACCCCTGCCCCATCCCTTTTCCTCCTACCTCCCATCATCTTTCCCTGCACCCCTGCTTCCTTGCACCCCTACCTGGCCCGGAAGTGCACCTTTACCCCTACCGGGCCCAACATGCACCTTTCACCCCTACCCAACCCCAGACACACTTCTACCCCTACCCGGCCCAAAGGCACTTCTCCCCCTCCCTCACCAGTTGTTCCACTGCTGCTGCTAGTGCCCCCTCTGCCCCACCCCTGCCCCATCCCTTTTCCTCCTATCTCCCATCCTCTTTCCCTGCACCCCTGCTTCCTTGCACCCCTACCCAGCCCAAAATGTGCACCTTTTACCCCTACCCGGCCCCAGACACACTTCTACCCCTACCCTGCCCCAACTGCACCCCCCCCCCCCTCCCTCACCAGTTGTTCCACTGCTGCTGCTGGTGCCCCCTCTGCCCCACCAATGTACACCCCTTCCGGCACTGCTCCCATATTGGACAGCTCCGGCCGGAACCTCCCGTTAACCATCACCAGTGTACTGCCCTCAACCTCAGGGAAGACAAGGTCTGAGATGAAAGAAGCATCTACAGCGGTATCAGTAGGGGCGGCTGTAAGAGTGGACTTCAGCAGGGGAGAGATGTCTGTGTAACGATAGTCTTCGTTGCGGGTGGTGGGCATGCGGAGGGAGCCCAAGGCGGTACGGGCGGTGGTGTTCAGGGAGGACAGCCTGCGGATGAGGGAATAGTGGTGAAGGGAGGGGGCAGGAGGGCAGAGACTCAGAGAGTGGGCTGTGATTGTTGGAGTGTCTGTTCTGGGCATTATACAGCTTTAACAATGGCAAGCAGAGCTGTGTGGCAGCGCTGATCAACAGCAAACGATGTGCGGCATGCGTGCATGTTTATATGGCCTATCGCATGAAAGATATGGGCATGTGATAGTCAATGGCCCTGGACACATTTGTCAATGGGTGCTTCTGTCAGTCAAAACAGAGATGTATTGATATAATGCTTTCATTGTGGCTGACTGCACGAAAATACACTCCCGTGCAGGCAGCTGCGAACACATGCTGAATGACTATATCTACCCATTAGCAAATCCGTTTGCTCTCCTGATCTGGCATGTTGCAAAATCCAGGAGTGGACACTCATGATAGCTTCTGCTAGTGCGCTGCTCTTCAGTTGCCTTCCCTGCAATGCTCACCTTGCTGCTGAATTATGTTCCATCAGGGGAGAAATGTTCTTGGAGATCCATTTGTCCTCGACCTGGGATGCTGCCACTACTGGAGCTGCAGTAGATGCAGAGCACGCAAGGTGTACGCGCCTGCTTGGGCGCACCACAGGGCTGGCAACTGCAAGCAAGTTAATACTTGAGGGGTGTATCCGCGAGCAGTAGTAGCCCGCTCAAGGAGATCCTTGGTCCAAGTCAGAGACGGTGGCATGACCAGTGGTCCCCCCCATCAACCCCACCTGCAGAACCAGTAGTTTTGGGCGCCGTCATGCATTGAGCCTGATGACACCGCACTGTCTTCATTATAAAGCCACTCTCTAGATCAGACAATAAAGCGGTATCACGACAATCGCCAGCCTACAGCAGCCTACCGCAGTGCACTTGCAAGATAGCGTTACTGCCCTGCGCTGCAAGTGAAATGGCCATGCCGCAAAGTAGGATTTCAGAGGGAGCAATTCGCTATGTGTTAGCATTCCCACCGATCCGGCTAAACCGCAGTTCTTCACTCTTCCACCGCAGTTCCTAGAACCTCCCTCCAGTTCGCCAGCGGTTCGCCCTGAATGGCTTGCGATCAAACCTGGAGCCCTCATGGCGCCGGAAAAATGCGCAGCGCTCCACAGGCTCAATTATTGCATAAACCAGCACAGCTTATCGGTAGGGGTGGTGTGTCTGATTCGTCCAGTGTAGAAGTGATTGTACTCGGGTTCACTGGCCACGAACTGTTGCTTCGAACGCTTCTGAGCACATATCCTTCGTTGCGGATCATGGATGTAACTTGATAGGCCTCAGTAGAGCGTGCGCTCTTGGGCAGGCAAAGAGGGGGTGGTCTCATGTCCAGGTTGCAGCGAACGACAGATAAGCGCCTATATCCACTTTGCTCGTGCAGCATAGGGTGAGCAATGGAAGCATTGGATCTGCTTTGCAGCCAGTCCCGTGTAGTAACATTTACCTGCTTGGCCAGGATATGGTCCGTCCGGAGAACGCGCAGGACGTACTTGCTTATTCTTCCCGAGAAGAAGACCTTTGTCTTTCTCGTGACCAGAGATCAAGAAGCGGTGAGTAAATCGTAAAAAATGTTCCAGGAAAGTCGGCTAAATAAACGTGTGTGGCGGTTGTCCCCTTGGCAGTTGAGTCAAGGTGGCTGCAGCTGGAGGGGACAGCAATGCAAATCCAATCCTGTTGACCATAGCTAGCTCCATGCAAATTACTACTTACACTCACGGTCAAGCACTATTGATTCCCATCCGCAGAGCTTCACATCAAGCAGTACTCAGCAGCTGCGCGTGGGAGGCCCCCACACATGGTCTTCCAGCTTGTTCTATCAAAGGGGCTCTATAGCATACCACCACCACCACTTGATCCAGTAACTCTCATCGTGGGTGTCGATTTGCAAGGTCCCATCCAAGCATGCTATGAAGCCCCACTGTATCGACAACTCTTTTCTCATGTCCTTCCCCTCCCACTGCTGCTGCTGCTCCCATCCTTCAGTCCAAAGTGCCTCTTGGCACCACCATAGCACAGAATGTTGACCACATGCTGCGCTGGCGGAACCCCTTTGTGGACCACCACGGTCACCTGCCTGATACAGAGGCCTCTGTCCTGGCTTTTGAGGTGGAATGGCAGCACCTGGTGGGCATCGACTTCTGCTGGAGGCTCACAGATCCTGCAAGGCTGGTGCTGGAGGCGCAGCACATCACCAAGAGAGTCTTTGCCTCGGTGAGTCTTGACATGATTCCTTACCAACCTCAGCAATAGTAGATGGTGTATAATGTAAAGGTGCTGAGGCTGCGGGGGGCGCAGTTGGAGGTTTTATGATCGTTCTTGGCTAACTGTGCTGTTGGGTAGCAGCGAAGGCAGGTGCTGCTGGGGTAAAAGAGGGCTGTTGTTGCTGCAAGTTGGGCAGATGTCTGGGTATACATGCACTACAGCTTTTGGTCAAGCATGGCAGCTGGTGCCAGGCACAGAAAGCTATAAGTAATCACACCCCCAGCCTTGCACCATCTAGCTCCCATAAAACTCGTTTAGACAGCTTTGCCTCTTAGCAATAGGGCAATGATACGAGTCAACAGCAGATTGCTATGGTGCTGCTTTGTTGTGCAGGTGGAGGATGTGTGTGCCCATTACCAAGGACCTGAACCTCCTATACACCTTGGTGAGGGAGGCACCAGGCATGGCTCTTTCCCCTACCTCCCACCAGATGGCAGCTCAGTGCACTTGCCTCAGGTAGGACAGCACCAACAGCAGCAGCAGGAACAGCAGGAACAGCAGGAACAGGAGTGGCAGCAGCAACAACAGCAGCAGGAGGAGTGGCAGCGGCATCGGTCTCAGCAGTTTGACAGGCCGCAGCAGTACCAGCAACAGGTGGTTGGGGAGGGCGCTGGCAGTGGAGGGAGGGCAGGGCCAGGATGTGGTGCGGGCAACGGCAGCAGCAACAGCAGCAGCAGGTACTGGTGCTGTGCTGAAGACGATGGAGAGCAGCAGTGCAGTCCTGTGTCAGCAGCTGCAGGAGCAGGCCTGTGGGCACCACCAGGACCACTACCACAAACAGGAGCACCAGCAGCAGCGGAAGGAGCAGGAGCAGGTGTTGGTGCAGGATGGGGCCATGCAAGGGATTCTGCTGCTGCACCAGCAGCTGGCTGTGAATGGGAATGCAGTGAGGAGCTGCCTTCTCCACCTAGGACGCCGTCTGCTCTTGCTGCAGCACAGGCTCTGCTGGCAAGCTCTTTCAGCAGTGCTTTGGGGGTGGCGTTTGGCAGCAGGGAGCCATCGGTAGAGCCGGCAGTGGAATATCAGCAACAGCAGCAGCAGGGGCGGGGGCAGGGAAGGCAGCAGCGGGAGAGTGATGGCAGGAGCCTTGGTGGGGAGGAGCAGCAGCAGCAGCTGAAGTGGCAGCAGTGGCAGTTACAGCAGCAGGAGCAGCGGCGTTCGGCTGAAAGGTCAGAGCCCCGGCAACAGCAGCAGCAGAATGTGCACAAGTCGAAGAGGCACAGGGAAGATGACATGTTGCCATACAGCAGTAGCAGCCCCTGCCAGGGGTTGGACAGTAGCTTCTTGGGGCAGGAGGTAGAGGATAATTGGGGGCAGCAGGGGATTAGCTCGGGTGGTGATCGTGCTGTTGCTGGTGGTGCAGTCCGGGGTGCTGGGGGTAGCATGGCTGTGCAAGAGCAGCAGGAGCAGCAGTCTGGGGTCAGGCTGGGAGAACAACAGCAGCCATTTGTTGCTGTTGGGGGAGCAGCCGTAGCTCGTTGCTTATCTAGCAAGCTGGAAGCCGCATCATTAGTGGGGTGTGCAATAAGTGAAGCAGTAGGAGAGGGGGGCCCACAGCAGCAGCAGCCGGTATTGATGCGGCAGACTACAGCAGATACAGTTTACTGCTCCTTGCCCTCAAGCCCTCAGCATCAGCAGCAGGGAGCAGAAGGTTTACCAAGGGGTTCTGCGGATCAAGGACAGCGTGAGCAGCAGCAGGAGGATTGGGGAAGCTCAGGGAATGCTGCAAGCAGCCATCTATCTGCAGCACCTGCTACTGATGCTGGAGGTGGTGCTGGTCATGGTCATGTAAGCAAGCAGCAGCAGCAGCTAGAACAAGGGGTGAGTCTGTTGCCATGTGGGCTACCGCAGCTGCGGGTGGATCGGAGGTCCAGTGCGGCAGTTTACTGGTCTGCTCCTAATAGCCCTATTAGCCCATGCAGAAGCTGTGGTGGTGGACACAGCAGCAGCAGGAGTAGACGCAGCAGTGATGAGGGCAGCATGTTGGAGCCGCCTTGGCATGTGTCGGAACCGCAAAATGGTGATGGAATGCACGGGCGGGGAGCAGTGGGCGGCCCGGTCGGGGAGGGCGGGCGGAAGAAGATGCGGGTCGGGCCTTCTCGGCTGCGTGCGGGCGGTTTAGGGCCTGCGGGTGGTTATGGAACTGGTGCTAGGCTGCGGGAGGTAGAGCTTAGGGGTGGTGTTGGTGCAAAGGGCTGCAGATCAGCTCCTGTTTCACCTAGGGGGGGTGACTCGGGTCACCCGGGTGTGTTTGTTGATACTAACATGGGGGATTCCTTTGTGTCAGCTGAAAGAGGCTGTGGGGTAGGTGGGGGACATAGCAGTAGCTGGCCGACTCAACAGGGGACAATGCACTCCGTGGGTGGCTTTGTACCAGTAACTACAACAAGTGACCATTGTACTGTAACACGGAAACAAGGGCTGGGGGAGGTTTTAAGGGGGGTGTGTGGGACCAGGGCATGTAGCAGCTCATTGGCATGGGATACATCATCAGAAGGTGCATACATGGTGAAGACTGGGAGCAGACCTGCACATGGGGTACGCATCCAACAGCAACAGCAGCAGCATGAGCATGAAGAAGAGCAGGGGCAGCATTTGCATAACAGAGACAATATTTATTTAAGGGGGAGCAGCACAGTCTGCTGTCCGACTTGTGCTCAGCCACTCGAGCGGCACCTGGGTAACTTTCAGGGTGATGGCATCTGTTACACCGGTGCCCCAGCAGGAGGTGCCTGGGTGGGAGGTGATAGCAGTTTCACAGGCAGCATGCAGGGGCAGTGGGGGATGGGTGGCAGCACTGGTAACAGCAGCAGCAGCCAAGCACGATGGGAGGCACCTTACAGCTACCCTGCTACTGCAAGTGGGGATGGTAGGGGCTTTATGTATAGCCCAAGTGAAGGCTACCTTACCAGCGGCGGCAGTGGGAGCAGCAAAGGGCCCCAAACTTTAGAGCAGCTGCGGCAGCAACACTTGGCAGCTCAACAGCGCCAGCTGCTGCTTAAAGCCTCTGCAGCTGCTGCTGCTCAAGCCGCAAGTGGGGTAAGCAGTAGCAGCGGGCCCTCTGCTGCAGCAGCAGTAGTAGCTGGGTTGCACTGGGGGTGGGCGCAGTGGTCCGAGGCAGGGAAAGGGGGACAGCAACCGCAGCAACAGCAGCAGCAGCGGGGGAGGCAGCAACCGTCGACACCACCTGCGTCACCCAAGGTGGGGTTACTAGCAGGGCTGAAGGGTTTTGGGATCCCTTTGCTGAACCCTTTGGGGGAGAGGCAGGGGCCTTTGGCTGGGGCGGGGATGGGCAGCAATACAGGCGGAGCAGGGGGGCAACATCCGGGCTGTGGGGAGGAGGTACCAGCTATTGGTGCTGCTGGAGGACAGGGTCAAGGGGTGTTTTCTGCTGATAATGGTGGTGGTGATGGGGATGGTAGCAGCAGTAGGGTATCTAGTCCAGGGTCCGAAGGGGTTTATCCAGGGGTGATGGAGGCGATACTGGGAGCAGTAGGTGCTGGGGTTATGTTGGACGGGGTTAAAGGAAAGGAGGAGGCTGCAAAGGGGGCAGGATTTAGCAGCAAGCAGGAAGAAGTACTGGTAGCAGGGACTCCAATGAGTGCAGCTGGTGCGCAAAATGTGAGTGGTCGCCAGGGTGTAAGCGCAGGCATAACATTCACACCAGCAGCAGCAGCAGGGGGAACGACAGGTGGCAAGCTGATAGGGGTTGCACAAGTGTCGGGTGTGGTGTTATCTGCCGCATCCAGTGTCAAAACTGACCAGTCCTACTGTGGGTTAGGGAGCAGTAGCAAGAGGGGGCAGTCAGGACCGGCAGCCGAGAAGACATCTCCTGCGGAACAAGGTGTATGGGTGAAGTCTTCTGGTCAGGGTGGTGTAGCTGCTGCGGCTGGGGCGGAGTCAGCAGGGGTGGCTGCTGCTGGTGTTGGTGTGGAGGAGGGTTGTCGTTGTGATGATGATGCTGGTGCTAGCATGAGAGATGACGAGGAGCAGGAGGGGGGGGACAACCCACCATCAAAAGCAGCAGCAGGAGCAGCTCCAGGAGTTGCTTGTCGGGGGGATAGTTCAGGGGCAACGGGGGACAGCGGCTGTTGCTTTGAGGGGTTGGATGGGGGGCCAGCAGCAGAGGAGACGGATGAAGCAACAGCAGGAGCAACAGCAGCAGCAGCGGCAGCAGCGGGTGTGGGAGAAGATTGTGGTGGGCCTAGGTTGGGTGTGGAACTTGGGTCTAGCAGCACGTATTCATGCAGGACGTTGGTGGTGCAGTTCTCGGACCCGGCACTGCCGCGCCAACTCAGCAAGTTTGTGAAGGTGAGGGCTGGTGGGAGGGAAGCAGGGAGGAGCGTGCTTGAGGGAGGGGTGGTGCACATTGCAGCAGGCGTCGGGGTGTAATGCGGCTGACATGAGAGGGCACTGGTAGCCATAGCTATGAAATCGGTAGGGATGGACACTTGGAAGCATTAGCATGGGTTTGGAGGCAGGTGCTCAGTTCAAAAGACGGTTGTGCTTTATTGGCAGGTCAAACATGCCAGTTCTGCTTTTGGGCATGCTGTGGATGCAACTGGTTGTGTCTAGCACCTTGTACTGTATGTTTTTGCTTCCACTGTAGTGAGCATCATTTCCATTTTGTTTGGAGTAAATTGATAGGTTTGTAGCAGCACACCATACGGAGGGACCGTCAATGGGCAGGCAAGCAAGTCCGTTATCTTCTTATTGCCTGGCCGATCGTGTAGGAACTGTTTTTTCTGATTGGCCTTCTGGTGTTTTCCCCGTCATGCAGTCTGATGTCCGTCTGCTCAAGCTCTACGAGTCTGGCTTGCCTGGCTGGGCAGTGTGGCTGCCATCGTACGGCCTCTGGTACCGCCCCTGGTTCCGGCGAGTGACCTGGGTGGCCTTTGTCCTCGTCAGCATCTTCTCCATGGCATGTGGTTTCTATGACCTGTACAAGAACGTTCCGTTCCTCAGGGAGTTTGTGGTGCATTGCTTCCTGCCAGCCAGTGCGGTGTTTGAATGGCTGGAGGCACACACACAGGTGGGACAGGGGAAGGCTGGGGTAGGAGCAGAAGTAATGTTTGCGCTGGTGCTGTCTAAAGCTAAGTCTGAACATCAGATTGGACAGCTACCGCGTCCAGCCTACGACCTACCTTTATTGCGGTATAGCATTTCTACTCGGCACCGATTTCCAGCTTTGGGGCTTTTTGGACCGACCAGCCGTGGTCAGCAAACCATCTGGGGCAAGACTTCTCCTTTGCTCACAAGTAGTGCACTGTCAACAAGAGGCCAGGCAGGGTGCATTTAAATATTAAAAATACTGATAATACTGATAATACTTAAGACCAAAGGAGGAATGGGTTTTGGCCTGGGAGCGGGACCATTAAGCGGGAACAGCAGGGTTCACACTGCTATTCTCTCGGACCCTGCTTTTTATGGTTTGTGTCGGGCTGCTTGACTGCGTGCTCCCTCTCTTTACTTTTGGTGCCTCCTGGATAATCTTGCATTGCAGGGTCTTTGTCATGGCTCAGTAGTGTAAGACATGATTGATAGTTGTGGGCTGCTTTAATGCCGGTCGCTAGGTACCATATGTTTTTAAGGAACTCACTCTTCGACCCCCTATCCCATTCAACGCGGGAAATGTATCTCTACAGCTTGCTGGGTGGGCTGGTACCGGACTTTGTTTATGCTGCTCCGGTAACATGTGTTGGGTGTGTTGATTATTGCTGATGGCCCTCCCACTGATGTTTGCTTGCAGATTCGGTTGTCCATCCTGCTCACCTACCTCTTTGGCAAGAGTCCCCTCTTCGTCAGCCTGCTTCGCCTCATTTCCAGCATTGCCCGGCTTGCGACAGAAGCCCTGCAGCCTGTCTTTGCAGAAATCAGCGAGGCGCTTGCCCCCCTGTCCTATATAGCTACAGCCAGTGGGAAGCTGCTACTGCTGGTGCTACAACCTCTAGCTACAGCTGTAGTGCAGATAGGGCTACAGCTTCAATGGTTGGGTGGGGTGGTGTTTGGTTTGCCCGCCCGTGCGGTGTGGCAGCTGCTGCTCCTGTTGTGGCAGTTGCTGTGGGTGCTGCTGCAGGGGCCGCTGCAGCTGCTTCGGCTGCTACTGCTGCCTCTGAGCCTGCTCCAGCCGATGGTACTGCAAGTCAAGTCGGCGTGGGGTGTAGCGAAGGCGACGGGGGCTGTAGCAAAGGCCGCGGCGCCGGGTGTGTTGAAGACGGCTACAGCTGCTGCGGCGGCAGCGGGGGGACGGGGTGGGAGTGGGGGTTGGTGGTGGCCGTGGGAGGCGCTAGGTCTCATGCGCCAAACCACGGTGAAGATTGTTAAAGCGCTGCAGTCTGTGGTGCGGTTTTGGGTGGCATTAGGGACTGGGGTAAATCGCCATAGGCTGTCCTTGCTGCTGCAGCTGCGGTGGAAATGGAGGCAGGGGAAGAGGCGGCTGTGGTTGAAGGTGTGGGGAGCAGGGGGTGAGGGTTTAGGGGCTGGGGGGGACCCCCAGGGTTTAGACATGCTTGCCGAGAGGATGGATAGTGATGTGAGTTATAGTGGGGGTTTTGTTGGGGGTGGGGTGCATGGTAGGGTGGGAGGCTCTGGGGTTGGTGGTACTTTGGCAGGGTTTCATAGCGGGGTTGGGAGTAGATTACAGCCGCTGTCACTGGAAAATAGCATTGGGGTCAGCAGACGGGGGAGCTTTCAGACAGAGGGTGGGTGGATTGGGGGTGGTGGGGGAGTTAGGGCGGGGACGCGATCTGCATTGAGTTCTCCGAGAGGGAGGGTCAGTGGGGAGAGGGTGTGGGAGAGGCATGCTGTGACAATGGGAGGGGCAGGGCGGAGTTCTTTCCAGCAGCAGCAGCAGCAAGGGTGGTGGCGGGAGAAGATAGGTGAGGAAATGGGGATGCCGCTGCAGCAGGAGTCATACTGGCGGGAGCAGCAGGCGCACCACCAGCAGCAGCAGTGGAGGAGAGGGGAGGATGGTGCAAACAGAGGGGCCCAGCAGGGGTTGAGGTTTAGGCCTGTAGCAGGGGTGCAGCGGCAGGAGTTGAAAAGGAGGGGGGAGGGGCGGAGGAGGAGCAGTGCAAGTGGTACGCTTGGTCGTGCTGCATCTACTCCGCTGCTGCTTCCGTCGGATGGCTTAGGGGCTGGGCTTGGGGGATGGGGTGGTGAAGATGAGGTTGTGAGAGGTGGAGATAGCAGCTGGGAAAGGTGGAGGGGCAGGGGAAGTACAAGTCTGGGTGGTGGAGTGGGTGGCGGTTTGGGGGTTGACTGGGTGGGGGGCGGGGTGGACCTGCCAGGGCATAAAGATGAATGAAGTCATGATGTGCTGTTGGTGTATTGCAGGGATTGGGTATTGATTGGTTGCTTCATTTAAAGCGTGGCCCATAGCCTGGGGTGAGGCTGGAGTTTCTGAGCAGTGTGTGCGCCGGCACAGCAGGAAGGGAAGAATGAGTGTCAGGCCCAGGAACAGCAGGTGCCTCATTTGTGATAGCAGTATGTGTTGTTCCATACGGCAATCAGCTATTGGCACCTCCTACTCCTGGGCGTTAGCGGAGTATGATAAGTGCCATGCGCTATGATACAAGAGTTCTTTGGCTGGCTGAAGTTCCGTCCTTCGCAGGGGAGCTTCCCACCATGCAACTGGCACCACTAATATTTGGAGCAATCCAAGGAGGACTCACCAGGGAATAGGCTTCTTGTTCTGGTCCGATCCAGAGGCGGTTACGTGACTGCGGACTACCGGCTTGAAGTGACTTTGTGACTTGTCACTTGTGTCGTGAGCACAGAGTCCGCAGACAAAGGCGCGAATGGAAGATCCGTCCAGTACGTCGGCTGACATTCAGTGCTGTATGTATGCATTCTGCAGCCGCACTGAGGTTATTGGTAACTGTTGGCACATCAACCGCATCTACCCGTCAAGAGTGGATTACGCCTGTTTCGGAATCATAGTCCTGCCCGCAAGACTGCAGTGCATGTAGCCTTCCAGCTAGGGTAGTAGGAAAATCCCCTCCTGAGACTGTAATAAATTGAATTCGAATGGATCAGCTACGGTAGATAGCATCGTATCGGACCCTCGTCCTACGGTCGGTAGAAGTTGGCTGCGCGGCATTTGGGGACTTCTGGAGGTTTCCAACATGTTTTTCTCTACTCTGTCCAGTACGGTCCACCTGTGCTGGCTGATACGTCAGCAGCTTTCCGAGGCGAAGCACAATAAGCTAGAGTGCCAAAGCTTGCACACCATCGTTGCAAAGCTGCAGGCATACTTAGAGCAAATCGATGTCAAGACATTGTCTACAACGGGACAGGAGGCATTAGGTACGGTATACAGTAAGGTTGTACGCAGCTTTTTACGAGACGGTTGAGTCACCCGTAAAGGTATAATCTCCTGTGACAAGAAGTGGCACAAGCTGTGAGGCTATCTTGAGAAAGCTAGCTAGGTAAAAGCCTCTCAGGTAGCAAGTCTCACAAGCAGTTTTAGGATTACTTACTCTATGAGTTAGTACAAGGTATGTTTGGCAGTTTTGGGCTCAGATAGTCAGTGACCTGGATTCTGGTAAACTGCATACAACTCTGGCTGATGCAGCACATATTGTGTGCTTGCTCTCGCTCTTGTAAATGTACCCCCATTTGCAATCAATTACACAACATCACCACACACCCATGTTTGCTGTTGTTGATAAACCGTATGGACCCGCGGCAGTACTGTCCAAGTACAGTCAACCGGGTGGTTTGCACCCACCCGTACATGTAGGCTAGTTGGAAGATGTGCTGATGTTTCTGCTATGGTGTATAGGGTTTGATGGTCCCAAAACCTAATGTACCCTGTACCCCAGTTCAAGCCCGTAAACAATAAACCCTTGCTCCTGCAATGCCCACAGGTGGCATGGAGGATGCCCTCATCTCGGCACAAAAGATGGCCAGACGCGTTTCAAACACCGGGCCCCTGGCATCCCTGCTCAAAGCAGGGGAGCTGCGCTATCAGCTGCAGACAACTGCAACCGACCTCATGAATAGCTTGGATATTTTGGCCCACGGGGAGCAGCTGCTGGTAAGTGGTTTTAAAACACTAGCTAGCTAGCTGACCTGTCATTATCCATTTCATTTCATGATAAGCCATAGCAAAAAGGCCCCGCACCTCAAGCTGTCACAAAGGATATCGATGTGGAACACATGGCATGCTGGTTCGTCTAGCTCCCCGACCTGACTTCCTACTGCCCTTACCTTCCACTGTCATACATCTCTCATTTTTTGTATGCCTCACAACTAACCATGGCCTGCTTGCCAAGTGGCAGACTCATGGGTAACCGTTGGCAGGCCGCTTCCAGAGGTAATAGAGCCCTAAAGATTCTGTAGGGTTTGATTACCTTAGGGATTCTTCAGGGTTTTATACCTCTGCCGGTTGCCATATTATTGTGTATGCAGGGCTGGTAATCAGAGGTATGCCAATAGTCAGGTCCTTTTTGGCCCCCATGCAAATGGTCTGCAAGGATATCAATCCAACCTTGGCTGTATGGCAGCAACTGACTCCATGCTATCAAGTTTTGGGGGGTCTGCTTTTCGCGCAGGATGCTGCACAGCCTATCCTGGGCAACAAGTGGGTAGGGTGGTTGCACCATATCAGGCAACCTGCCTGTTACATCAATAATTGGCAATGTGGTGGTTTGTTCATAGTAGTGCCTGCTGTTGCTGTTGCTGCTGCTGCTGCTGCTGCTGCAGTCTCTGGAAAGACTGGACAGCATGACCAAAGATGTAAGCCAGCTGCTGAACGAAGCTAAGAAGACGATGTTTGCTGACAAGGAGCGGATTGCTGCAAGGTATGTGGGAGTATTACATCTCATGATATGCCATAGCAAAAAGTGCCCTAGGTGCGCGGGAGTACCGCACCTACACAAACGGATGTTCCATACTTATATACATACATAACGGTCCTGGCATGGTGTGATTCTTCCACAACTGGGGACCCTCCTCACAAGCCCAATGCTGCAGATCAAAACATGGTCTCTTTACATAGCGCTTTCTCTTTCGCGCTCATTGAAAATGGCAGTAATCAAAGCCTTACACCTTGCTGCACTGGATCAAGTGCATGATTAAAGCATGGGTAAAGCATGTCTATTGATGCCTGGCCGTCACCAAGGATAAGCAGACAGGGTGTTTTACAGCTCAACTAGCTGGCCAAGGCGGTGTCAGTGGCAATGCAGCAGTGGATTGCTTGGGCTTGGTGACGGCTCAAGGCCGTCTGGTTTATTTATTTCCAGCTGCTGGGGCAGAGTTATGACCGACAGGGCTAGTTTTGCACCCTAGATCGTGCGGACAGAGCCTGGTCAACAGCATTAGAACCTATCCTGAATGATTGCCTATCACCGAGTACGAGCACACGTGGCTGCCCATTTGTAGGATGATTGAAACTGCAGAGGTTGGCATTGCCCATCAGTCTCCGTCAGAAGATGTGCAAGCAGCCCTGCTGCTGCAGCTGCAGCAGGTGGAGGAGGTGACAGGGCTGGACCCAGAGCAACTGCTCAAGGAGTTGGAGGAGCTACAGGCAGCAGCAGCAACAGCAGGCAAAGCACAGATGAAGCCATTGGGCTCTGAGACAGAGGAATTCCTGGTGCAGCAGGTGCGGTTCTGTGAGAGGGCTTAGGGTTTAGGCTTTAGGGTTTAGTCCCTTGGGGCATGAGTCAGAGGAGTTCCCAGGTAGTGCAGCCGGTGTGATTTTGTGAGAGGGCTTAGGTTTTAGGGCTTACGGTTGAGTCTCTTGGGCTCTGAGACTGAGGAGTACCCAGGTGGTGCAGAAAGCGCGGTTTTGTGAGACGGTTTAGGGCTGAGGGCTTGGGGTTAGGGTTAGCGTTGGGGCTTAGGGCTTAGGCTGTAGTCCCTTGGGGCCTTACACAGAGGGGTTCCCAGGTGGTGCAGCAGGTGCGGTTTTGTGAGACTGGTCAACCAACAAGGCAGGCTGCTGCATTGCTGGTGCATGTGCTGCATGCTCTCCCTGGCAGGAAAGTGCTTTTGCAAGTTAGAGTTTGTTCTCTGGATTGAGTTAGTTGGTTGAATTTGGCGGCCAGCACCAGCAGTGGCAGCAGATGTTGTGTCTCCTAAGATCTTTAATGCTGCATGCCTGTGGGTCTTAAACCACCCCACTCCCTCAGGGCACATGACCCAACTTCAGTATCAATCTCTCTCACCACACACTATCAAACTGGTTGGAGTCTTGTGGCAGGTGCCGGCTGCATGGTCCGAAGGCTGTGCAGTGGTCTATCTCATATAATGCAGCTTCCTGTATGACTGTCAGGCCTGTCCGTCTTCAGCTGCAGTGCTCTTAGGCAATGTAATTGCTTCTATGTTCCATTTATCACGAACTTGCACATGACATCCAGCACTGGATGGCCCGTTAGGCTATGAGCCGCAAGGAAGGTATTACTGATGAGGAAGCAACCATTGCCCCGGTTGAGTCTCTCTTTCTTAACATCAACTACAGCAAGGAAGGCTTTGCAAGACGGGGAAAACGCATCATGCACCATCTTTGTCTCTTGTATTTGTTTGTGATATCTCAGTGTCCCTATTGGTGTCTCGTAGAGGCCAGGAGGCCAGGTCTATCTCCTGACCTCAGTTGCCTCTCCCTTGATTTATGCAGGCTGGGAATGTGGAAGAGGCATAGAGCCTCTTCCTCACTTATTCAAATAGCCTGCCGTAGCTCCTCTTCTTCTTAATGGTCCCTGTGTTGACCGCTTTGATGTGTGTGTGTGTCCACAGTTATGTGCTGCACTTTCCCCTAAGGCTGCGCCCCAGCCGCCCTCGGGCTTCCTCTGCCCTATTGGTCTCACCCTCATGGTTAAACCCATGCTCCTAGTAGACACCGGCATCACCTACGAGGAAGCAAATATACAGAGGTGGCTACTGACCAAGGACACTTGCCCTGTAACCCACAAGACACTCACATCGAAACAGCTCAAACCCAACTACGCCATCCAAGGGCTCATCGCTGAGTGGGCACAAGCAAACAAAATAACGCTGCCTCCCGCTCCTGTGTGTGACGTACCGCTTGGAGTGCACGGACCGCGGAGCGGCCCTAGCATGAGCTCCGCGGTTAGCAGTAGCAGCAACAGCACTAGCTGTGTTCAGCGGGGTGGTGTGAGCACTAGTTACACTGCCGTCACTATGAGCACTACAAGTAGTGCTCTCGGTGGAACTAGCTATGGCAATACCACGGCGGCTGCAGCTACTAACCAGCTGCCAGGACGAGGGTTGCAAGCCGGCAGCTTTCCCTCTGCAAGTACATGGTCTGCTGTCAGTGGCGACGAGGGAATCAAGCCGTGTGCTGCCTCTGGGCGCAGCTACCTCCCAGCTACCTCCAAGTGTGTTGTTGGCATAGATGAAGAAGCGCAAGTGGCAGCTTTCAGTACTAGCAGGGGCCGCCACGGGGGGAAGGCTGGGATGAGTGGCTCTGCTGCCTATGCGATGCGGCGTGGCAGGTGTGGCACCAGTAAGACGTGTTGGGCAGTAGCAGCAATTGTGGTGGTTGCAGTGCTGGGGGTGGTGATTGGGGTGGCGGTGTATGTCAGCAATCAGCAGCGGCTCAAATGGCGGGCACCATTCACAACAGGTGCGTGCGTAGTGGGCCAATGAGAATCTCTCCGCCCCCTCCCCCCAACAATGCGTGGGTAATTGTGGGGCAACGGAATCTGCCGGGGTCTTTACCGTCACCAAAAAGCAAAATGTGCAATTTGACAGGACACTAATTATATATGATCACATGCCAGTGTGCTACCATTAATCACATTGTGCGTTGTGCCTCATGCTATGTATTAGGCAACTGAATACACAGCAATGTCTGTCACTGGATCACAACTGCTATAAGTTCTCACGACTTGGGACCATAGTGCGTGCAATGTATGGGAAGCGCGTGTATATAAGGGTACTTGCATATTATACCAGGGGTTTTGGGCTGGCATTTCAGTCACCTGTACTTCCAGTCAACACTGTTTGGCAGATACTAAATGCAGGCCCTCATCATCTGGCCTGTCTGTCTGTACATGTGAGGATGTGGGAAGCCTCACGTCCTTAGTGAGGCTTCCTTGCCTCACTACCTCTACCATGAGGTAGAAACATACCGTCTGTATTTTGCTTGAACCATGTGCATCTTGCTTGAATCGTTTGCATTTTGATTTAGAAATCATCTGCATTTTGCTTAACGCTGTTGCACAGATATGCACATTGTTCGACCACAGTCCGAAAAAGGCAGTTGAAATGGTATCTACATCTGGAGGGTCCAGCATACTAGCCAGCTCTCTCTTTTATACCATTAGAAACCTGTCATACTTAACAGCTGCTTAATGCTGTATGTATGCACATTGAAGTGTTAACCCAGCACATTTTCTTACCTGCTGGACTCTCTTTCAACGTCTTTTCTGAAGTCTTACTGAAGTCTCTCATTGTTCTACCGCATTCAGTGAAGGATTGGGTGATAGAATGCACAGCACAACATTATTCCGTGCACAACCAACACTCTCGCACTTTACTGAATTCACCACTGCCTTTTTATTCCACTCAACTGTGTAGACAATGCCGGCACCTCACCACCAGCACCTGTAGGTGGCCGTATCATTCCCCCAACACCCGGCGCGGCCCGCTGGACGATGGTAACGGCCGGAGCCTACCACACTTGCGGCATAGATGCGGACTCCAGCAAACTGAAGTGCTGGGGAGCCGACGACTTCATGAACATGAGCTGCAGCTTGACGCAAGTCCCGAAGGACGTTGCTGAGGCAACCTGGAGATTTGTGGATGCTGGGGAGGCGCACACTTGTGGGATTCTGTACGACACCAATCAACTA
The DNA here is from genome assembly GCA_963556185.1 of Pseudopediastrum boryanum. Lineage (NCBI taxonomy): Eukaryota > Viridiplantae > Chlorophyta > Chlorophyceae > Sphaeropleales > Hydrodictyaceae > Pseudopediastrum > Pseudopediastrum boryanum. Next base: position 5,231,194 of record OY744502.1, on the reverse strand, counting down.
CGCTGCTGGGGCTGTAATCGCCATGGGCAGGTTTCCATCCCAAAGCTGTATGAGAACATGACATGGAGGTCGGTAGCTGGCGGTGGCGACCACACCTGTGGAATCCTCATGGGCTCATTGCGTATGGTGTGCTGGGGACTGAATACGGATTACCGTGTCCCAACTCCCAGAGTTACCGGGCAGGCGACCGTTCCGAAGGAGCTAGCAGATGCTGAATGGATTGCCGTGTCGGCCGGAGCTGTACATAGCTGTGGGATCCTTACCGACAACAGCTTACGGTGCTGGGGGAGCGACTACTTCTGGGAGGCAAATCACTATGCAGGCCAGTCCACTGTCAACGCTACTTTAGCCGGCGCAAAGTGGGTAACAGTGGCTCTGGCGAGTTATCACACGTGCGGCATCCAGGATTCCGGGCAATTGTATTGCTGGGGCGCTTGTGGGGAGAAATGGGAAAAACCCTGTGGGGTGCCCAGCAAGTTGAATGAATCTGTGTGGAGTGCAGTGTCATCTGGCGGGGGGCATATCTGCGCAATCGTAAAAGAAGCACAGCAGATGCATTGCTGGGGGCAGAACAATGAACATCAGGCGGAGGTTCCACCAAATTTTACCGATGCTGCATGGCAAGCTGTTGAGACTGGGTGGTATCACACTTGTGGGCTGTTCCAAGGCTCAGGGGAGATGTTGTGCTGGGGTTTGAATGCAAATGGCCAGCGCAATGTACCTAGCACTGCTGGGGCTTAGATTACGACGGGCAGGACACTCTTATGGACCGCTGCCGCCACCTTTCCTGCCGCCCTGGCGTCCTCCTGATCCTCCTCCTCATCCCCTGCTATCACTGGCAGATCTCAAGTGTCAATGCAAGTGTAGGGGTGTCCTGAGGTTACAGTTGTGTGGTGTTGGTGCAATCTTGTGTCAGTCCATCCAGCACAGCGGCACGGTCCAGCACTTGGTTGCAGTTGATTCTCAGGTGATGTCTGGGGCTCCTTGTATGTACAGTTGGTTACAGTTGATTACAGTTGGTTACAGTTGGTTGCAGTTGTTGCATCTTGATTCTCAGGTGATGTCTGGGGCTCCTTGTATGTACCCCCTCAGCATCCGCTGCAAAACTATGAGCAACCAGAACCATGACATGCAAACTGCAGTTCGTGAAGGGGTAAAAAGTTTCCTTTAACAATTGGCGGGGGAGATGCAGCTTTGATTAGAGCTCTGAGATATCACACTACTGATCACACTGCCCTACTCAAGTTTGGTATCAAAGCAATTGGGAAGTTGTCCAACGTGGACACTTGGAAGCACTGAGCCTATTGCATCTGTGTCGAGCCAAGGCTTGGGGTTTAGGCTCATGAGCTCACACCCGCACTCGGTTTGGTCGCTTACATATGTTGGCATTAGTGCATGTACGTGCGTATGTGAATGCTGCAAGGAATTCACCGGGCGGTCTGGTTCATAAATACTGCCTCAGTACAGACTTGGTACTGGCTTGTTTCTTGTCAGAGCATCTGGAGAATTGGTTGTTTCAGTCTGCTTACTACCACAGCCACAGCCTGCTGGGGAGGACTGCGTAATGGAGCGCTAAGCAGTAAGTGTGGGGATGTGTTCACTATCTAGTTGTGGTTGTTCATGGTGTCAAGCAGATGTTTACAGGACTCGGCTGGTGCATGGTAAGGAGTAGATGCATACCGTGACGACTGGTTGACGAACTGGGCAAAGGTGCAATCACCTGTGCATGTATATATGTAGCAGTGAATAATCTGTGCACATATGTATGTACGAGTGAACAATCTGTGCATGCATGTATGTATGTAGCAGTGATGCCTGCCATGTGGTCGCTAAGAGGAGGTGAGTTATAGTGGGTTTTACTGGGGGTGGGGTGCTTGGGAGGGTCGGCGGCTCTGAAGTCGGTGGTGGTTTGACAGGGGTTCATAGAGGGGTTGAGAGTAGGTTACAGCCGCTATCACTGGGTGGGTGAATTGGTGGCGGCGGTGGGTTTAGGGCAGGGACGCAATCTGCATTGAGTTCACCGAGAGGGAGGGTTATTGTGTAACGGTGCTGAACCCTGTCGTGGTAGTAGTACAGGGGCGCAGTACTAGCGTCAAGCGCGTTTTGACGCCTCGTTCTTGCGACCGTTACATATTGGGAGAGGGTGTGGGAGAGGCATGCTGCAATAATGGGAAGGGCAGGGCCAAGTGCTTTCCAGCAGCAGCAGCAGCAGCAGCAGCAGCAGTAGGAAGGGTGGTGGCGGGAGCAGATAGGTGAGGAAATAGGGATGCCGCTGCAGCAGGGTGTGTACTGGCAGCAGCAGCAGGTACACCACCTGCAGCAGCATGTTTCACTGTCTTTGGTTTCCTGTGCTCCTGCAGCCCATGTATCAGTGATAGATGTTAAACTTGTTAAGGTTCCAGAACTAGCAGTCCTGCTTGTGCGCACAGTGTTTTGCATCTTTAAACGGTCTGCAAACGGTCTTTCAAGTGCCCTGCTGTTCCTGTTGTGGCACCCTAATTCTCACCGCCATATGAGTATTTGACAATGACATTGTGCTGCGGCCTGCATAGTTGGGTATGCGCCTTACTTTTGTTGTGTGTGCGCCATCCTATGTTCTGCCTGGCCCCAAGGTGCCCAGCCACATGAAGATAATGTGAGAATCTGTGAGAGTTTGGCTGCGGGAGTCTGGCTGCGCTGCTGGATGGTGTGCAAGCCAGGTGGTGCCGTAACAACAGATTTTTGAGCTCAGAGTGGCAAATGTATTAAACTAGGAATATGTGTATTAGACTGGGGTAACCCGGTGACCAAGCAGCACCAACTGAGCCTGTGACTAGTAGGAGTGCCTCTTGACCTATTGATTCAAGGAGCTGTTGGAAGTTGTGACAACTTGATTGCAACTGCATATAGAGGCTTTCGGTATCTGCTCGCACCAGGATCCATGAATAGGTCGGTGCTAGACTTGGTTGTCTTCTGTGGCATTGAGTGTGTTCTGAGTGCGAGTGAGGATGTGGTTGGGAGCCTTTTTGGGAAAGCTATAAATACGACTCAGATCTTTTTCTTAAGATCTGAGAGGAAATTGCGAGCTCATTTAATTTGAGGGCAGGCCTTGGAGCAAGCCGCTCTGCCGAACTTGTGTAAGCACCGGCTGAAGCCATCTTTACGCACGGCTCGGATCGAACCCAGGCCAACGAAGGTTGTCGGTTTGTAAGCATCCCGTTTGTGGCCTGTTGAGTGGCGCGTGGTCGAGGTAAGACTTTACACATTCAATTATTCCCAGAACAAAGCTTTAGACTGATACCTGTCGCCTTGGAGTGCGCATCTGCCGGTATCACGCACGCAGAGTTTCTGAGTTGCAGTCGATCTCAAAACGCGGCGCAGAGCAGCGCATGCACACGATATTACACTGCATTACGGTCTTTGCATCTGCATAAGGTCTTCAGCACAGTGCTAGCACAGCAATTGCCCATATAGCAGTTTACAGTTTTCCGCGCGCATCTATCCATCCTGTGAGCTATCCGGACCAACAAGTGCACCTTACATCTGACAGTAGCCCTCTATTAAATTTCATGATATGCCATACCAGAAAGTAGCCCTCTTTATGACGAATATTGATGCGCAACCCAAGGCTAGCAGCAAACGTATTCATCACTTGCAGCATGAGTGATTGTAAGCTTCTCTCAACCCTTTTGGCCCCTGCCGGCGTGAGACTGGGTCTCAGCAACATACTACATGTCCTTTGCATACAGTTGAAAACAGACAACAGCTTCGAATTACCATCGCCACTACCATATCACATCCATCACGCTGAAGCTCCCATCTGCATGCATGATGATGGGCTACTAGCTTTGCCCCAGACCAGCCCATGGACCACAGAGCCATCCCTGTCAATCCATGTACATTGATCTGCCAATGCAGAGAAAAGACATCACAATTGCATGTAGCGATGGTAGTGCCTGGAAGCACGTGCCATTGCAGCCCCTCACACGGAGGTCAGACACCACGATGCTGAATTCTCTGTATGTGATGACCAACAAGTGACAAGAATGATCTCATCAGACTGCGATGGCGGCTGCCAGGACCGTAGTCAAATACCTTGCTCCTCCACAATTTTCATTTATGAGCAGCCATAGATGTACACTCTCCAAACTCCACCATTGACACATTCAATCAGACAGTTGTCCACTCAGCCAGTACCAGATCCCCACACATGGTATGCCGCCCAATTGGCTGCCAATGATTTAAAAAAACAATTTAAGGTGTGGCAACCACAAAGCAACTTTTCAATCAACATGGGAACGTGGCTACGACAGTGTCTCTGCCTAAGATCCCCACGAGGTATGCATGGGAGCAAGCTCAATCAACGCCGCCATCATTCTCAAAGGATACCGGCATACAAGCAAACAGACAAAAATGCAAGGTGTAGTGGCTGCACACCTAAAGGCAGCTGCGTCGAAACGACCAAACACAAAAGTAATTAAGGTGCTTCCAATTGGGATCGAACCGATGTACATGAAAATACGTTGCTTAGTATCAAACAGGTACAGGCTGACCCTGAGCCCCTCCATGCAAGCTCGCTTGGACTGGCCGGACCCTAGAAAAACCTAACACACATGCAACCCTGCTCCTCACAACAGACTCATCCCAGTGAAGCATACGCAAAGGCCTTGATCTGCCTAGCAAATAAACAACAGATACTGAGATACATGTTGGCCAGCAACTTCATCAAAACCAGATAGGTAAAACATGAACGTACCAAGATCTGCAAAGGCAGCTAAGTAGACTGGCGAATCTGCAGGCTCACTCCTTCAATGTGCATGACCAGCCAACTCATTTTTCCAGCCAGGTCCACGGGCCTCTGCAGGCATTGTGTCTCCAATAAGGTCATGTGCCGCACATAGTCCTTGTTTAACAGATAACAGTCTCTTGGGACTCATCAATGAGAGCAGACAGGGTGACAATTTCAATCAGCATACACAAGCTCCCGCAGACAAGGTCATCAAGGGATAGATTGAGTGAGTAACATGAATTGCATGATTATGCAACTGATCTCAACGAGCACTTTGTATACGAGGCTGAACACGGCCAACAACCTGAAGCCAGCCCCCTTGAGGCTGTGCTGCTAGGCACAGCCGACCCAATTGCTAGAGCATATCTCCTACCTTGCTTCATGCCATTAGCAAATACGGATGTGATAGCAGACAGGTCGTAAAAGCTCCAGGCTAGGGGACCACAACCATTGGACATGACACAGCCGCCTTGCTACGTCCAAAGATCAATGTTGCCAGGCCATGGCAGGAAACAAGGATGAGTGACCCTGCCTGTGTTTCCATGGCTGCTACCTCAATCTATTTTGACACATATATCAAGGGTCAATGTTGCCAGGCTATGGCGGGGAAAAGCAAGAGGGCGGAGTGCGGGAAGGAGGACAGGGGCAAAGGGACGGATGAAGCAATGTGCTCCCAAGTTTAGCTGGGGGAGTGGGGAGGAGGGAGGTTATAACTATCCCCTTCCTCATGACCATCCACACAATGTCACCACAGCAAGGACCAACCATTGCCAGACATACTAAATTTCAGTGTACTGCAAGTCAGTCGATGCCTGACGACAGGGCAGATCTGTGTGCTGATCTTCAGCCACCATATACATTAGCACTATGTACCTGCAGTGCCTGCAGCCACTCAACAGGTAACTCGCTGAAAGACTCAAGATCATGCACATTAGGACTCCCCACTGCAGCTATGTCACACAGCATATAGAAGTCTCAGAGAAGCCATCAGAGAACATTCATGCAGAGCACATTGCACAGGAGGCAGGAACAAACAGACAAACAAAATATAAGGTGTGGCTACAGGCACACCGGATGAAACTATTAGATGGAGGCACTGCAGACCTGACCTAGAGGGTACCCAACGAAGGCGGTTGAGCGGGCATCCACCCAAACTTGGGTTACCTACTTCTTACCACCTTCCCTAGAGTATGAATCAGTCAGTCAAACTCCTGTAATCAAGCAATCCACCTCCATGCAAACAGAATACGAAACCTGTGACTTTAGAAGAATGAGCCGGACCAATGTAACTAGTCATACAAGGCCCCCTGCTACAATCTTAAGATGGATGTCAATCTGTTTGAGCACACAATCTGCTCATAACCTTTGTAGATTTGAATTCTCCACCGATGGCTCCCTTCCTTTGCTTGCGCACAATACCGCAGGGTTGACCCCTTCAATTCCCCTCAATCCCTTACTTTCCATTCTGGGAAGATCTGGCACAATTAGGGCATTGGTTATCACAACCCCCTTGCACCAAAGCCAGTCACACCTCTCAGCCATGTTCTGCCAAGCATCCAACCCGCTACTATCCTCACAGCTCATCAGTGCAGCTGGACCTGTACCTCATATATATCAGAGTGTCCTGAAGTTGGTGAATTGCCAGGGGTCCGTGATATCGACCTTAGCAAGATCCTTACCACCACCAGTAGCCCCACCATATCGAGCAGCACCGACTTCATACAGATCCTGCACCCTCCTTGCTGCTGGTAGTGGTGTCCAGTCCGTGTAGACCCCTCCTACATCCCCCAGCAGCGGGCTTGCCACTGTCATCATGAACTCATAGTCTGGTATGTCACTTGGTTCCACTAGTCCTGCTGTTGGGTTGATGATGGCCCAGGCCATAGCTGAGATGATTCCTGCCAGCACCTGGACGCCAGTGGGGGTGGTGAAGGGGGCAAGGGACTGCACCTGATCAATGGATACGGTGGACCCGTACCAGTAGGAGCCATGGGGGGAGCCCATCAGCAACACACCAAGCTGGTCAACTCCACCTGCAGTTGGAAGGGGTTAGGGTTTAGGGTTAAGGTAGGGCAACAAACCAAGCTGGTTAAATCCACGTGCAGCACTCACACGGGTGTGAAGCAGGGGAAGGTGCTTCAAGTTGAGGAGAAGTACAACACATACAATAACGAGGGATGTGAGGCGGCTGAGAGTAACATGCACCCTGTTATGACGGGTGCGAATGCTGTGCCACTTCATGACTAAGGGCAGATACTAGCCACCTCTTGACCATCTATCCGTATTCGGCGTTCTCTGTCTTGATAGATACAAAAGGAACATGCCAAATGTGCCAAAAAGCAGGCTGCGACAACAAAGTGGTGGCTCGTTTATGAAAGGTAAACTTTAGTCATTGGCCACATTTTGACACATTAGCAGCAACACATCTAGATCCAGCTACAAGGGCATCTGCCATGGCAGGACTTGCAGAAGCATCTATGGTATCAGTTGTTCACTTGGGTATGCAAGTAGCAACATGTTAGAGATGCTGCTTGAGCTAAAAGCTGCAAAGGTGTCTCAATGGCAGTGTCTTACCCCCAACACCGCTTGGTTGGGGCCTGAAGCAAATATGTGAGTTCATGGAACAGGTTCACAGTGTTTCAGCACAGCGGGAGAATGCAATCACGGACATGTTTGTACCAACCTGCTTGCCAACCAGGGTTCATACTATAGCTTCACACAAATAAGCATGTCAGCGGTATACAGTGGTTGCAGGTTGACTGGGGAAACTCACCACTTTCGCCGCATACCACAGCAGCGATACCACCAACAGCATAGGAAAGCATCTCAGCCCCGCATCTGAAACGCCCCCAGTCTTTGCTGGAGCCGGCTTTGCAGGAGGGAGCAGCATATACAGGAGGCAGCAGAGCAGCAGCAGATCATACACAAGCATACTTGGCACAGCCACTCACATGGTTCTTTGGCATGCAGGAGATCTTTAGCAGGAGGTCAGGGATATGATTCGCCACAACTTGCTACGCAGTCACTACAATCTGTTCACCCGTCCAATCACTCACCTGGCGCAATCTCATGCTGCTTCATAATACTCTGTTTTTCTGGCAGGCAGTACCCTGTGGCCTCCACCTCAGCTAGTGACACCTCAGCATCATCACATGGGCGGTACGCATAGTGCACAGTGGGGCGGTACATCACTGTCCTACCTCCCACACCACCACCATGCACTGCAACAGCATTGCTGCTTGCAGCCTCATCCCCAATTGCACCAGCAGCTCCTGCTGTAGGGTTTACTGTAGCATCTGCCTCTTCGCTGTAGAGGGGTGTGCTTCCACCCTTTTCCTTGCCAAGTGCCCATGGGGTGTCAGAGCTTGTGTCATATAAGGTGAGGTAGTGTGCGATCTCAATTGCTTCATGGTGGGTGATGAGTCGCGCCTGCTGCTCCCCTGATATTGGGGTCCAGGAACGGACATGGGTGGACATGGAGGGACGGGACAGGTAGATGGCCGCACCACAACCTGTGACAGCAGATAATGACGCCATTAGCTCAGTGTAGCTTATGCTCTACTTCATGCTTTTGACTGGGCAAAAATGATAATGGTTTGCTGCTGGCTGCTTTAAGACTACATCCTACAGTTGGCATCTGGTCTTCTAAGGGCAGCTAGTCTCAAACTGCTGTGTTCAACATGACATGGACAGTGACTGTCCATGATATGCCTCAGCAGTAAGTGCCAGAGGCCCGCACCTCAAGCTGTTACCGACATACAGCAAGATGAACACAGAAAACGGGTTGTCTTTGGCGTGCAAACATACGGGTTGTTTTTGGCGAGCTAGAGCTTGAACCCGTTTGAATCCTGTAAACTGAGCAGATTTAAGGCCGTGTGTTCCATATATGTGCAGAATCATGGCAGGTGCATTTCAAAGCAGCATACCAGAGCTTTACGTTCCAGCCTTTCTGGCCCCTGTCTGTTGCTCCAGTCCCAGCTTGCGGACAGATACACCCGGCAGATGGTAAATGATCAACTAAAACACTATGGTATGCATGCTCTTGCCACTAGCCTCAGCTTGTGTCTTGAGAAGCCGGCACCATTGGTTGTGACTTTTCGTATTGAGATCACAAGCCTTGTCTTTATGGCCTGGGGTTGTTTGGCCATTGATTGGCATAGCTGTTCTTCTTGCTTGCTTGATGGAGTGACTACTGGTACTTCAATGCTTTTTTTCCAAGGAAGGTCCGAAAGCGCACCATGAGTGTGATAAGCCCCGTCCTCCGGTAGTTTCTTCTCATGTGTTCCCCACCCAAGCTCAGCAGGCTGCATGCCCTCCTCCACAAAACCATCTACAGACCTGCAGCAGAAACATGCGTAGGCAATGTACCGGCACCAGGGCGATTGACAGGATGATGTACCGTATGGTGGTACATGGTGTGCTGTGCTGTAGACCAATCTTTTCTATGATAAAGGCACTATACCTCCTTCCAAGCAAACCCCCGTGTACAAGCTGTGCCCCCGCCATAAGCCCTTACAAGCACGGTGAGGTTCATATAGAGCAAAATTCGAGAGTATGTAGTTACACATGTAGCTGGCCGCAAAGACAATAATGTGCTGCTAACAAGCAGTTGCCCTCGGTGCTGAACACTGCCGGCGCAGGTACCACTCAGGCGTTTCTCTTAGTGTCCTACTAGATCAGCTGGCATTCATAACCCATCCTGGAGCCAAAAAGCATCTAACTAGCGGTACATCCCAACTACTCCATCAGTATGCTGAAATCAGTGGGTTGAAACGAAACACACATACAATTCAATTAACTCATGGGAGTGATAAGCAACCATTTTGGCCACAATTTGTACAAAGATATGAACCCAATCTGGCCCTCACCATGTGTTGATGAACTCATGTGGTACCCGTGGTGTTGCTGTGCCCCGAAGCTTCTGTGTGTCCCTCTCAGCAATGTGAATCACCTTGATGCCTAGCTTGCAGCTCAGAGAAGCCCAGTCAGAGGAGGTAGATGGAGGGGCACCTGCATGTCGCAGAAACAGTAACAGTGCAGTTTCAGAAGAACCAGACACAGGTGGTGACCAGCCAGGCAGCAGACCAGGGAGGACCAGCCAGCAGAGTCAACGGGAGGTGCGCCTGAGCAGTCGTAACAACGCATTGCAACCCTGAGAGGCAAGAACTACTGCGTCTGTATTTGAGTCTCACACGCGAGGTCCAGCAATGTACCGCTCGTGGGCATGGCAAACAAAAAGAGTCTTCAAGTGTAAGATGAAAAAGAACAAAAAGGAAGGCTACCGGGCAGCTCTACCTGTACATATTCTGTGAAATGCAAGTAGATAGGCCTTGCTTAAGTCATCATTGTGCAAGCCACTGAGTCAAACTGACTAAGAAGCATTGCCTGGGCACCACCGCATGACATGTTTGCTGCAATCATCAGGATCAATTAATCTGTCCGACTCCCTGCGGGATGACTTCGGCATGCAGTGCACCAGCCTACATCCAGTCTTGCATGTTCTGTGATGAACAAATGGAGATAGTCATAACAAAGAGCATTCCTTCTTACCTGTTGCCATGCCGCAGTCCTCAGCCATGTTCCACAGTGCTGCCTTCACAAAGTGCTGCACCATACCCGGATTAGCACCATGAACCACAACAGCGGTAGGCAGCCCCTGTGGACTCACTACAGGCCCCACAATGGTAGCACTACATGCATTGTTGCTGTGTTTGGCTGCACCGTAAGGAGACAAAGCCTCAGTGATGTGAGCACTGTGGGGACCACCTTCTTCTGTGACAACAGCAGCCTTGCAGTCTTCTCCACCCATTGCATCACTACCAGCAGCAGCAGCCTGCGTGCAGTGCCCTCGCTCACCACGAGCACTGCCGCCCTTCCCACCGATGACAGGCGTCCCACCAGGCTCGGTGCTGATCTCATAGCGAGTAGCACACTGCTTGATGTGCTCACCACTGCGGTATCCATCCACTTTGCCGTTGTGATCCGAATGTCTCATTAGGCTGCCGCGCCCAAGGAGCTCTTGGGGCTGCAGCACACCCAGCTGGGCCACTTTCACATTCTTGCGCCCCAGGGATGCACTTTGCAGTGTAGTGCTTAGCTTCCCCTTGCCAGCAGAGGAGTAGGAGACCACTGCCGCCGCCGCTTTCAAAGCAGTAACACCCAAGGCAGCAGCTGCACCTACGCCATTTGTAGCACTGGGAACACTGGCAGCTGTCGCGAGCTTGGGTTTCAAGGCAAGGACGCGCTCCCTCTCATGGTAGTTGGTGCGTTGAGCTAGGTCTACGTGTCTGCTGTTCCAGGGAGTGCCCATGGGCTCCAGGCAGGTGTCCATATAGATCACACCGTGGTCCTGCAGCAGACAGAGGGAGACAGATAGTTGTGTTGACAACTGTATGTTTGGATGTCTTGTAATCCAAAATGGTGCTTGCTAGCAGCAGCTGCTGGTGCAACCATCATGTACAATGGTTTAGAAACCTGTGCTGCTGGTATGTCGTAAGAGGCTCAGTTATTAGTGTATGACCTCCGCTTGGAAGCTGCAAGCAAGGTATCTTAAGCCTGCAGAAGAGCTTCTTCAAATTTATCCACCACGAGGCGCAGATAGGTGTATGGTAGGCTGTAAACAGTAAAACCCAAGCCTTGCTAGGTATGGAAGGACAGAAAGCTGCTAGCTCAAGGGGCTTGGTGTGATTCAGGCTGGTGGCTAGTTGGGCTGGTATGGGAAAGGCGATAAGGAATTACCACTTGCCTGGCAGTATGAGATGAGCTCAAAGCTCCCAACGCCAACTGACAGGTTGATGAGCATGTCTCCTGGTCTAGTGTGGGTGTCCAATATGGTAGCATAGTTGTCAGCTGTCAGAGTGGCTTGCTCAAAGGCAGCACCTGCATAGTCCTTTGCTACGTGGCTGTATGTGTCCAGGTCTTTGCTGATCACTGATATCTTGTGGGCTGGGACCTGGAACAAGTAGCAGCAGCACAGTGGAAAGAAGGAAGGACTGGAGCATGATGTTGTCAATGGGCTTCTTATGTCGATGGAGAAAGGAAACAATGAGAAAAGCACCAAACTGACAAGAGAAGTGAGCATGAGACTACAGCACCACTCCTTTGGAGCAGAGAGGAGGCTGGGCACCTTGCAGTCGTCAGTTGGGTAGGGAAGGAGTCAAGCACTGACCCAGCCTTTCATCAAAGCACGGGCACAGTTACAATGGAAGGGGAGTAGGCAATCCGACTCAAGTTTATATCAGGTATGACTGTATGAGCCATAAAAATCTGCCTAAGCATACTCAGCTAGCACATCAAGAGCATGTACACTGCTACTACTCAGATGGTGAGAGGCAGTGCATGCAGATCTGTCTGCTGCATGTTATCAAAGTTGTTATTGATTGGTTTGTTTGTGGTATGTGAATGAGGCCACCCCAGGGTGCTGCGCCTTTGAATTTGAAAGGCGTGTGCTCGTTACCTGGTAGAGGTCCACCAGGGCAGCGAGCAGAGACGACGCCACACTGCCGAAACCAAGGATAACCACCTCTCCAGTCAGGCAGGACAGGAGGTGCCTACCAAGGGCCAATGCAGACTCGACATTTGAGAAACGGTCGTCTTTGGTGATGGGCTTGGAACTGTAGCTCTTGCACGTGCCCATGGCTGCAGGGACGCGGAGCTATAATCAGACAACCCCGCGGGCTTGCCTCGCCTGCTCACCGCTGTCGCTTCTGCAGGCTGGGCGTCGATCAGGGGAACCAACCCTGCATTTGAGGAGAGACAGCATGTGTCACACAAACCCGTTTCCTTATGCTGTACTGTACTGTATGAGAGCTGGTCTGGGTAAAGCTAGTAGTCTATCATGTAGATGGGCAAAAACACGTAAGTAGGCAGGGTTCACAACCATCATCCCTGCATAGACAGTGCTCCTATCTGGATGTAAGCTTACCAATGCACTGATTAGAGACGGGATTATTACAGGGATTATTACAGTTATCGATAACGGCTCGAGTGGCTAATTGTAGCTGGAAGGACGAATCGGTTGGGGTCGATAGAGTAACAGCAACAAGACCGGCAACATGAACTCTTCTCACGAGGGTGACCCCACGTTTAGAATATGATACCGTGATTGAAACAAGGCAGCGGAACGCGGTTGAGGCAGATCCTGGTGACCACAGTCACACAACTGGACTGTGAGTGCCACGAATAACTTCATTTCCGAAAGCCGCGACGGGCTGATCACATGATCAGCAAGGTCCCCAGAGGTGCAGCAACATTCGCCATCAAGTAGTAGTATCAGTATCCCATCAAGCCTGCACTGGCAGTATATCAGTAGACACTAGAGATGAGGGATGGTGACGAGACAGCGAGAGATGGAGCAGGACGGCCTGACCTGCCAATGGTAGTACGGCCTGACCTGCCAATGTTTATGAGATGGGCTCAACTCAGCATCTTCCTGCTTTTCTTGGCAGACACATACGTATACTCCATCCTGGATACCTTACTTGGTCGGTACCTTGGGACCTTGGGCATCACCCAGCAGGGTATGTCCATGGCCTATGCCATATACGGTATATTTCAATTCGTGGCCAGTGTTGCGGTACTGCTCCTTCAATGCTGCAAGGCTGTCGCATCCATGTCCCTGCAACGGCAGTACCTCTCAGTCCTCCTCGTGGTTGCTTTAGCTCTGAGTAGCACTTTGCTGATGGTCTTGTGGCCAGCGAGTTACCCGCTGCTCCTCCTAGCACGTGCCCTGCAAGGGACCTTCGGCGCAGTGTATACCATCTATGGCATGGTTCTCCTTGCAAGAGGTTTCCCAGCTGAGTGGCAGATGCAGGCCATTGCCTTCATGACAGCAGGTGGGCAAAGCAATTGCAAGACTATAATAAATATGAGGGCGTACTATCTTATTAAAATCTTCTTATAGGGCCTCAAGGTATCATGAACGGGCCATGTCTCTCTGGTGCTGGGCTATTTTTGCCCAGGGCCCTGCCAAGCAGGACAAGCAATCTGTTGGACTCTCTGGCCCAATAGACCTCCAGCTACTTGTCATGCATTGCCGAAAAACATAGCTAAGCAACGCCATCACCAACCTCCCATGCAATGAATACTAAGTAAGCTAGCCATCAAACACCTATTTGTTAAATGACAGTACAGGCACGAATGCTGCCCGATTTGAGGCTGTGCTGATGCATTCAACAATGCCTTGCAGGTCAAACATTTGGCGATAGCCTCTCCCCAGTACTTGGTGCAGTAGTGTACGATGTAAAAGGTATCCAAGTGGCCTACCTCACCCAGAGTGCCATCTTCACACTGGCACTGGCTGCCCTCCTCATTCTTGCTGTATGGTGGGCTTGCAGCAGCAACAGCAGCAGCAGCAGCCAGCAAACTGCAAAGCCTATGGCAGCTGAAGAGCTGGCAAGCCTTGTGATGGCAGAAACACCTTCAGCCGCTGTAGAAGCAGCTTCAGATGTACAAGCAAGGGGGGTGGAGGTGGCACAAGATGAAGGCAGCACTCCTGGAGCACCAGAGCTCGAACTAGCAGTAGCAGCACAACCAACAGCAGCAGTAGCAGTACAAGCAACAACAGCAGCAGCAGCAGCAGGAGCGGCAGCAGCAACGACTGAAGCAGTCCCAAATCACAGCATGGCAGATGCTGCTGCTATCTTCCCACCGATCTGCGGTCAGGGTACAAAGTGGCAATCCCCAGGCAAAAAACCGCCCACAGGCTGGCACCCACCTTTGCAGCCAGAGCCAGGCTGCACTGTTGAGCTCACTTCCAAGCATGCTAATTGCAGTGATCTGACTCTAGCAATGATGATGCACCCTTTCAAGTCCAATGTTCCCAGTGACGTGGAACTTACAGAGTCATTTACCAGTAACAGTGTGTGGCACCTCTTGAAGCAATGGTTTATGGTGTGTGAATGCACCCTCAGCTTCTTCGCCCAAATGCTGCGGGCGGTGATTGATGTCCTTACGCCGCTTGCTATGTACACCACAGCCACTTGGGTGGTTGGTATGGTGTACCTCGGTGAAGCAGCTGGTGCAGTCATAGCACCTTTTGTACTTGATGCACTGTTGGTGAAATGTCCAGGAATGAACCTGCGCAGGGCCCAGCTGCTAGCTATCATTGTCATGAGTGTTTCAGCTCCCGGTGTGTTGCTGTGCCACCTGTCAGTACCTGGGGCTCTGGTTATGATGTTTTGTTTTGGTGCAGCACACAGCACAACAGAAGCGCTGGTGTTTAAACACTTGGTAGATCATGTGGGCTCAGAAGAGCCAGCAGTATTAAATGCTACAATGAGTGTGTTCTCGCTGTTCTATGTGCTAGGGTTTACAGTGGGAGCTTTCATAGCAGGTGCACCGAGTCAGGAGGTGGTGTGGCAGCAGCAGGTGGCAACAGCAGCAGTAGCAGGTGGGATGCTGCTATATACAATGGTATACCACTGGATGTTAAGCAGGGGCTTCATCACTTCAGTAAAGTCACATAAGCAGCATTGATGCACTGCATGGCAGCCAGTCCGCTCCCATCTGGTGGACTTGGGAACCTTGCTTTAATGAGTGCACGGTTTGAATGTTACATTTGAAAAAAGAAAAACCCGGAGCCAACACGAGGCTCAAGGGGCTTCCAAAAAACCAAACTGACAAATATCATCAACTTCAACTAATTCGTTCTCATACTCATCACTAGAAACATTACCACAACTTTCATCTTCACTCGATTCAAATCTGTCAAGCTGCAGATCAAACACCCACTCAGTATCTTCATCTCTGAAGACACGCATTTTATGTACCAACTTCGCCAACATATGCTGCTTTGGATGACACATAAGCTTCCTTAAATCACCTTCACAGTAATCAAACAACTCACCAAACTCCGATCTGATTTCCTGGTAGGCAGGGCATTCCAGCATGAAATGCTTTTCATCCTCAACGGTATATGCCATGCATTTCCTACAATACCTCTGTGCCCTCACAGTACCACCATCAGCCCAACGTCCAGTCACAACACTCAGCCAGTGAGCTCCCACTCTAAACCTCATGAGATCAGCAAGATACTCTGGATTTATACAACGGTCATGATTAAAAAAAAAATTAAAAAAAATTAAAATAAAAATTAAAAAATAAAAATTGTGTGTGCACTTTTCCAGGGCCAGTATTCTGCATCATTGTATCTGCTTGGACATGCATGATCATGGAGTTCCAACTGGTGGATGGTGTTCAGTTTTTCTTGGTTCTATCTGTGTTAGTGGCTTTGCCACCCCTGTGGTGAACTGTGGCACCGCACGCGTGCCGATGGGTTTGCCAATGTAAGATTCACACACACACATGATCAACATACCTAGCAGGCTGTGAAACACACTCAGCCATCCACGTATAATAGGTCGCATACGATACTTGATCCGAGGATGCAACCCTAGGATCCTCTGGAAGGTCACACCAACAAGCAGTCCACTTACTACCCCAAGTGCCTAGGACAACTTCTGTGTCTACACGCTCAATTTCTGTTACTGACCTGTTCAGCACAAGAGAAGTTACCTTCTCAGCATAATCCGGAACAACATCTTTAAGACGCTTCATCATCTCAGCAGACCACAGCCGTCCATGTCCAGCAACAATCGACAACTCGAGGTTCTCTGTAAACGCTGCACGTAGCATCGGCGCAGATGTCTGAGCTACTAACCTATTCCAAAAGCCACAAGCCATTTTAACCCACGTAAATGATACAGGCATGCACCCCAGCTCCTCATGCAACAGTCGTTGAGATACCGACTTCCTCAACCAAGTCCCACTAACTTGTCTCAAGAACATGTTCTGGACCTTCTGGAGTGGTACCGTCCTGAAGCCGGTTCCAGGTTCCGGTTCCAGGGCAAAATGTGCTCAGTTCCGCGGTTCCAGCTATGCCAAACATGTCAGTTCCTGGTTCCAGCCCTGGGCCACCCTCTGGCCAACATGTCACATGCTGGTTCCAGCAAGTTTATTAGAAAGTGTAGAGTGCTCAACTGAGTGCAAGAATAGCATTTTCCATTGTACAATTGGTTGTAATAAGTACAAATCATCGCTGGCTTCTGGGGCTTCGCCCCAGACCCCACCAGGGGGGCTGTTCCTCCCCCCTGGACCCCCGCCTCCTGCTTGGGTCCATGCTGCGCATCGACATGGCATGGTCTCCCCCAGAAAAGTTTGGTTCCAGAGGCCTTGTTCAAGTCTAGTTCTGGTTCCAGAGGAGGTTGTGGAACCGGCTTCAGGACGTTAGAGTGGATTACCCAATGGCAAGTTTGATGTGAGAAAGGGCAAAGACCATATTTCACACCCATATGACATAACTGGAATAACCATCGATTTGAACAACAGTACCCGTAAAGCAATCTGCTGGATGTCCCGTTCCTGTGCACTGGCTAGGACCGCTGTGTCCCCGGGTAGCTCAGTTGGTTAGAGCACCGGATTCAATTCACATCCGTGAAGTCGCAGGTTCGATCCCTGCCCCGGGTACAAATCGTCAAATCTTCGAAGCGACCGCGATAGGATGCGGCTTTAGCGCAGTTGGTTAGCGCGCTGCCTTAGGATGGCAAGCTTCTAGCAGGCGTGGGTTCAAATCCCGTTGTCGGCAAGATTTGGCGCCTCATGCGAGGAATGGTGTGGGTTCAAATCCCACTACGGTCGCTAGATGGAAAGCCGCTCACTGTGTGGTCCGATCCCACACAGGCTCTTCCATCGAAACAACGCACCTGCCAGGTCCGGTGACCGGACTTTCGAGCGGTTTAGATGGTCCCCATTGAGGAGGGTCTCCCTTGAGAAAGGAGGGGTGCGGTCCGGTCCGAATCCGGAGAAAATGGATAAGAGAGCTCTCTCAGGTAGAGAGAAGGATCCAAGTAGATGGATCACAGTGGTCATACGCAGTGTGGTGAAGTGCGTTGCATGATGCAAAGGCACTGACCCTGGCCCAGGGTGGGCATGGTTGTGGGAATCGGGTGGAATGCCCCCCACACCAATGGTACTAGCAGCACTGGATGTTCCAGGATAGCGTGCAGTCCCTTAACCCCACGCGGGAGGCCGCCTCACGAGCCTCCTTGCGTAGCTCTCTCTCTCTCTCTCTCTCTAGGACCGCTGTTGCCCATTTTGCAAACAGTCTCAGCTTTGCGGTGTGTGAATTGGTACAAAGTGAGCTGTATGCGCAGACAGCATTCATCCTGGGGTGGTTTGGGAGCTTGGATTATGGAGTCAAGTGCAGCAGCAGGTGCTTATATGTGCTCCCTCCCTCCCTACCTCTCTGCTTGTCCTCCTTCCATCCACTCCCTCGGTTTTGCTTCCCTCCTGCCATAGCCTAACATTGTTGACTTAGGAGAGTGGCAAGTGCATGTATCCTGCCAAGTGGCCGGTGCCGCCTATCCTGACGCTTTTGGATTCTTATCACATCTGCCTTTGCCAATCATTAAGCAAGGTAGTGAACCTGTTATCAGGCAATTGGGGGCACATAAGGGGGCACATAAGGCAGTGCGGGGCCTATGGCACTTATTGCTATGGCATATCATGAAATGTAATAATAATACTAGTGGAAGCTGCCGCATAAGAAGCCATTGGCTCCAAAAAGGTTGTTCCAGGGATTTCAAAGTCATGGTGGACCGCAGAGATTACAGATGCTATCAAAGCTCGAAGGCAAGTACATGCTGAATGGCGCCGCAGCCAAGGTAGTACAGAAGCATGGCAGGCTTACGAAGAAGCAAGAGAAAAGGTGCATAAAATGGTCAAGGATGCAAGGTCTCTCTTTACAAAATCTGCTGACGAAACCATTTGCGAGGCATTTGACGAATGCCAGTCAGAGCGGAAAACCAGAATGGGAGACAAGCGCCTTTGGCAGGCGTTCAACTCTGCATACAGACCCAAAAACGCACAAGCTTCAGCCCCCTCCTTGCTTAAAAAGCAAAATGGTTCATATGCATGTGGCGACAAACCCATCGCCGATGCCTTTGGAGAGCATTACAAGCAGCTCGGGAACTCTGCCACCTTCAATGCTGATGCTGACTTTGACTCTGCCTTTCAACAAGAAGTCCAAGCTGCTGTATCGCATTACATCAATGCATCAGCAGAGCCAGAAGGGTCAGGGGATGAGAATTTAGATGCTGACCTAACAAGCTCTGAGGTTGCCAGAGCTAGACTAAGTCTCAAATCAGGCAAAGCGGGTAGTCCTCTAGAGAACACTTCTGCTGAACTTCTAAAGTATGGCGGGGAACCCATGACAGCCATGCTCCTATGCATGTATCAGAAGGCCTGGGAGCATGAATGCACCTTCCAACGCCCTGGGGTAATAGTCAGCCTTTTTGAATGCCCAGCATATGATAGAATTCGTGAGAAGTATAATACCGTTTTGTTTGCACAGTTTGGAGGTTGCCAGGAAGCTTCTAGTACAATGAAGCATAATTCAGACAACGTGAGATTGTTCATGGACCAAGAGCCAAGTTTCCAAGTTGCAAAGTTTGTTTATGAATGCATGGAATTTCGGAGGTCGGAGGAATGTGAGGACTATAATCCTTACTTTGATTTGTCATTATTCGGGGATGAATGGCAAGGTCGTATTTTCGATACCTTTTCTTCTGGACCAAGAGGTGATATTGCTGAGACATTCACTTCTGATGGACCAGGTTCCAGTATTTCTGCCCATGGAGCCTAGGTTGGCTCCGTACGGGCGCCCCCTTTGAGGGGCCATGATGTAATCGTAATCGTAAGATGGTAATAATTACCGGGGGATAACGCTGCTAAGCGTAGTAGACAAGGTTTATACCAAGATCATCAACAACAGGGTAACTAATTTCGCTGAAGCAAAGGGACTCCTTCACGAGAGCCAGAATGGGTACCGGCCAGGCAGAGGCTGCATTGATCATGTCTGGACATTGCATGCGGTCACATCCGGAAGAATGCGTGCAGGACTCCGGACGTACGCACTGTTTGTAGATGTGGTCAAAGCTTTCCCATCAGTCTGGCGGGACGGGCTCTGGTACAAGCTCTGGGAGATGGGCATTAGGGGTAAAATGTTTAGGGTTCTTGTACATCTATACGATAGCCTCTCTAGATGTGCCTTGCATAATGGAGAGTCATCAGAATACTTTTCTAGCGATTTAGGCTTAGCGGAAGGGGACCCGCTATCACCACTGTTGTATACTTTGTTCATCGACGGTCTCTTAAAAGAGATATGGGAGAAGCACCCAGGGGTTCCCCTACCAAAAGAGGTAGATAATAGTGGTAGTGGGGAACAGGGCATAGGAAGGGCTGAGAGTAACATTGAAGGTAGATCAAAGTTGGTAGCACTAATGCTCGCTGATGACCTTGTAGGGCTTGCAGAATCGCAGGAAGAGCTTCAGAGGATGGCTGACACGATTCATGCCTACAGTCGTAAGTGGCGTTTTAAGCTGAGCCCAACTAAAAGTGCTGTTGTTGTGTTTGGTCCTTTGCCTCCCAATAAAGAGTCCCCAAAGGTAAGTTTTAGCAGTGAGAATTTGCCAGTACTAGATGCATATACATACTTGGGGATTGTTTTCACTAGTGATTGCAAATGGGAGGCTCACATTGCAGGTATGATTGAAAAAGCTACAGCCTCCATTAATGCATTGCAAACATTCTTCCAGAATCGTCATGTTAGCTTTGAGGTTAAGAGAGCCATGCTGATGGCTTTGATAAGACCAAGGGTTGAGTATGGTTCTGAGGTATGGTGGGCATCATCCCAGCAGACAAATACCATAGAGTCTAAGATCCAAATAGAGGTTTTGAAGAGATCACTGCATTGCAAGCCAAACATCTGCCATGAGGTATTGAGGGCAAAAGCTGGTGTTAGACCTCTATCTAGCTGGTTGGACCAGAGGAAGGTTGAATGGTGGTTCAAATTACAGCAAAAGGGTACTACTAGCCTTAGCAGGCAGGCACTTGAAGCATCTTGGCCAAGCCACAGGAATTATACTTCTTGGCAGAAGAGGTTCAATAAACTCAGGGCTGAACTAGGCATGCAGGAGGAAACCTTACAAGCAAGAGTGAGAGAGGGACACCTACCTAGCTTCAGGGCATATGTCAGGTGGAGCATATATGAAAGAGACAGGGCTGTTCGGGAAGAGGGGGCTAGGAATAAATCTACTTTAGCGACATACATGCAGCATTACAATGACGATATCAATTATTTCAAGCCGCAGCCATATCTGTGCACAGGCCCTCTGAGCAAAGGCATAGAACTCATTATGCAGCTGCGTGCAGGTATTCTTCCTCTCAATGCTATGACAGCAAAATTCGGTAGGCAGAGCGCTAGCAGGCAAAATGCACGTAGGGAGTGCTGCAAGTCCTGTGATCTTGGCCCTGAATTGGGAGGTGAAGTTGAATCTCCTGAACACTTCTTGTTTGACTGTCCTGTTTACCAGGCACAAAGGCAAAAGCTGTGGGAGAAGCTGACTTCTGACCCTGATGTTGCTGCAAGATGTCAGATATTGGATGGCAAATCTGATGAGGAGAAGCTGCATAGCATGCTTAATGAAGAGTTCTGGGGTGTAGACGTCGATGAGGAGTCTGGCTTAGTATATGGCCCTTTCAAGCATGCATTTAAGTGTATAGCTAAATATGCTGCAGCTGCTTGGAAGATTAGGAATGCTTATGCTCACCCTTCTGATGTGGCGTGAGGTCCAACCAATGGGGTTTGTTACCAACTATTGCTTGCACCCGGGCTTACAAGCCCTCCTTGCTTTCTTAAGTAGCCCTGAGCAAGGCATTAAACTGCTTGGCTTGCTGTTGACTAGGTCAACTGGTCAGCACATGGCAAGTCGAAATGGGCTGGCCTGACATACATTGGCTAGCAAGGGATCTAGGGTGGGCTGGTGGCAGCCATTGTGTCAGTTTTGGACAGGCACTTGAGTATGCCGTTGGAGCCTACGTTGGCTCCTTGTGGGTGGCGCTGCCCCCACCGGCGCCCCGCTTTGACGGGGCCATTTGGTAATTGGTAATTGGTAAGTAGGAGGGAGGCTCTTACCCCCATTGGGGCAGTGGAGGTTTTGGGTGATTTTGACCTAGCTGCTGGACCTCATGTCTAGGCATATATATGTTGTCATACATGTCGAAGTTTACCCGTATTCTGTTCCACCTCGTTGTTCTTTGTGACAGCTTGAGGTGCGGGGCCTATGGCACTTATTGCTATGGCATATCATGAAATGTAATAATAATATCAGGCAATTGGGTTTGCTGCCTAGCAGTGCAGCCTTAAAGGCATGTATCTGTTGCAATCTCATAGGGGACTTCAGATTGTTGGCTGTGGTCAGCCTTAGGTCTGCTACTTACAGCCTTGTTCACTGCGGTTAATTGCATAAAGGGCTGCGCCCCAAGATGGCTGGCCCCGATTATGGTGTTGGTTTTGTGCAGCATGCCTAACATTTTGTGCAGCCTACTAAGTGAGTGCAGTCAAAACTAGTGTTGAAGACCAAGTGAAGAAGTTCTAAAGAAGGCACCACGCACGCGGCGCGGCCGTGGTGGGAAAGCTGTCAATAGTATCTGTTGCACAGTTTGGAGGTTGCCAGGAAGCTTCTAGTACAATGAAGCATAATTCAGACAACGTGAGATTGTTCATGGACCAAGAGCCAAGTTTCCAAGTTGCAAAGTTTGTTTATGAATGCATGGAATTTCGGAGGTCGGAGGAATGTGAGGACTATAATCCTTACTTTGATTTGTCATTGCCCTGAGCAAGGCATAAAACTGCTTGGCTTGCTGTTGGCTGGGTCAACTGGTCAGCGCATGGCAAGTCGAAATGGGCTGGCCTGACATACATTGGCTAGCAAGGGATTTAGGGTGGGCTGGTGGCAGCCGATTGTTTGAGCTTGGACAGGAACTTGAGTCTGCCGTTGGAGCCTAAGTTGGCTCCTTGTGGGTGGCGCTGCCCCCACCGGCGCCCTGCTTTGACAGGGCCATCTGGTAATTGGTAATTTATTCGGGGATGAATGGCAAGGTCGTATTTTCGATACCTTTTCTTCTGGACCAAGAGGTGATATTGCTGAGACATTCACTTCTGATGGACCAGGTTCCAGTATTTCTGCCCATGGAGCCTAGGTTGGCTCCGTACGGGCGCCCCCTTTGAGGGGCCATGATGTAATCGTAATCGTAATCGTAATCGTATCTGCTGCAAAAGTATGTCGTACTTTGTCCAGAGTCATGTGCTTAGTATGTGTAGTGGCTGCTGCATTGGTGTGGAGTTGGTAGTATCAACGGGACTTTCCACCGGCAGCTAGTAAGTGCTGCGCCTGCCTTTGCTTTTAGTTGGGAAACAGCTGGTGATGGCCACATAGACTGCTACGTTTGTTTGAATAGTGTACATAGCATTAGCTGGCCAGCTTGTGAAGGGGAGGATCGGAGAAGCAGGGCTATGCGGAGTTTGCTGAAAGATGCAAAGCAATGTATACATGTCCCTGACAACGAAGTAGTAAATCGGCGACTGTCAAAGCTGCAAATATCGGCTCTGAGTGCGAGAGCATATTTTACCAGAGAATGCTAATGCAATGCTAAAAGGATGCTCTGAGCCTAGCTCGAAGAGGGTGGCTGGGCAAGGTCCAGGCTCGTGCGTGAAAGCGTGAACTGATGCAGAAAAGCGATGCTTCCTGTCGTGCATGCCTCATACATGCAGCATTAGCAAGGCTTACCGTTGGAGTAACCTTCCTCTGCTGCTAAGACAGGCCGCGTGCCCTGCTCGCTCCCGCATCGAAACTCCCCAGACCCGGCACGGTACAGTGAGCATGGATCTTTGCCAAGGCCCATGGTGGTAACCCGAACACTGCTTTCACGCCTTACATGCTCCCCAGCCAAATGTGTGCAGGGTTTCTAGCAAGCCGGGACCTTCCTGCTCCGTCAGGAACGGCGATCGCAGCCTGTTTGTAGGAGCTTCAAGCGGCAAGCAGGCACATATCCTCGTATAGTGCATGATAGTAGCGTGACAGTGCATGGTAAGGTTGGAGGCTGTACAGCTCGTTGTGACCGGCTAATGTGTTCGACAGAGCTCGACAGGCGATGAGTCTGACACAAGACCACACGGAGCCGTTTGGTGTGCTGCGAACTTCAGACAAGAAAGAAGAGCCCAGCTTTGCCAGCAAAGGCGTGCTTGGGTAAGACCAGGGCAAGGCAGAGGCGCTGGCCCATCGCCACGAAAGTTGGCAGTTGGCAGTGGAGATGACTAATCCAGGTCATTCGCCGCTCGGTATTCCGCTCCAAGCGCGTATGCGACGCTATAGCTTGCCCCTACCGGGGCCAGCCAATAACTAGTGGCATGTACTTCATGTTACTTTCAATCTGTTGCTTGAAAATCCTGTTTGCGGGAGCTTATCTGCGTTGAATTACGGTTGCCACGCTGTCAGTCTGCCCTCGTATCCCTCAAACATGTTTTAGGGTTTGAGGTTGCTGTTGTAAATGATGTCTGTTCGACAAGTGGACTCATGCAATGTTTTGTTGTACTGGAGCAATCATGTTTGTATATCTAATGAAGTGACCAAGCACTTGTAGACCTTACATCCCTTTAAAAAAAGGGAAATAAGGATCTGTCGGGCCCGAGCCCACATCAGCCTATTTATACTGATGCATGGCTGCCGACATACCCTCTGTCCGAGGGCGCAGGGCCTCATGTCGTTCTCTTCTTTCTGGACTGTTCTGTCACTAGTTACCGGCTCACTAGACGGTTCTGTCTGTCTGACACAGAGTCCGTTGTAGAATCGAAGCATCGAGAGTCTTCCATGGACACCGTGTCCTTCTGGACAGCGTGTCCTGTGTTGTGCTAGCGGCCAGAGCCTCATGCTCTGTGTCATGTCTGTCTCGTGGGTAACATGGGAGCGTAGGGACGCTACACTCTCCCCCCCCTAATTGGCGATCGCCCCGATCGCCGCCACGCTGTAATGGCAGTTTCGGTGACATCTTGTGCATCACACCATTAATCCCATTCGGAACCATAGCCTGTGAACCTAACTAGGTACTGTGTGTGTCTCTTCCTGCCTCTACCTCTGCTGACATCTCTTTCTTTTAAGATACAGTAGTCAATAGGACACCACTCCTCATCATTAAAGACGATGGCTGGTGGTGGAGGCTGATATCGGCCGCCATCTGCAGCTTCTCTGTATTTCTGTAACAAACTGTGGGCATCTCGTGGCTGCGCTGGGTGTCAGATTGTGTAAACTCAGGGTCCTGGTCTTCGTAGTCGATGGACACAACGTCTCCGTCAACCGCGAGACCAGAAAGCAAAGGCTCCTCGCCCCGACCGGCGCGAGTGTTTGTCATGAATCAGAGTAGCGTTGTCAGTGGAAGCGTTTGTCCTCGAATCTTAAAGCGTAGAAACCAGTGAAGTGACCAAGCACTTGTACACCTTACATCCCAATGGAAAAAAAGGGAAATAAGGATCTGTCGGGCCCGAGCCCACATCAGCCTATTTATACTGATGCATAGCTGCCGACATACCCTCTGTCCGAGGGCGCAGGGCCTCATGTCGTTCTCTTCTTTCTGGACTGTTCTGTCACTAGTTACCGGCTCACTAGACGGTTCTGTCTGTCTGACACAGAGTCTGCCGTTGTAGAATCGAAGCATCGAGAGTCTTCCATGAACACCGTGTCCTTCTGAACAGCGTGTCCTGTGTTGTGCTAGCGGCCAGAGCCTCATGCTCTGTGTCATGTCTGTCTCGTGGGTAACATGGGAGCGTAGGGACGCTACATCTAACATGAATGATGAATGAAGATATGAGATTGGGACGTAAGCTAAAAAAGTGAATTGCTGCTAACACGCATGTTGTTGAGGTCACGCCTCATCTTTTTAACCTACGTTTACTGAGTGCAGCAATCATGCCTGAGTGCAGAGTCCAGTGACCTTGCTGAATAAGATATGATTGGCAGGTCATGGACATACTAGAAGGTATGCGCATGCAGAGACAACCTGTCGAGCTGCCTTTGTGAAAGTTACTGTTGCTTTAAATCTTGATATGTTCAATTCAGACATAGCATCAATCGATGATCTGGTCGTTGATGTTGCTCTCCCAATGTATCTGTTAGGCAGCTCAAGTCCTCTGCTGTTAGAGTACGCCTGGCGGTGAGCATAAACGGGCCGCAGAGGGAGAGAGGTATCAACGCGAGGAGACCGTGGTTTGTCCTTCAGCGTGGAATTGTGGGAAGGGTTCCTTGTATGTGAGTTGCGATGTAGCATTAAAGGTTCTTCCAAAGTTGGGCCAGGCTAGCTTCCATGGGTCATGGAGGTGCTCAGGGCCAGTCCACATGCATTTGTTTAATCAAAGTATCTTTACATCCTGTGGATATGAAGCCATTCATTGTGTTTGCTTCCATGCATACCTTGTTCCTTACTTGGCATTCCAGGCACAGACACTGTAGTTTCGTTGTATAAAGCTTGCCAAAGCGGGTTGCACACCACTTTGGCATGTTATATGTTGGCACCTGGTACCATTGTTGGCATTGGACAACTCAACTGTCTCCAAAGCGTATGAATTCCAGTTCTATTTAGTAATTGCATGGATATATGTCCTGTTTCCCTGTGTCGCGTCGTGATAACACCAGTAATTTGGACTCTTCTTCGTCACAGAGAGAATGTGGTATCTGCCCCTCTGTGTGACGGGCTCTGTGTCGGGCTCTGCGTAGCCACATGCTTTAGTCCTGGGCTGGTGAGGCTATGTTCACATGTTCTCTGCATTGGTAGGCCAATCCGTACCGTATGTATGTACGTGGTGCGGCGGTACATGTATGTAACGGTACACAAGTTTGAATCGTTCATGCGACGTTACTTAGGTCACCCAAGGGCCCTTGGAGCACCGGTATATAGGCAGATCCCAGTGTTTCCTTGCTCCCTGGCTATGCCGGCCGTTCCAGCGCTACCTCGGAGTCGCATAGACATACACATAGGAACTGAGTCAACTGCTGGAGTCCGAGGAAGCCGACGCCGGTGACGCGCTCACCTGGAGGTGGTACAGGCAAAAGCGCAGGGGTGCAAGCTAGGGCGAAAGACGCACTCCTGCCCCTGTAGCCCGCTATGACCGCCGACACTACACGGGATAAAGGTTAGGCACTAGGATGACATGGCAGGCTGCTGACCGCTGCTATGCGGTGCCTGAGACTCGCTGGCACACTTTGGCTGCAGTGCCATATGGAAGTCAGCACAACGCCAGCATAATATTAGCTCCAACATAGTTACAATTCTCCAGCGTATGTAGGGGGGCCATACGGGCCGAACGCACCACTGCACCCCTTCCTCAAACCTCATTTGCAGGGCCAACGCCCGGCGCCCACTCGGCAGTGTTTCCATTGATTTCCCGGACCACATACCGTATTCTTGTTGGTGCCTTCGTTATTGATGAAAGGTGGTGGCGAGGCATCAAGAAATGCAGCCGTACGGCCTGCCCTGCCAATGGTCATGAGATGGGCTCAACTCAGCATTTTTCTGCTTTTCTTGGCAGACACATACGTGTACTCCATCCTGGATATCTTACTGGGCCGCTACCTTGGGACCTTGGGCATCACCCAGGGGGGTATGACCCTGGCCTACGCCATATACGGGATCTTCCAGTTCGTGGCCAGCCTTGCAGTACTGCTCCTTCAATGCTGCAAGGCTGCTGCATGCATCCCACTGCAAAGGCAGTACCTTCTGATCCTCCTCGTGGTTGCACTGGCTCTGAGTAGCACTTTGCTGATGGTCTTGTGGCCAGCGAGTTACCCGCTGCTCCTCCTAGCACGTGCCCTGCAAGGGACCTTCGGCGCAGTCTATACCATCTATGGCATGGTACTCCTTGCAACAGGTTTCCCAGCTAGATGGCGGATGCAGGCCATTGCCTGCATGACAGCAGGTGCGCAAAGTACTTGCAAGAGAACCACCATGAGACTACATTCATCATGTCTTGTCACGATTTTTATGGTGAAGTACCTTGAATGGGCCCTTGAAGATGGGGCGGCTTCCATCTCTGGTGCAGGACTTCTTTAGTGGAGAGATTCTTGCAAAGCATGACCATTGATTGTGTTTTGTAATGCCCTGCAGGTCAAACCTTTGGCGATGGCGTTTCCCCAGTACTTGGTGCAATATTGTACGATGTAAAAGGTATCCGAGTGGCTTACCTTACACAGAGTGCCATCTTCACACTGGCACTGGCTGCCCTCCTCATTCTTGCTGTATGGTGGGCTTACAGCGGCACCTGTCAGCAGACTGCCCGGCCTCCGGCCCTTGAGGAGCTCATAATCCTTGTGATGGTGGAACCGCCTTCAGCTGATGAAAGAGCACCTTCAGAAGGGGCAGAGATGGCACGAGGAAATTGCAGCATTACTGGAGCGCAAGCAACAGCAGCAGGAGCAGCACAAGCAGCAGCAGTAGCAGCAGCAGCAGCAGGAGCAACGGCAACTGCAACAGCAGAACCACTCCCAAACAATGGTGGTGCAGCTTCTGCTACGGCCCCCCAGCTCACAAATCAGGGTTCAAAGTGGCAATTCCCAAGGCCAAGCTCCCCAACAGGCTGGCACCCATGTTTGCAGGCAAAGACAGGCTGCATGGTTGAGCTCACTTCTCAACACGCTAATTGCCCTGATGTGGTTCTACCAATGATGGTGCCCCCGGTCAAGTCAATTGTTGCTCCTGGTGACATGGAAGTTCTGGAGTCACCTGTCAGTCATAACGTGTGGCACCTGTTGAAGCAATCGTTTGTCTTTTGTGAGTGCAGCCTTGGCTTTTTTGCCCAGATGCTGCGGGCCGTGGTAGATGTCCTGACACCACTCGCTATGTACACCACAGCAACATGGGTAGTTGGGGTGGTATACCTCGGTGGAGCAGCAGGGGCTGTCATAGCACCTTTCGTGCTTGATGCATTGTTGGTGAAATGTCCAGCGATGAACCTGCGCAGGGCCCAGTTGCTAGCTATCATTGTCATGAGCGTTTCAGCTCCTGCTGTGTTGCTGTGTCACCTGTCAGTACCTGGGGCTCTGGTTATGATGTTTTGTTTTGGTGCAGCACATAGCACAACAGAAGCGCTGGTGTTTAAGCATCTGGTAGACCAGGAGGGCTCAGAGGAGCCGGCAGTGTTGAATGCTACAATGAGTGTGTTCTCATTGTTTTATGTGCTGGGGTTTATTGTGGGGGCTTTCATAGCAGGTGCACCGAGTCACGAGGTGGTCTGGCAGCAGCAGCTGGCCACGGCAGGAGTAGCAGGCGGGATGCTGCTGTATACGTTGGTATACCACTGGATGTTGAGTAGGGGTTTCATTGCTTTGGGTAAGTCACATAAGCAGCACTAAGACACTGCTGATTGCAGCTAGCTAGTTTGCTGCTCTATCTGGGACTCTTGAACCTTGCTTGGTAAGTGCACCAGGACGGACTGCAGTTAGTGCGACTCATTGTGCAAACAGTCTCAGCTTTGTGGTGTGTGAATAAATATACAGTAATACAGTGAGCTGTTACTGCAATGAGCATTCATTCTGGGGTGTTTTGGGAGCTTCTCAGGAGTATGGCAAGACTTTGCAGGTGCGTGCATAGGCTCCCTCCATACCGCTCTCCTTGTGCTCCTTCCACCCACTCCCCCTATATTTGCTTCTTTCGCTTTCCCATCATGGCCTCTGGGCAGCACTGATCTATAAAAGCAGTGAGTGGCTCTGCCATGTCAAGTAGTTGCGGTCACCTGTCCAGGCGGCATTGGATTCTGTTTGGTACTATATCTGTCTTTGCCGGTCATGGAACAAGGGAGTGAACCTGCACTCAGGCAATTGGGCTGGCTATGCCTAGAAGCACAGTCCGAAAAACTTTTGTTGCAATCCAGGGGGCTTCAGATTGTTGACTGTGGTACGCCTTAGGTCAGCCACTGACAGCTTTATTAGTTGCATGCAGTTGATTGCACAACCATGTACTTCATGTTGTTTCTGAAATTGTTCCTTGACGATTCTGTCTGTGGGAGCTTATCTACCCTGGACTATAATTCCCACGCTGTTTATCTGCCCGCATATCCGTCAAGCATGTTTTAGGGTCTGGGGTTGCTGCTGTAAAATGTTATCTCTTGGACATGGACTGATGATGCAGCATGTTATCTTATCAGTGAGCTTGCAGCGGCCAATGACACTGCTGAATAACATGTTATTGGCAGGTCATGGACATACTTCTTGTAAGCACTGCGCCTGCATGCAAATACAACAGCTGCCATCCTGAAAGTTCCTTTCCCTTCTTTGCTGATGTTGCTGGTCACGTATGTATCTGTTAGGCAGCTCAGGTCCTCTGCTTATGACAGTGCGACCTGCGATGAGCATGTCAGGAGCAATGTAGCATTGGAGGTCGATTTTTGCATGGTCAATCGAGTCTAGCTTCCATGGATCATGGAGGGCTCAGGGGATAGTCCGCATGCATCTGCACAATCAAGGCACTTTACAGTTTCTGGATATGATTGAATGATTTGAGCTTCCTGGGACCATGCATACATTTTTGACATCCTGGCAGGCACAGAAACTTTAGTTGTAAAGAGGTTGCCGAAGGGTGTCAACCGACTGGCATTACAATCTGTTGACATCTATCTGTACTGGCAGTGGACAACTTGTCGACAGCTGTCTCCAAAGTGCATGAATTCCATTTATATTTGAGTAACTATGGCCACATTCAAAATTGATGTTTGGAGAACTAAGTAGTTCATCGGCTGCGCGTTGGTGGGAAGTGTACAGAAGCAAGACATAGGCCCTGGTTTCCATGCAGTGCAAGTTTTGCTGAGATCAATGTGTCCATACTGAGATTACTTCCAACACTGTGGGGGTCTTTGTTGGGCCCTTTGCATCTGTACATGGTGGCATCTGTACATGCGCAAAAGAAGGGGGTAGGCCCTAAGCATGGTAATACTTATAGATAGGGTGTATGTACATGTATTAATGTATGTATGGTATGGCCAGGCCCCTTTTCTGTGTGTGATCTGATTCCTGGAGTCATTGTGCTTGGCAGGTAGTAGGGTGCAACCCCTTAAGTAGTAGAATGCTGTCGGCTGTGCGAGTGGGATCACCCCCCAAAATACTTGATTAATTTGAGAGAGTAATTCTGTATGTAGAGCAGATTGTGGACAGTAAGGCGGGTGTCTGTAAATGCTACTAGGTAGAGTCGGCACTGAGATCCTGGCAAAGAAGCTTGTCCGTATGGCATAAGATGCCGCCATTGAGCCAAGGTGGGTTGCCCAGCCATGAAGTTTGATAGCTGTCCTATCACTAAGTGTCCTTGACTTCTCGAGTCCGTGACTTATCCGTGATTGCCTGGACGCACAGCTCCGACGGTCCAAGGTGAGAGAAGTTACAAAAGCTAAGAGATGGGATCCGCCTTGGCTGCCCGACCAAGCTATCTTAGCCTTGCACTAAGCTAGCCTATTCAGATAAGGGACGCATGAATGCACACCGCTTACTCACAACGCTTGAATTCTGAGGGACCGAAGCATCTTGCTTTGCGGAAGTTGCAGGCGGGCACATGCTTTCACTTCACAAAGTTCATTTCAGGATCGTGCCTCCCTTGACAGGCAGTCTACTCGACTCACTTCGCGCCCACAATTATAGAGTTTCAAGTGTCAGCCATTCAAACCTAGTGAACTCCGGTGCCCGGCCTTGCTTTGACAATCGCTCCGGAGTACGAGCTCCTGCTGTCCCAGCGTGGCTCGTTGCTGACATAGCACGCATGGGGAAGAAGCGACGAGGAAAGAGGAAGCTGCAGAAGAATGTATGCAAAATTTGGGGTCAGGAAGCGGATGAGAGGAAACAGGAGCAAAAGCTTACTGAAGAAGGCAAGCATCCGCGGTTGCAGCGCGCTCATAGCAACTTTTGAGGATTAGGAAGGCATGAGTCCCTTAAAGCTGACGGATCACGTCCCCATCCTTACCGTATGCCTTCATCATAGTGTGATAGTGTTTCGTGTTGATTGGGCCGTTAGTAAAGGCTCACCCTCAAGGCTTCACTGTCTGTTCACCTTCTCATTGGAGACTGAGAGCACATGCGAAAGTCTTAGCAGTTACATGGAAAGCAGCCATGGCTGCAGGCGCACATGGTCATATGCAGTACATGTTACTGTGCCTCATGGCCAAGTCTGCTACTGTTTTTGTCGCCCATCTTCAAGGGTCCATGGCAAGCAAGCTATCCACAGCCAGCTAGCTGCTCTAGTGTTGAGCCCCATTCTTGGGAGGTGAACCATCTAGAACTCTGTTCTCTGACCCTTCCACGTTTGTGTGCCCATCGCGCAGAGAAAGCACTCCTAAAGAAGCAAGTGTGGGTTTCTAACCTCTCATACAATGCCACCCAAGAGCAGATCTCTCAAGCTCTCACTAGTCGGTATGGACCTGTACGGTCAGTCCACATCAGGAGGCCCTACTCACGCAGAAGGGGGGAACGGCCTCAGCACAGTGGCCAAGCATTGGTGGAGTTTGAGGAAGCAGGAAATGCAACAAAGTGTTTGCAGGATGGGAGACAAGTGTGCCTCTACAACAGCAGGGAACGCTCACACCAGCAACACCTGCTGTGGGATCTGGGGCCTGCAGTTGGACACCTCAAGCCTTGCAGGATGCATTGCCTACTACACCCTGAACAACATGGGTATGCCAGGTAACCTGAGAATAATTGCATGCTATGCATCTGCATGTCTGCAGGAATTGCCCATACTACTCCAACTCCTTCTGGTCATGTGCGAAGGGTGTGTGGCCCTTCATCTGATCCATGCACAACTCATCGATTTACAGCATTGTACGACGGGCATCATGAAGCATCTTGAAAGATTCACATGGCCTGCTCTGTTTGGGACCTTCTGATCCCTCCTTGTTTGTACATCTACGGGTAGGCCGGCCATGTCACTAAATGATGGGTGCTCTGGCAGCCTCACAGACTCCCGTTACTGCCCACATCAGGATGTAAGACGCACAAAAACTAGCAATAAAGCAGCTGCAATCTGAAAGAGCAGGTGTGCTGCCTTGGCCCCCGCTGAACATCTCAAACCTGTGCCTGATGTCAACGCTGCTGCTTATTCGCTGCTAGGATTGAACAAAATGCCCGACCCAGGCGAGGGAGCCAGTTCTACCAGCAAGGCGTTCCTGGCACCACCAGCTTCGGATTGCAGCAGCTGCAGCTTGGGAGCCTGGGACCTGATGGGAACACCCTGATTGCTGAGCTGGATATAAAGCCTCTTTTTGCTGAGGTAAGATGAGAGGTTGTATCTGCTGCTTTTTTCATACTGCCTTTGGGTGTGTAAGGGGATCTGCTGTTATCTGGGCCAGTATCATGGGATGCGTGGGATGATGTATCTGGCGGCCTTACGCTGAATTACGTAGTCACTGGTCAGAACATCTCCTTATTATTGCAATAGGGGATTAGTCCCAGTCAGAAGCAGGATGCGATATGTGAGGGGAAGTTCTTCGTTTCTGGGTGGCTTGTGCATCGGTTTGAATACATCCTCCTGGCCGCATGTGCTATGTTATTAATAGGTGAAGATACCTGATCAATTTACCAACCCAGAGTGAGCAGTGTTTAGCTCATCAGGCTGCGTGAAGAGGGTCTTCACTGGTCTAGTTCTCATGTGGCTCCCCCTGTTCTTCATTCCCAGGTAATCATCGACCTACGGGAGCGTTGCCTACAGCTGCTCACCCCGCTTTCCACCACCACCAGCAGCAGCAGCAGTCTAGGCAAGCTTTACAAGGTTGTCTTCCCATTCAGGCATCTCAGGCGCAGATTGCTGCTCAGCATAAAGGATGGCACCCTTAGCTTTACCACTGGGAAGCCCCCCAAGATACTGGAGCGCATTGGGGATGGTACACAGGATGGGGAAGAGACTTGGCAGCTGGTCTGTGACCCCACTGCAGCAGCAGAAGGAAGGGCAGGGGAAGCGGGTGGTGGTGGTGTCTTGGCAGGATCAGGATTAGCAGGTGCAGATGGCTTGCTGGGGAGATGCTTGACGTTCAAGCTGGCACTGTCATCATATGCCCTGAAAGGTATGTGTCGTTCACTTTCAGTCTTGGGGACTGGGGAGTTCCAATGTGGTGATGGCTGGCCAGTGTGCTCTCTGCCACACCGATGTTTGTTATTGCCAACTGTTCTGAACCCATGCCAGTGCAAGCACACTACCAATAATCAAGTTAGCAATCCTTCCATGCCTTCAAAATCGTGCAGCAGCAGCAGCACGGGCCCTAAATGCAGAAGGGAATTCTATGTCAGGATCTTAAATCCTAGTCTTGCAGTGTGGCTTGTCTGGACTACATGATGCTGCTGTCTAGCTCCAAGAACCCTGCTGGGATGTGGTTATGCTTGTAAGAGCTCTGAAGCCAACTTTGGCTTGCTATCGTTATCGATGGAAGTCCTTGACCAACATGTCTTCTGTTTTGCCTTTAAGGTTTTGAAGCCGTAGTCGAGCAGTCAATGTACTTTGCATGTCACAGATGCAAATAGAGACAACAAGCTGATAAAGAAGCTCCGCAGCTTCAGGTTGCTCACTCCAGTAGTTAGTATTGATACCAGGGACAGGATGCAAGTGGTCAGCAGAGAAAACTGGGAGAGGCACCATGGGCCCTGCAAGCTGCCAGAGATGCTGCAGGAGCTGCACAGCAGGGGATTTATGGTGCCATACCATGTAAGTGCAGCACCAGGGTTTAGGTATATGTAATGACCACAGAGCAGCATCGGAAGCTGCAGCTTCAGGCTCATTTTGCTGCCTCACTGGTAGTTGTGGGCTAAGCCCTCTTTGCTGTGTTTGTACGTGGTTGCTATGCATGGTAGCATTGCAACATTACAAGTAGATGATTGCATGGCCTTTGTCAGTGAGCTACCTGACAGTAAAGCAATATACCTGCCCTCTCTGTAAGCATCCACACCAGAGCTGTGCCTAACTTGTGTGTTAGCTAGGTGTGGAAGTGTTTAACTTAACGTTTTGTTGAACCTTTGCTGGTATGCTGCGCCAGCAATGGGAGTCTGCACCTCTTACCCAAGGGGACAAATCACAAGTCATTTACCTTCCTTATTCCAGCTGGAGACCATACAATTGAGCAGTCACATTCTGCTCCTATTCCAATGGCCCATGTTATTGTAGGTGAACCTGCTGCTGTCTTCTGGGGTAGCTACCATCTGGCAAATCAGTGAAGAGCCCAGGATAAGGGAGCTGCTGTTACATGCGGCGGACCCTCCTTCAGTCTGCAGGGCCCTCCTCAACATTGCTGGCAGGAGAAGCCCCTTCAGGAGCTCTCAAGACCTGCTGGAAGACTTAGTGGCAGAGCTGCAGGAGGTGGATGCAGCAGCAGGGGGCGGAGGTGGAGCAGTCAGCAGTAGCAGGGAAGAGGCTAGGGCTGCCAATGGGCTGTCCAAGGTAAGTGTCGCTAAATTATGCTTGAGCATGGTGATGGTGGGATGTCTGGTGGCAGAAGAGCATAGTGGCGTTACATGATAAGGGGCAGTTGTGAGGCCCTGGTAAAGGTAAGGGCTCCGTGCAATTTTACATCAAGGAACCCTTCCCACAATCCCACGCTGGAGAACAATGCACGGTCTCCTCGCGTAGATCTCTCTCTCTCTCTCTCTGAGGCCCTGGTACACGCTTGAAATTCATTCAGGTGTAATACTAGCGCGTATGGTTCATTTGAGTTGTTGACATACAGACCTGGTCGGTAGCACTGTACACCCAGTTGCCAACCTGTGAGCCATTGGTAATCCTGTGGCTACGGATTGCAAAACTTTCTTACAGAGCAGATCCATATCACATGGCCTAATCACATGTTGGCCATACAAGGCTACAAAGCTGCAAAGCAGAGCAACACGGTCGTGCCCATACTGCAAGAAGTCTGATACAGAGGATCATTACTTCTGCTGCGCTCGCTGTGTGGTCATAGATACGAACGTGACATAGTGCTGCCCGTTTGAGTGCCCTGCAGGCCCTCCGTGTGCACTGCACACCCACAGGCGTGCAGACCCTTCGGCTGGAAGTGCAGACAGGGAACAGGGTGCTACGCTACTTCACAAACCCAGCAGCTGCCACCAGGTGGGCTAAGTAACTGTAAAGGAAGTTGGAGGCCGAGTTGCCCTCAGCAAACAGAGGGGAAGCAGCAGTGAGGACTCACCCCCAGACAATATTTCATAGGCTGCTGCTGCTTTTGCTATAGCTGTCACATTACCTAGTTTGTGGCTGGTCATATGTAATTGGGTGGTGTTCTGCTGAATGCAGTCTCCAGCTTGCAAAGTGCTTAGGTATAAACCAGTTTGTAAGGTTGTGTTGTGTTGCCTTGTATGCATCTAAACAGATCAAAGGCCCTGGCAAGGAGTTGTACTCAGGGTGGAGCTGCCATTGATTGACAAGGATGCTGTAACGTGTGCGTCAATGTGGTCCCTTGCTCTTTGTGTTGCTCTCCGGTAGGAGGTACCCAAGCTACACAGAGTTGGCTCCCTTGAACGGTCTGCAGTTTGATTACACTCATTTTGTGCGTGTCAGCTTTGGAGATGAGCAGGGGGACAAGATGTTTGGGCACAGGGGTGAACCCATTGACCCCTTCTATGATCGCATGAGGCAGGTCACTGGAGAAGGTAAGGGGGCCGTCGGTGTGATGCTTCCTGGAGGGGTATCTCAGGCCTGTGGGTGCATGGGGGTAGTGACCCCAGCACTTGGGCAGCCCATGACACAATGACAGTGGCAGCCAGTGACTAATGCTAATCTGTTACATCATTTTGCAGAGTTACACCTGCAAGTATCGCACTGATATGTCTATGTCTCCGCATTTGAACGGACTGCAACTTAGGCAAGGAGCATTGGTAGCGTGAGGTCTGCCAGTTTGCTGTGGCACCACCAGCTGGTGTCTGCACTGCTCCCTTATGATCGCGGTGTGAGTGTGTTGCAATGAAATGGGCAAGAAATGACCAGGAGCTGAGTGAGTACTAACCGGCATGGTCAGGCCAGAAAGTTATCACATGGAGCGTGGCTACAAACCAGGTTGTCAGCCCGGACATTGCTTGGCCAAAATGCAAAGTGGCATTTGGGGGATTATTTAACATGTTGGTATATTCTGATGTCTGCAGGAGTCATGCTAAATGGTCGGAAATTTGCCTTCCTGGTGTTCTCATCAAGCCAGCTCAAGGTACGTCCTTGATTCCCTGGCTTTAGAGCAGAAGGGCTGCTGAACTTGCACCTCACGAGGCAAGCTCTGAGCAAAATGGATCTTTCAGGTGTCCAAAAAGCTCCAGAAAAGTGTGAAGTTGGAAAGGGTGGAACATAAACATGTCTTCTTGATGCCCGCCTCTGTT
Source organism: Pseudopediastrum boryanum (assembly GCA_963556185.1). NCBI lineage: Eukaryota > Viridiplantae > Chlorophyta > Chlorophyceae > Sphaeropleales > Hydrodictyaceae > Pseudopediastrum > Pseudopediastrum boryanum. Next base: position 5,194,228 of record OY744502.1, on the reverse strand, counting down.
CTAACAGATGTCTGCTATGATCTCCCAGAGTATCTCGCACATCACACATGTCGCACCTACTTGAACAATTCTTCACTACATGGGTTGCAAACCTGAGCTGTCCCACCTGGCTTTGCAGCTTGCACAAATCATGAGTCTGGGATTGACAATCCCTTTGATTATAACTAAACTTCATTGCTGCCTATGCTTGTTAAAGGATTATGTTTGACTAATTTCCCTGGAGCCTTTGCTGCATCAGCATGTGCAGCAGTTGCTGCTCCTTTTACGGCTGTGGCTACTGCAGATCGGCCGACGGTAGCAGCAGTCCTAGCTCTACCATGTACTCCCTGAGCTGTAACCTTACTTGCTGCCTTGCCTCCAGGCTTGGGCTTGCTGGATGGTAGCTGACCCAAATGAGGGCACTGCCAAGGAGGTAGGTGCTGAGGCGATTGCTCATGCCTTGCGCTGCTGGATGGGGGATGCCATGCAGACAGAGAAGGTGCCTGCTAAGTGTGCTGCCAGGCTAGGCCAGTGCTGCTCTGCTACTGTGGATGCAGCGGAGGTGGCAACACATGAAGTGGTGGGTTGGCCAGAAGTCTTGCTATGAACAGCTGTACAACTGAATTGTAGTTGTCGCCAGATTGTGCTTAAATAATGGCACTTTTTTGTCACGGTTTCAAGGTACCTAGTATGGAGGGCTGAGGTTTCAGGACAGGTGCAGCAGTCCCTAGCCAGCATGTGGAATATGATAGGAGCCTTGCCATAAGAAAAAAACACTCGACAAAACGAGATGCCCTCGAGCACTTGGCATGCTTGCAATGCACACTTCACCCTGCTGTGCCGAGTGTAGGACGGTTCTAGAATACCCTGCCCCTAAACCCTAAACCCTGCATGCCCATTGTGTGGATGGATGGCCATAACAATTCTGATGGAGTCAAGCCATCAAATTACTGAATCAGTAAGCTTTTATTGCCATTATATCAGGAGCACATTCCTGATGTGGAGCGCAATGGCTACTGCTTCAGTGATGGAGTGGGGGGCATCTCCCCTCAGCTGTTGGAGGAGGTCATCAGCTCTGTGCCCTGGGGAGGACCTGATGCACCTCCACTCAGTGCAATACAGGTGAGCTAACCGTCGGTCAACACCTTGCCACTTCCACAGCGCACATTATCTGCAATTCTTCTCTGCACAGTATGAAAATGCACTCAGTTGCGGCATGTTGTCTTATGTTGTGCTGCTGGCAGTTCGTGCTCACAGATCAGGCAGGGGAATTAGCCTTGTCCAGTGCATGTTGTGAGATGCATGATGCCACGTCTAAGCCACGTCCCATTCCATTTGCATTATAGTCCACTGTAATTGCAGTGGGTAAGTAAACAGTCAATCTCACCGCAGCATGAGATGTGGGCTGCTTGTATTATTATTTGTGCCGTCCCAGCTCCCATAGGAATGCAGCAGGAGCTCTCCCATATTGCAGATCCCATTGGCCCTTTCCTTGCTTTTACTTTTAAAGCAGAGAACACTGACCATTGACATCCCGAACTTTCCTGTGCTTGTGCTCCTACAGGTGCGCTTCCAGGGTTGCAAGGGTGTACTGTCCAAGTACCCTTCGCTGCGGGGTCGCAAGCTGCAGCTAAGGCCCAGTCAGGAGAAGTTTGGCAGTCAACATCCGCAGCTGGAGGTCTGCGCTCTGGCCACCTGCCTACCTGCTTACCTGAACAAGCAGGTCATTCTCATGATGGACTACAATGGGGTGTCGCAGCAGGTGAGTCATCAAGCCTGTGTTAGGACTAATGCTGATGCTGTGAGCTAGGTTTGGGCTCTCTGTTCACTTTGAATGATTGTTTGCAAGTGCTCTGACGTACTTAAGGGCCTCAGCCTTAGCATATGCTTCATCAATGGGGATGTATGGAGCCCTATGCAACAGGCGGCAACTGATTTCAGGCCTTATCAGGTCCAGACACAGATGTTGTGGGGAAGCAGCTGACATGTTGACTCTGTCCTCCAATCTGTTCACATAGTGAAGGGATGACTGACTGTGAAGTCCATGGTTGCAGGTGTTCTTGGGCAAGCTAAAGCAGCAGCTTGATGCTCTGCAACGCATGTGTGACAGCCCCACTGCAGCACTGCAGCTCCTGCCACACCTAGGGGGAATTGAGTCAGGTGCACATGGCTGCTTGCTGCGCATGTTGGAAGCAGGGGAGGCTTGTGGGGTCCCTCACTTTGACCCCTTCACTGAGCGCTGCCTCAGAGCAGTGGCCAAGTACCAGGTAAAGCACCTGAACAAAGGCTACAAATAAGTAGGAATTACAGTCAAGGAGATATTAGTAAGAACCCATTGTCAGGCCAGCAAGCAGGAGAGTGGGTGCGGGCAGATGTAGATCAGCAGCTAAGGTTACAGTCAAGACAAGACATATGGTGTGGTATGATGGATGCGGCGGCCTGGCAATGCTTGAAGAGCCTATATGAAATTGTCAAACATTACGGTAGTACACAGAGCGGGCCGGGTGCCGAGGCAACATTTGCCCAAACATAGCTCTTGCTACTTTTGCAAATATAGGCCAAGCATTGCTTCGAGAGTCTGAGCAGGTGGCTGGCAGTGATGGAGGGTGATAACAGAACAACATTGTTAGCACCCAAGAGGGTGCTAATGCTTGTTTTGAGAATAGGCACAGATGGTTTCTGCTTTCTTACGATACCATGTTTACGGTACGTGCCTACAGGTGAATGACCTTCGCATGAAGGCCCGGCTGCTGGTGCAGGATGGGGTGACATTGATGGGGGTCATGGATGAGTTTGAAGTGCTGCAGGAGGGGGAGGTCTATGTGCAGGTATGTTCAACAAAGCGATTGACAGGCATGCTGTCCGAGCATCCAGTTAAAGCCATTGTCAGTAGGCTGCATTACCAACGTGTCTGATGCACAGGCATTCCCATCTGTCCCAGTGAAGCCAACACATGCAGGTTATTCCTCAGATGGGACATCTTAGGGTGCGAATCCGTGTGCCGCTGCAATCTTGATCATTACCTTGGAGCCCACCACTGCAATTCCTTTGTGGTATTCCTATCCAGCAAAGACATCATAGCAAGCTTTGCTGGCATGAAAGCTCTCATAATGCATTTGTGTTTTGCTGCTGAAGCTGCTGCAAGCAGGCCTTGCCAAAATCAGAGACAAAAGTCTTCTGATGTTCTGCTTCGCAACAGCAAGCAGTAGCAGGCTATTCGTTTTCCTTTCGCTAATCCTCCCAGTACATCTACGTGGAATATGCCTTATACAATTATAGCTTTCCCTCTCAGCCGCAGGCTTACTCCGGACTGTGCTTATGCCAAGAACCACCCTATTTGAGACCAGAGTTCATGTGTCACCGGGGAGTGAGTGCTTCCATGTGCATCATGTGATACCCTCCCTGTCACTATTGTGGCAGCTTGGGGTATCCCTAGCAATGTCATAAAGCTATGCAGCTCTCACTGGTCTCGTAGGTGTCCATGCACTGAAGAGATACCTTACGTAAATGTGTGCTAGGTGCAGAAGCGGGTGCTCCCAAGGTGATCTCTGGCCCAGTGGTCCTTGCCAAGCATCCAGTGTCCCACAGGGGAGATGTGCGGCTGGTCCAGGCAGTGGATCCCGGACCATACAGCCCCCTAGCTGAGGCATACAAGAATGTGGTGGTGTTTAGTCAGAAGGGGGACCGGCCACTGCCCAACATGCTGGCAGGCTCTGATCTGGTGGGTTGAGCCATTGTGGCTTTGCAGCCCATCCACTTCTTCAGCCAATGTGCACTACTATGGGGTTGTAGCATTACATTGGGGATAGGGTGGACTGTACCGATGCCTGCATTGCGCAATTTCTAGGTGAAGACTGTAATGGATGGCTCTGCAGTATGCAGTTGTCCCAGAAGGAAAGGCACGGGCCCTGCACAGCGGGGGACAGGGTGTCTTTCAAACACTAAAGATGCGTAGTTGTGGTGTTGCTACCGTTTGGCATATGGGTCAAGAAATGCTGAAGGTCATGGAGGCAATCTCAGTGCCATCCGCAACCATCCTTTCTGCGAGGCACACACTACAGCAGATGCACTTGATCAGGGACGGGAACTTAAGCAGCAGCACTGCGAGGTGCAACATAATGCTCTCAAACTTAACCAATAGCAGGAGCGATTTTATCAGTAGTGATAAGGTCGATTATATCTATCCAAATTGCTGCTGCAGGACGGTGATCTGTACATGGTCGTGTGGGACCAGGACCTGCGGCTGCCAAGGAACTCAGATCCAATGGACTACAGGGCTGAACCCCCTAACAAGGTGAGTGGCTGGTTTATGTACTGGCCAAATATGCATAGTTACCAGGCAGACAAGTATGCATAAGCACCAGCACGCAGACAGTGAAGTACTTTGGTGCATGCACTCCTCTTTGGCAACAAAGCAACAGGAGTCCAGGCAGAGGTTGACACATGTAGGCGAGTAACATGCAGAAACGCCATGGCGGGGCCACAGTAAGTCTTGAGTAAGTAGGAACAATTCACTTGCCAAGCGCTGCTTCCACATGAGTGATGGCAATTTCTGCTGCAGTACTGCCTCCCAATGTACTCATCAATGTTACCGCCCTTCAGTCAGACGACACCATGGCACAGGACAAGTGAAGGAGGTTGCTAGAGCTTTTTCACACATTACTCTTGTCCTGTGCCATGCCAACAGTTGTTTGGCATTGTGCCGTATTCAATAAGTAAGAGCCATACCGGAAAAAAGCACCATCAGAAATGGCACATACTTGAAACAGTTAGCCCTTCCACTTTTTCAGCAATGAACCAAATTACTGGGGTGCTGCTGGAAGCAATATATAAGTTAACCAGCAGGTGACAGCTGCTGAGAGAGACCATAGAGAGAGAGAGAGAGAGCTACTCAAAACGCATTACTTATTCCTTGGCTGCAGCATGGGACTCTGACAGTGGTTTCTTCGGTGTAGGAGGCGGCTGCTGAGATAGCTAGTATGAAGCTGTCCTGCTCTCTATGTGCAGGTGGATGCAGTGACCAAAGACCACATCCTAGACCACTTTGTGAACCACGCCAAAAACGACAACCTGGGTCAGATCTCCACCTGGCTGCTGGCACAAGCAGATAGGAATGGTGCTGATTGTGCTGCTTGTGAGAGGCTGGCTCAGCTGCATTCAACAGCAGTGGACTTCCCAAAGACTGGCAGACCCGCTGTGATATCTCATGAGGAGATCAAGGAGCTTGTGAGTTCAGCCCCCCTGGGGCAATGGCTTACTCTATGATATGAGACAGATCACTCCACAGCTCTTGGACCGCGCAGCACCAGCACCATGGCTTACTCTGTACTGTATTGGGGATGCATAGCTTGGCAAGATGTGTACGAGCAGATACCTAAGATCAGCTGCATCTAGTCCAGCACGTGTCCCAGGAGTGATGGCAGAGGCTCACATACTTGAGCAGCATCTGGTTGTGGGGTCTTGCAGGAACACAACATGTACAGAAGTTGCACCTTAGCAACGGTTATTCTATATATGGCTACAACATGAACAAGAACCTCAAGCACAAAGCGCAAGCCAGCACTGTATTGTCAGAGCGACAACTCGACAAAGACTTTTGCATCAGCATTACGGCAGTACGACTAAATCAGCTGACCGGTTTTGCATGCCTGTCTACAGCGCCCGGAGGAATTCCCCCACTGGATGGAGAAGTCAGACGGTAGCGCTACCTACCAATCAGAAGGGATCTTAGGTCAGCTGTACAACAGGGTACTAGAACACCCCATCAACAAGGAGCTTCGGGACGTGGACAACAGCAACTTCATAGCTAACAGCAGCAGCAATAGCAGTGGCAGTAGTACGGCTGACACACTGGTATCAGTCCTTGCTGCTCAGCAGCAGCTGCTCCGAGTGCCTGGGGTGTCACCCGGGTGTGACAAGGGGGCATGGCGACGTGCGGCTGGTGATGAGCTGGAGGTGTTTGAGAGGGAGCTGCTAGAGCTGATGACACACTGGCATGTGGCGGATGTGGGTGAGTAAACTATCGGTGCTTGTTGCAGTTGGAGTAAGGCTGAGTGGCTGTGTGGCTGGAAACCTAGGACATACCTCCAACTTGCATGGTCTAGTTCATGGTCAAGTTCATTGCTTTCTGCGACTGGAGATACAGCTGTATGAATGCAGTGATGTGTCACTACTGTTTGGGCATCCTGGCGTGCTCAATTGGTCTCACTGCCAAACTGTTACCCTTTGTGATTCTTGCAGAGGTTTAAGGACAACCTTGGTCCCTGCCATCATGCACTCCCGAATGCAGTACCTAGTGCACTTTTTCTAAATTGTTTGTCACCTCTTGCATTATGACTCTGCAGGGGAGCTGGTGACAGGATGCCTTCCACGCCTGCAGAAACACCAGCACCACCTTCAGTCTGAACAGCGGGAGCAGCTGCATAGGGAATTGCGGCTGCTGTTCGGCAGAGCACGGAGGAGCTTCTTGATTGGTCTATTGCACTACGATGGTAACGGTGATGACAATGATGAGGAGCGGTGGCAGCAGATGAAGCTGAGGGACTTGGAGGTGGAGGTGCAGCAGGTGTTGGGGGAGCATGGGAGCAGCAGCAGCAGCGAGGTGGGTATCCGTCTGCAGTGTGCAGCTGCATACATGTTGAGAGCACACAAGAGGGCAGGGTATGGGGGCACTGCTACTAGTACTGCTACTGGTGATGGATACAGTGAGGATGAGTCGTCAGCTGATGAGGGAAGTGCTGACAACTCGGCTGATGAGGATGAGGGGGATTATGAAGAGGGCAGTGGCAGTGCTCGCCCAGGTGGGAGTCGAGTGGGAGGAGCGCAACAGAGCCGTGTGGGTGGCTATGGGGGGTCAGCAGGTATTGGCAGTGGCAGGGGTGGGGACCGTGGTATCAGTGAGAAAGACAGGAGGGAGATGGAGCTGAAGAGGAACATAGCTTTGTGCTTCCAGTGGGTGGTGGCGAAGGAGTTGGCGGAGTTGGGAGAGCGATACAAAAGTATGGGTGCGCGGGCGGCTCCTTCATGTTGACTGGCGGAGGAGTCTTGGTACCGGAAGTAAGGGGAAGCTGGCAGACATACCTCTGCTTACATACTGTTCCCTCTGGTGTAATTGACACAGCTTAAGGAGCTACCCGCTACCACTGCTACACAACGGCCACAAGTTGAGAGGGCTGTGACTAGCAGTGGTAGCGGGTACCGTCTCGTCAGTCTTCTTCAGATTCAGAAGCGCCTGGGCCGTACATCCTTGGAGTTGTGACGCTCACAGTTGACACTACTCCGAAAATGACAACTCCCCACACACGTACACCCCCCGAGTTAGTGCATGTGCGTTCGAGATGCGAACCGATCGACAAGTCCGCTTCGACCGAGTTCGATGCCATGGTTATCAGTCATCCACATGCCACAGTACTCCCACATCTCCACCCCAAAGATTACGTCCATTGCCTCTCCTTTACACCTTCAATCACAAATCGTTCTTGCAAACAAATAACTTAGTACACATGCCCCACCCGGGGCCCTTGACGGAGCCAAACTAGGCTCAATGGACCACCCACCGCGGTGAGTAAACCACAGCCCATGCGTCTCTCGCCCTCTTCAAGTCATCACTGTTCTGGGCTTGTAAATACCCATTCAGCAGCCTCTAAGCCCTATGTAATCTTCAGACCTGCCATGAGTGCCCCTGATAGTATAGGCTCCAACACCCCTTGAAGTGCCATGAGCTGCTCCTGCAAGCGTACCTCACCCATCACAGCATCACGCAGCTGCTGCAGCCGGACATCAACCTGTGACAATAACAACAGCAGTAGCAACAAGTCCAGCCATCGAGATCATCGTTATCTGCTTTGTGAAAAAAAATGCTTTATGATACAACAAGCCTGATGATCCTCCAAAATGCATGACAGACAATTGTCAGCTTACCCTCCTCGCTCTCCCATGCCCCCTTCCACAGCCCAATTCCTAACTTTATCCTACACCGCCTTGTCCTTTCTCCCAGTTAACCTTGTTTAAGCCCCCTGTCCCCTTTCTGTCCTTGTCCTTTCTCCCAGTTAACCTTGTTTAAGCCCCCTGTCCCCTTTCTGTTGTCCCCCTCCGCCTTTCACTTTCCCCTCCGCATTGCATGATCAACTGGCTGATACACTGAAACCGAGTGACCTGCTTCTTGCTTGCAAGCATCTGTCAGGTACAGTCAATCCCCAGCGCATTTCCACCCTCTTCCTCCCTCTTCTTCCACCCTCCGCTCACCTGTTTGTCAGCATGCACCACTGTGGCATATGTATCCAGCACTCGATGCACAACACCTGATAGCACTGCAGTGTGCCGAGGGTCTGTGATGTACCTGCAAATTGTAGCAATAAACTTTAGAGTAGGGTTCGGAACAGGGCCTGACTTGGGGTTTCATGGTAGAGGTTTCGGCTGGGTTTAGGGTTTTTCCCCCATGAGCCTTGTAAGAATCACTCAAACGCCAACAGTGCTTGTTCAGCTTGCAGCCTTGCCTACCCTTCGCCACCATTGAACAGGAACCAGAATGATAGGAAACAAACAAAAAACACTTGAGGTGTTGCAACCGCAAGAGGCTTGCTAGATCCCACCCACCCACAATACGGGGGACAGCAACTCTGTAATATTTACGAACACGCATGAGCTTGACATGATGCATTAACTTCAATATGTGAAGACTACTAGTATGCAAACTCATTCTCCAACCTCCGACATATGCACAGCCTCAGTCGTCTCCGCCTTCCTAGGGTGCAAAAAGCTGATAAGCAAACTCAAACTCAAACTGCTATGCACCCATGCACCTATTCCCAAACCCTAAACCCTGAACCCCATATATGCAATTTCACATTGTTGCTGCACTTACTTTGCCAGGTGCTTGAGCAGAGGTATCAATGTGGCAGCATCCCTTCCCCCAACCGCAGCAGCCAGGGCCCCCCTGGCAGCCAGCTCCTCAAACACAGCATCCACCACACCTGGACGTCCTGTAGCTAATGCAGCATTCAGGGCATCCCTGGGAAGGAACAAAAGCGACAGCAGCAAGATCAGCAGCACAGTTGAGAGTTGTCAGCAGAAGCAAATAAGTGCCCCGCAGCAATAAGCAGCAGGAGCAGGACCAACAGCGACAAAAGCATGAGCACGAGCAGCAGCGACACAGTGGGACTCAATGTCACGTAGGGTATGGAAACCCTGGTACCATACATCTTACCCTGGTACCATACATCTTACCCTGGTACCATACATGTTACCCTGGTACCATACATCTTACCCTGGTACCATACATCTTACCCTGGTACCATACATCTTACATAACAGGCTAACAATCTCCTGCATGCATCACAGGTTCCCTTGAGCATGTCAGATGCGTGTCCGGCTCTGTTACACCATATCAGCACAACCACAAAATCGTCTTGCAGCCACCATTACATTTTGTGTCCTCACAAACCCAGGAGTGCCAACTCAAAAGCACAATCAGTGCAAAGCTCTATCTGACGTTGCCCTCCGCAGCACCTATTTTTTCATCCTAATACAGGGTTTGCGGGTTTAAGCTGTACCCCGAACCGTAACACACCACCCAGCTAAGCTCATCACCCCCACCTGTATCTGAATCGTCGCAGCAGCTTGTCATATGGTGCCAGGTTTGCCTTCCTGCGTGCAGCCACCACATAGTCCCCAACAGAGGGTCGGGCACTGCGGCCACGCAGGAAGTACTTGTAGTTGGCTGCTGTTAACACAGGCTGCCGTCTCTGACGCTTCAGGGCTAGAGCAGGCTGCAGCAACAGCAACAGCGGGAGGAGCAGCATGTTGCGAGTGGGTTCAATTGTGAGTGGCACAGCAAACAACAGCAGAGATAGCCAAAAACTTTAGGGTTTAGGGTTTAGGCTGACATAAACCCTAAACTAGTGGGAGCAGTCGTAAATGTAAGTGCAAACCATACCCAGAATCAGCCCTCCTACTCGGTTCCATATATTCCCCGGCACACACTACCCTCCCACAGCAAACATTTGCAACCATGCACCATTCCTCTTCAACCATCCTTTCCCCTTTTCAAACATCGCCTGCCCTTGACCCCGGAATTAGGTCCTAGGGTCCAAACCCTAAACCCCTGCCCCAACTCCTCAGACCCTAACTCACCTCCACTACTCTCGGCCATGCATACTGCAGCACCGACAGCAATCCATCCCACATACCCACCGCCAAAGCTCCCCCCCTGGTATTCACGCCCCACCCTCCCACAGCTACCATGTGCAGCCACCCAGCATTCCCCACCATGAACGCCCCCTTTCCCTGCTCCTTTCCCCCTTGCAAAAACCGCCTGCCTCCTCCCCTGCAAAAACTGCCTGCCTCCTCCCCTGAACTTATGGTTCTGGTTTCGGGCTCCTAAACCCCACCCTAAACCCCTGCCCCACCTCCTTAGAACCCAACTCACCTTCATCACTCTCAGCCTTGCATGTTTCCGCACTGACAGCATCCCAGAAGCCCCCTTCCCACAGGGCCCCCCTGCACACCCTAGTCCTACAGCAACCATCTACAACCATGTCCAGTCCCCACCATGAAGTCCCCCCCCTCTCGCCCCACCCCTGCACCTGCCCCCCTCCTTAAACCCCAACTCGCCTCCACCACTCTCGGCCGTGCATGTTTTCGCACCCACAGCATCCCATCCGCCATACCCACAGCCAAAGCCCCCCCCCCCTTTGTTCCCCTGCACACCCCACCCTCCCACAGCGACGATTTGCAACCATGCACCACCCCCGCCATGCAGCCTCTTCCCCACCCCTTGCCACCCTGCTGAAACTCCCTGCCTTTTCCCTGGAATTAGGGTCTAGGGTACGAACCTTAAACCCCTGCCCCACCAAAACCCCAACTCACCTCCACCACTCTCGGCCGTGCATGTTTCCGCACCGACAGCATCCCATCCGCCATACCCACAGCCAACGTACTGCAATCCTTACTGAGCCCCAAGCTGAGCACCGGCGCAGGGTATTTGCTGGCATGTGTAACCCTGAAAGTATCCAGCTCAAATATCTTGACGTGACCGTCCAAGGAGCCTGCTAGCAGCCGAGGGGCAGCGGAAGACTCTGGACCGGCCATGGGAGACAGGCGGACACATGTGACAGTCTTCTGGAAGTTGGGGAGACGCTTCAGCAACCGGCCACCACTGCAGCAAGGAGGTTGGGGAGAAAGTGTAAGTGCCAGTATTGGGGTGAAAGAGGCGTAGGGGGGTGTAGGGAGGCCGGGGTGGGGTAAAATGGGGTGAAATAGGCGTAGAGGGGGGGGGGGGTATGGTAGGCCGGGGTGGGGTGGGGTGGGAGTAAAAGTACGCATGTAGGAGAGAAATAGGCATAGGAGGATGTGGGAGGATGTCGGGGGCGAGAAAGGGCGATGAGGGGGAGTGCGCAGGTGGGGGGAAACAGGCGTGAAAGGTTGTGGAGGGGGTGGGAGGGAGTACGCATGTGTTGTATAACCAATTGTCCATGAGTTATAAGAGTGCCCCCCAGTAAGCAGAAAAAGACCACCAATAGAATGTATGTTCCCAGTGGCCCTCCCTTTCATAGTCTCTCCCCTACCACCTTCCAGGTGGCCCTCCCTTCCTCCCTCCATTCCATCTTCTCTTCCCTGCACCCCCCACTGGGCCCCCCCCCCCCCAACAATGCTCCCCCCCGGGGTCCCCCCCCCCTGGGCACCCCCTCCTCGCTCCCCCTTCCCCCCCCCCCCCCGCACCTCAACATGTCCCATATACATAGCTGGTTCCCTCCTGCTGTCACCGCCAATGATCCTGATGGGAAGAATGCCACATCTTCTACTGGTGCTCCATGATTACATGACAATACACACTGGGCACTACGAACATCCCACAACCGCACCACATGGTCGTAACCACCTGCAGAACAAAAAATCACATTCAACATCTGGCCGTGGGGGAGTGGGGGCTGGTTTATGTGTGGGGAAGGGGGTGGGATGGGGGGCGCAGGGGGGAGACGGGAGAGCAAAACAAGCAACATGATGAGAGCCTGAAAACACACACCAACACATCTGATTTGCATCTGCATGGGTCAACAGTATCATTTGGTGCCAACTAGAAGTGAGGAGTCCTGCAAATTCAATGTGCCCTGTGCGGAAGACCTTGAGAAGCCATGTGATAAGCAATACACCCCCACCCCCACCCCCACCCCCACGCCCCCTCCCCCCCGCCTCCCTCGCCCACACCCTGGCGCGCCCCCCCCCCCTCCTGGGCCCGCCCCCCGGGCCACTCCCGGGCACCCCGGCCCCGGACATTCAGGTACGGCAGATTCAGTTTCAGGTCTCAATGCATTATTCATGTCTTTTCCCCCACGGCCACCGCCCACTCCCAGGCTCCTAATCGGAACCAGACATATGACACTCAACGCATCTGTGAAACATGGAAATTGCATTCCCAATCCTTCACAAGGGTAATAAAGTAATCAAATGGGTTTCAATCAGTGATGCTGGTCATAATGAGGCAGTTTTGCATCAGAACCACAGCCAAGAAGCTCACAGCACATCACCAGGTGTTGCCCAGTATCGCCTGCTTCTACAATGCTTTCATCAGCTGCAAAAGCTCGAGCAAAGCCAACCCACTCAGTTATTACTATGCAGAATGTAATCACAACTTTCTGAATGAACAGACGCCTGCCACACATAGAGGGACAGCCAGCAATTTTATTACTAATGACAGCAGGCATCTAATAACATCTTTGCATCAGAACCACAGCCAAGAAGTTTGCAGCACATCACCAGGTGTTGCCCAGTATCGCCTGCTTCTACAAAGCTTTCATCAGTTTGCAAAACTAACTCAAAAAAACAAACATAAACAGTCAGATAATCATTAAAGATGCAACTGCGTGCAGAATTCAATTAGAAGCTGCTGTAGTACGGTTCAGTCAACACTTCTGGTGCAGAATGTTCAGACTTTCTGAATGGACAGACCCCCCCCACACACAAAGCGACATCCCACAGTTTAAAAAGCGACAGCAGCCACCCCACAACGTATTTTGCATCAGAACCACAGCCAAGAAGCTCACAGCACACCCCAAGACAGCGCACTGCTTGGTTTCGCAGACTTCTACATACGTTTCATCAGCTGCAAAGACAACTCAAAAAGCAATTATTATTATTTTTATTATTTATTTTTTTATTATTTTTTAAACAGTCTTGAAAAGCAGTTACGCCCAGAATCTGATGAATAGCTGCTACACTGAACAGACACCTTAAGCAGGGTGATAGCTAACGCTCCACATCTAATAGCAAGCATCCAGAAAGGACAGACAGTGTGTTTGCATCAGAACCACAGCCAAGAAGCTCACAGCACACCCCAAGAGATAGCAACTGCTTGGTTTCGCCGACTTCTACAAAGCTTTCATCAGCTGCAAAACACACTCCAAACACACATGCAGGGCGCAAAACCCTGCCAGTTACGTTCACACATGGTACACCACAGGCTACACACGAGGAGGAACCTCAAGTATAATGCCCTTCTTATGCCATAGGCTATTACCCATCGCCGCAAAGTTACCAGAATGAAACCCAAACCACAAGCCTTAAACCCCACAACGCATCCCACACCCAGAACCCTCCCAGTGTTTTTGCATCAGAACCACAGCCAAGAAGCTTTCAGCACACCCCAAGCAATTGCACGTAGCGATTGCCTGGTTTCGCCGGCTTCGATAGGTCTCATCATTTGCATAAGGAGTACTAACACCATCCACTGTGGTGCACAAACTCCATTGCCTAGTCACAGCCCCACATGCTCAGCATTCATGCCGCTGCTGCTGCTGCTACAGAGGGGGGAGGAGTGCAAACCCTAAACCCTAGACCCATTTTTTTCCTGTCACTCCCATTTGCAGAAGGTGTACCAACACCATCCACTGTGGTGCACAAACTTCATTGCCCAGTTATAGCCCCACATGCTCAGCTTTCAAGCTGCTGCTGCTGCTATAGAGGGGGGCGGGGGCGAGTGCAATTGTGCCACTCCCAGGCACAATAATGACTCCTGCTGTAGCAGCTGGTGATGCTGCCGCCCCTGCTGTGCCCCACAGCCACTTACCCCACACACAGACACACATACCCCACAAACAGACAGAAGCTTGTGAGCAAGCAGGTCAGGCTGCGTAAAAGCACAAGGTACATGCACTCCCTGCTGCTGCTTTTACGTCATCCTGATGCTTGCCAAACGATTGCTCAGTCCAAATGCATCCTTCCACCAACCCCTCCTTCCCCTCTGCCTCACCTCTAGCCCATGTCGTTTCATTGGCTGGGCCCACTGCTGCTGCTTTTACATAATCCTGATGCCTGCCAGACGATTACTCATTCCTCCAAATGCATCTCCTCTCCTCCCCCCCCCTCTGCGTTACCTGTGACCCATGTGATTCCACTTACCGGGCTAACTGCTGCTGCCCTCACATAGACCCGATGCCTGCCACAAGATTTCTTTTCCTCCAAGTGCAGGTATACTCCCCCTCCCTCCCTCTGCTTTACCTAAAACCCACAAATATTGAGTACCTGGGCTCACTACTGCTGCTCTCGCATAGTCCTGATGCAAGCCCAGCCTCGACGCCCCTCCCCCCCGCCCCGCCCATGCCCCCCCCCCCCTTCCCCTCTGCCTCACCTGTAACCCATATTGTTTCACTGGCTGGGCTGACGGCTGCTGCTCTCACATAATCCTGATGTCCACTAGCCGATTTCTTATTCCTCCAAATGCATCTCCCCCCCCCCCCCTCCCTCCCCTTCCCCCCCCTCCCTCTGCCTCACCTGTGACCCATGTTGTCTCACTGGCTGGGCTGACTGCTGCTGCTCTCACATAGTCCTGATGACCATCCAGCCTGGCCACCTGCTTCCCTGATGAGATGTCCCACCACCTCACTGTCACGTCATCACCACCACTTAACACATGCACCTTATCAGGGGAGAAGCGGGCCACATGGACGGGGCGGGCGTGACCTTTCAGCTGACGGAGCACTGCTCTGCTGCCTGCATCAAACACCTAAGGGCAGGGGGGGGTATAAGGGTTTAGTAAAGGACATGCCTGGCGGTATAAGGATGATGTAGAGGGTGGGGGGGGGGGATGTAACAGTGCTCTGCTGCCTGCATCAAACACCTAAGGGCAGGGGGGGGGGGTTGTAAGGGTTTAGTCAGTTACAGGCCTGGCTGTATTAAGTATTGATTGTACAGGGTGCGGGGGGAGAGAGGTGACACTGCTCTGCTGCTTGCATTAAACACCTAAGTGCAGAGGGGGGGACCAAGGATCAATCAATCAAAACGCAAAACCAGCTATGCCAAAAGGTCACTCAAGACCAAGCAGCACACGACCCCTGATGAACTGGAGTCACACAACACCATGCCGGCCAACCATATGGCCACCCCTCATACAGGCAAGGATGTTTAAGGATTTAGGCAATGACAGGCCTGGCAGTTAAGTATCACATGTAGAGGGGGGGCGGGAAGATGGTGTAACACTGCTATGCTACCAGCATCAAACACCTAAGGGCAAGGGTGTGGGGTAGTGGGGGGGGGGGGGGGGGCGAGGCAAAGGAGGTTAAGACTTGAACCAGTAACAGGCCTTGCAGTACAAGCATCACATGTAGATTGGGGGGGGGGGGGGGGCATGTCACTGCTCTGCTGCCAGCATCAAACACACTCACATGCACCCAAAACACAGGGGTGCAAGCTAGAGAGCGAAATCACGGTTCTTAATCGGCTGGCATGGCACATACAAAGCAAAAAGCATATAGCTGAGGCTGCGACTGGCCACCACCCCAAGCCTAGGAGGCTGTGATCAGTACAGTTACCGCAGCCACCTTAATGCTGTTGCTTCTCTTGCATATGTGTCTTCATTCCTGCAAATGCTCCTGTGCCCATGCTAGTACTGCTTTCGCCACTTCAGTCCCTGCTGCTGCTCGCCGCTGGGCAGCCAGGTGTTCCTATTGCATGCCTGACTCCATGTGAGGGGCAAGTATTTGGTGCAAAGGGCAAGTATTTGGTGCAAAGGGCAAGTATTTGGTGCAAAGGGCAAGTACTTGGTGAAAGGGGCAAGTACTTGGTGAAAGGGGCAAGTATTTCGTGAAAGGGGCAAGTACTTCTGCACCTGGACACTGCTCCCAGCTGCACAGTGCAGCTCAGCTCCTTCTACCTCTTGCTAATTCTGGTACTTGATTCTAAGGAACTCCCCTGCTTGTCCTCAATAAGGAACAGGACACCTACACCTAGCACTTGGCCCCTTGGCTCTTTCTTGTACCTGTACAATGCTGTTCTGGCCTCCAGCCACTAGCAGCTTCCCATCCTGTCTGAAGGTGCCACTGTAGGCCACGTCCTTGAAGCGACCAAAGGTGCGCTGGACTTGCCGCGTTTGAGAGTTGTACACGACAACCTGAGGGCGCAGCAATGGCAGAGAGGGAGAGTGTGAGATGATTGAGCTCAGCACGTTACATGCTTGTAGATAGATGTAGCATAGAGGCAAGTTTAAGATGCAATTTGTCTCAATATCTAATGAAGATGTTGTTGTAGACAGAGATATGCGTTAGAATCTTGCGATGTCTTAGCAGCTGGTCCTCAGCCCTTTGTGGCGAAGTGCTGCATGGGCGATATGAGCTGCAGGGAGAGGAATAGGAACGTACGAGATACAAGCATGCACAGAAATCTTTCTGCTTGCATACATGCAGCTTCGGACATTTGGCCCCTGGTTGACAACTGCTGTAGCTGTGGTTATGGCTGATACTGACATGACGGGGCAAGAGGCAGCGCGCGGATACATTGCTTCGTGCGTAGGGGGTGTCGCACGCTTACCCGAGTGGAAGCAGTGATTGCGAAGTTGTAGGGGTACTGCTCGTTGAAGTCTATGTGGGATACAGCGCCGATCTGCGAAGGGGCGACCTACGTCAGGCCTTCAGGCGACCCTCAGCGTAGTCATGCGTCTGTTTATAGTTAAAGGCCAGGCGCCTATGCCAGGGAGCGTCACGATTGCGGAAGAGAATGCTATTGCGGACCTGTTGTGCGACTACAGGTCGCTTGAACTGCTTCCAGTACTTCCCCTCAGCGGTCTCACGAAGTGTTCTAGCAGGATACTGTTTAACTTGGAGCTTCTGGTACTCCGTGGTATCGTACTCCATGAGAAGGGGTCCGCTCAGGCTCAGAAGCGGCGGTGCGGCGTGCTACATGTGCACATCTCTGTAAGCTCGACGGGTAGAATGACGCTTCAAAGTCGCAACATGTGCTCTTGTCGAGAGTTTGAGCCCCTTAGAACATTTCGAAGCCTTTTCCTTCCTGAGAAAATTTCTGTTTCCGGCCAAGTGACGGCCCGGTGCCACAAGTGACGGCCCTCTGTTTCACATGCAAATCGTGCAGGAGCGGTCAGTAATCAAACGGTAGGTGCCTGTGACGGCTTAGTACTAAAACCGCCTGCCGATGCACGCGTTTGCTCCTGTATGAACCTTGACATGTCGAGAGCGTGACTGTCTAGACGCAGCTAGCAGGAAGAGTCTGGCCAGACTTGGCATTCTTGAATCTCAACATAGCTTCTGTTAATATATGGGATACATAGCAAGCATGGTTGTCCGTTGTTCTCGCCATCGGCTCCTGAATTGCATGAGCGTGGCTGGTGTGCCTCGTCCGGTATCCGTACGCATCCCCAGCACCACCCCAACCATTGGCTCTTCTAAGCTCCACACACGCCCTCTCTCATCCTCCCAACCACGCCCAACCTACGGCGGCAGGCGACGCAAGCCGGTACCACCCTCCACGCTTAGCCTATCACAACCAATGTCCTTGCCAAGCGATCCTGGCATCCTCTAACACAACAATTGGCAGTCAATCCTCATCAGCAGCGGCTGGAGCTCATGCAACATGCTTCGTGCCTGCAGGCAGGGATACCCCCAGCAGCAGTAGCAGCAGCAGCAGCATTAGATCTCCCCGCAATGCCCCTGAGCTTCACCCATAGGCCACAGCTCTATGATAACAATGGCAGGCTCATGCTTAAGAACCTCACTTTAGAGGAGCTGGAGGAATGGTGTGAATCTATTGGTGAGTGCTGCAGCTGTCACCTGAAAGTCCCGCTCTCTTCTATTCAAGCAGCCACATAATGGGGCACTTGGACAAGTACTGCTGGTATGTCACATCCCGCCTTCTTGCTATGCATTGAAACATAGCAAGAAGGGACATTACAATAAGATCAGCGCACAAAGCCTTTCACCAGCAGCCGTGAGTAAGTTGCAGTGCGCTGGTTCTGCCACAAAGCATCCAAAGCAAGCAAAATCCACCGACCACCTCGGTCAAGCATACAGCACAACTTCGATGGTCAAACAGTCAACTCATCATACTCTCACTCGTTGACCACATCCCCTGGTTGTACCCTGCATGCTACCTGCAGGAGAAAGCCGCCGCCGTGCACAGCACCTCTGGCGTCTCATGTACCAAGACAACAAATGGATCAGGAGCTTTGCAGATGGACCAGAGTCTCATCGACTAGCAGCTGCAGCACAAGCCAAGCTAGGGGCCGTAGCATCACTGTCAGGGGGTCTCACCCTTCAGAGTGTGCATACGGCACGGGATGGCACTCATAAGCTGGTGTTTGCACTGAATACGGAGGAAGGGGAGTCGGCAGGCTCGGTGGAGACAGTACTCATCCCGATGACAAACAAGTAAGCTGGGGTTTAAGCTGTTTCTTGATTGCATGTTTGCTTGTTTAGGACCTGCCTCTTCTTATGGCCCATATACTAAGTAGGAGTAAAAGACCCTAGTACGCTAGGTGTGGCTCTCAACTGAGCTCAGCCTGGCTTGGTCACCTGTAGTTGAAAAGGACGAATAAATGCAAGAGCTAAACCATCATCCAAAAGGCGAAATCGAGACCGAATCGTCGTACCTGAATGCCACCTCCAAAAGTTGCCAGTTGCCAGTTGCCAGTTGGTCACCTGTAGTTTCAGCTTCCGGACTTTATCATTTTCTCTCATGCACTTTGTCCTTGTGGTCCTGCTTCTGCAGCGTTCTTTTAATTCTGCCAGCAGCAACACAGCACACCATATGCAGCAGCAGCAGCAGCAGGTACCAAAGGTTGGGCTCTGTACTTTGGTCCCAGCACACCATATGCAGCAACAGCAGCAGCAGCAGGTACCAAAAGTTGGGCTCTGTACTTTGGGCCCAGCGAGCTCTGCACGTGCTAGCTGCATATAGAAGCTTGAAAGGAAAGGCTCTGTCCTGCCAGGGCAATGTGCTCTGAACTGAGTAGTGCACTTTAGAGTAGACAATGACAGAAACCCTGCATCTGGAGTGGGTGTTTCCCCCTCCTCCCTTGCTTCATCTTTATTTATCACATTGCTGACCCTTTCACCCTTTCACCTCGCTTCCGTCCCTGCTCAGGGACGGTACTCAACCCAGGTATACTGCCTGCCTGTCCACACAAGTGGGGTGTGCCATGAACTGTCAGTTCTGTTTCACGGGGCGAATGGGATTACTGGGGAACCTCTCAGCTGCTCAAGTAGTGGAACAAGTGGTGGAAGCGAGACGGTGGCTAGCACAATACCAGCAGCAGCAGCAGCAACAGCAGCAGGAAGAGAAGGGGGTGGGGTGGCTGTTAAGTCAGCAGCAGCAGGAGCAGCAGGAGGAGGGGAGTGGTGAGAGAGGAGGGGCTGGGGGTGCTGTGAGCGCTCACCACCAGCAGCAGGAGAAGGAGGAGGAGGAGGAGTTGTTACTGAAACTTGGGAATCAGGCTCGGGCAGCAAACAGTGGAAGCAGTAGCGTATCCGCTAGCCATGTATCGCAGGAAGCCAGTACAAGCGGCAGCAGCAGTAGCAGCAGTAGCAGCAGCAGCAGGAAGCAGCAAAGGGGAGGGAAGTGGCCGGTAGCTCCCCCACGTATCAGTAACATTGTGTTTATGGGTATGGGGGAGCCGCTGCATAATATGGAGGCTGTGATGCCGGCGCTGGATATCTTGGCAGATACTAATGGCTTGTCGTTGAGTAGGAGTAAAATTATTGTGTCTACTGTGGGGTTGGTGCCGCAATTGAAGGAGTTGAGGGCCAGTGGGAAGGCAAAGCTGGCGGTGTCATTACATGCTACTACAGATGAGGTAGGGGGAGGGGAGATGTCTATTTGGGGCAGGTGGGGGGGATTACATGCTTCTACAGATGACGGAGGGGAAGGGGGGTTTAGGAGGAGGGTTCTATTCGGGTGGGTAAAGGGGGTTCTAGGAGGGGGGTCTATTGGGGCGAGCTTGGGGGTGAGGGTCCCGCTAGATGTGGTCGATCGAGGCAGGTTAGGGGGGGAGAGTACATGCTACTACAGATGAGGTAGAACAAAGGGGAGGAAGTGCAATGCTGGTGGGGTGGTGGCGGGGGGTGGGGGGGTGTCTGGAGGGCTGGGGAGAGGCAGGCAACATGGTGGCAGATGGGTGAGGTGGGGACCGGGGCTGCGGGGAAGGCCAAACGGCAGAGGCAGGGGACGAACGGCGGGGGTAGAGAGGGGGGTGACAAATGGCAGGGGCGGGAGGGGGGGGGGATGGCGGTGGTCAGTGGGTGGGATTGGGAGGGCATGGGTAGTTATAAATTTGAGGGGGAGAGGGTTAGGGGCGAGGAGGGGGGGACTGGAGGAGGGGTGTGTGTGTCAGGGACGAGGAGAAGGGGATGTATTGGAAAATGGGGGGGGGGGGGGGTGTTAGGGGCGGGGGGGGGGGGGGTTGAGCTGCAGACACACGATAGGTACATGCTTGGCCCCTTGATGCTTGTCATAGTCCATCAAGTATGGGGTAATCACAGCTGTCACCATTAGTCATTGCACCTTCAGAGTTGGATTGCAATTGGAATTACCCATATTTTTGTACAGGTGATCAAAGCAGGAGAGGGTCCGGACGAGAAAAGCAGGGTCTGTCACGGGGACCCCTTAGCCCATTTTGTTGCATGCCCATCCTTCTCATGGCAGTAGTTACTTAAACCTGATTACACAATCAAAATCCATTACTCGCTGCAGGTTCGGAGTTGGATCGTCCCGACCAATCGCAAGTACCCTTTGGGCCTCCTGATGTCCACCTTAGAGGAGCTCTACCCCCTAGCTGACCCTGGGCTTAAGAGGGATGATTTTGTGGTGATGGAGTATGTGCTGCTTAAGGGGGTGAATGATACCAGAGAAGATGCGGAGCGGCTGCTGGAACTGACAAGGGGGATTTACTGCATGATCAATCTGATTGTGTTTAATCCACATGAAGGGACCAAGTTCCAGAGGAGTGAGGAGGAGCAGGTGAGGAGGGGGAGGGGGCCAAGGGGCTGCTGAGGGGGGGGGGGCAAGGGGGGGGAGGGGGCCAAGGGGGCAGGTCTTTCTGCTCTAGGAATTCTTGTGTACTGACGGGTTCATGGTTGTATCTGGGATGGGGGTGGGAGGTTGGGTACAGGTAACCAAAGCAGGGGAGAGTGCGGATATCAAAGCAGGGGTCTGTCATGCAGTGTGGGAACAAAAGAAGCAGGGTGCAGCGAACAAAGCAGGTTGCAACCACCGCTATTCTATTGTAGGCATCATTGTGTTGTGATTGATGGATGCTTACTTTGGGAGAGTGTCCCTAACTGAGCAATAAAAAAAATCTTGTGTGTAGTGATTGTTTTATGCTTGTGTCTGGGAGTGGAATCCTACGTAGGCATCTTTGTGTAGTGTTGGGTAACTGCTTCTACCTGGGATTTGGGCATACAAGGGGGGGGGGGGCGGGGAGCTAAGCCGGATGTGAAGAGGGGAGAAGTGTGAAGCCAGCTAAACTAACAAGTAAAATTTTCGTTTGCTGCATCAGTGATTTGCAAGCAAAGCGTGTTCCTTTCTGCTTGGTGCTGCCACAAAATCACTACCCATATTCTCTCTTCATGTTCCGCTATTTCCTCTGTTGTTTTCGATGGAGGTGCTCATGCGTGTGTTCATAGCAGATTAGACTTCCCATCTCAGTCATATCCAAGTACACCGCGTTTCTTTCTGCTATTGGATGACACCAACCAAATCCTCCTCCCCAAGTTGCTCTGTGTCCTCTGCTGTTGTTGTTTCAGGTGAAGGTGTTCAGGGCTGTGTTGATAGCAAATTAGACGTTCCATCTCAGTCAAGTAAACCGCATTACTTTCTGCGATGGGACGACGCAGAACCACCAACCAGATCTCCTCCTCATGTTCCTCTATCTCCTCTGCTTTTGTTGTTGCTGTTTCAGGTGAAGGTGTTCAGGGCTGTGTTGATAGGAGGTGGCAAGGTATGTACCATCAGGTTGAGCAAAGGAGATGATGAGATGGCGGCATGTGGGCAGCTAGGGGACCAGGGACTGTCAACAAGGCCTGCTCCTATGTTGAAACCACCACAGCGCCTGCAAGCAGCCTTGGCGTGATGGGAGCAATCGATTGGCTATTGGGGAGCTCCACAGTCCCAGTTGGGGAAGGGGGCGCAGGGTTTGGCGGGCCCCAGGCCCCACCCCCTCCTCAGTAGCAGGGTTCAGTCACTGGGGGGCCTGGCACCTGTACTGAAGCCACCACAGCGCTTGCAAGCAGCCTTGGCATGATGGTAGCAATTGGTTGGCTATTGGGGAGCTTTACAGTCATAAAGGGGCGGAGGGAGGCAGAGTTTGCGGAGCCGTTTTGGTTGTGGTGCTGCTGCTGATTGTAGCATAGGACGTGCTGGATGCTGTAAGAGTGACATGTCATTTATGCTTTGTGCATCGTTTGGGGCGTTGGGCACTGGTGGCGGTGGGAGGCAATGCTAGATGTGCTCAGTGCTGCAAATGGGGCTGAGGATTAGAAGGATTGCGGGTTAAAGGTAAAAAAGATTTAAACCTTAAATTTTGTGTTTGTTTGTTAAGGACGGGCTCCGCATGGAGGACTGGCAGCCACGAGTATGGCCACCAGACGGTCTGGTAGCGTCTTTTGCTGGTCTGGTTCATGGTGTGTTTGGTGGGTTCGATCTAGCATCCCTCTTGCGGTTGCCAGGCATTAGATGCTACGTTTAAGATCGAGTTTGCTTGGCGGAGGTGATCACATGTATGATGGTTGGAATAAAACGGTATGTGCCTTGTGCAAACAATAGGAGTGGAGTCTGTAATTGTGGCCCTGCAGGGGCTGCCTCTGTTTCCGTCCACGTGATATAGTCCCTGTAAAGATGGAAGTGGATGAGATCATGTTGAGTTGCATCCATGCAGGAATGTTCAGCTAAGCAGCATGCGATCTATATGAGAACAGCAGCCTCAAGGCAAAGCTGAGCATCACATGCCTGGTATAGCATCGTTCAAGGTCCATTGCAGATTGTGTTTCGCATCCTTTACCGTGCCTGACTGGCCCAACTGACTTGGTTCAATGGCGGTCCCTCAGCCGGACTTCATGCATGCGAGTGGCACCAGCATGGATAGCCAGGGAGTGGCTCCTGCCAGTGGAACGCCCTCACTCATGACGTCTCTTGCAACGGATGAGTACGACATCAACACGACCTGCAGCTGTACTCCTGGTGAGGCTGATCCGGTACAGGTGCGCAGTTACGCTCACGATGACCTCAGCTGCAGCTGTCAACTTGATTCCATGCATGCAGCAAGACATCGAGCCTGTGACGTCTGACACTGTGCCATACAGTTTGCAAGGTGTTGTGTCCGCAATGGACCTATTATTAGCTGAGGTTGTGTGGCGGTACTTCTCGTTGCCTCACAAACATTGCCATTCAAGTTGCGGTCGATACTGATTCGATACAGAAGGAGCTTGTACCAGGCCAGTGCAAGAAATGTTTCTACATAGACCGACAGGTCGGTTTTCTGTAGGGGCTCAGGACATCGCATGGACCTCTGTCAAGGATGCTCAGGAGTACAATGCCAAGAACGTGAGCGCATGGCCACGGGCTCTGCAAGAAGGGAGCTGCACTAACAGCAAGCCCAGGCCATTAAGAGATCGTTGCTAAGTATGTGCAGCTCAATCGCTTCTGAGCTACCCTTCTTGCTTTTGCAGCACGTGGTGGGGAGGCTCTTCTACCCCTGTGCCTCTACGGGCAGGAGTTGGCTTAAACCACCGCCAACTTGGATTCGTGCCTACAAGTACGCACAAGGTGGGTACCAAGCCCCACCATGATCATCTGCAGGGCCAGTAAGGCGTGAATGATTGGCACTTTGGTTAAGCACTGCCAGGGCCACGGCACCTCATCCTCAAGTGGCCAAAGCGTGAGCCTGTGCATAAGCCATTAGCTATTGATGTAGCTGCCCCAGCTAACTGCGATGCATGTGTGCGTTCTGGGTACGCTCATTAGTTGATGCTTTACACCTATTTATCTATTGTTGACCTGGAGTAGGCGGCTGGTATGCTGAGGCCATATGATCTAGTTATCTGCCTGTGCTCCGGGAGCTGAGGGGGATATGCGCCCAGTTGAGGCTCATGTGCCGGTGCGAGCGCAGAAGCTATAATAAGTGCCGGCCGTTTGTGGCATGCAGCTCTCCAAACACTTGGGTATTTATTTATGGGTCTGGTCATGCAAAGCACCTGCATGGGAGCTTGAGCAACACACTACCAAATAGTACCAGGTTCGTCACTCAGCTTTCAGCAGCCAGCTGCTCAGCTTGTAAGCAGCCCGGAACATACGTACATGCTGACTGTGTTGTTAAGAAGGTTTGCTCGCCTGAACTCCCTCACTCATCAGCCTGCATCTCACTTGTGTTATTGCTTTAGGTTATGTGAGCTGGGGCTTTCATAACCCTCAAGGGTTCAAGCAGCAAGCCCTCAAGCAAGCTGCGGAGAAGATCCTGTACAGTGTGGGTGAGTACCTAGCAATGCCAGTCAAGTGACTTTGGCACTTATCCAAAGCAACCTGCAGCTGTCTAGTTATCATTTGAGTTCTGAATTGTGTTTTAAGTGGCTTCAATAGCACTGCTGACGGAAGTGGCAGACAGTTGCAAATCCTTCAGTCCATAGGTGCCAGCAACAGTGCAGTGGGATCCGCACCTCAAGCTGTCACAAAAGACAGCAAGAAGGTGAAAAAGGACCGCAGCTGGCTATCATTACTTTCATCGTATGCCATAGCAGAAGTGCCACAGGCCCTGCACCTAGTCAAGCTTGTACAGAAACAGCAAGGTGGTTGCAAGCCTCTAGTGGTGGCTTTCTGCAAGATGATCTGGAATTTCAGCCACAGTGCCTCCCCAAGGACGCACTGTGCTTGGGAGGCATTGTCAATCAATTTTTTATGTGCAATATGCCTTGTCAAAGTGCGGCTTTTCAATTGAATCACCCTTCTTGTAAAAGGCTGCCTGTCATACTGGTCGGCTGCTGTGTTGCCGCCCGGGCACCCCATCTGTCATTCAGTGGACGCTTGGTCTTTGGCATTGTGTATACGGTCAGTAAGAGGCAGACCATAGCACGTGTGGGTCCTCTCCTTATCTTCTCCTCTTAATCCCCCAAAGCATGGGACTGCTGCATATATAGGCTGAAGATGGCTTCCCTTTGCCGCTCCTCTTGGCAGTTTGCTCTGTTGGGATGCCCCCCTGTCTTATGTGTGTATGTTGGTGTGTTGTAGGTGTTGCGTTGTAGGCTTAAAAAGCAATCCATAAACCGGTTTTTTGCTTTGCTGGAATGCCACCCTGTCTTATGTGTGTATCTTGGTGTGTTATAGCTGTTGTGTTGTAAGGATAAAAAATGAAGCTCCCAAACCAGAGACCGTTTTAGCTCATAATGTGGCTAATGTCCCACGTTCTTGATGTGCTGTAGGTGTGTTGAGGCGTATAGCTGTGTCCATGGATGCTCCGGTTGACACCAGCAATGGGTCCTTCCCTTTAGTCATCTTCTCACACGGGTGAGATTACACCACCATTATTATTTGTGACAGCAGTAGCGGCCTCTATTGCGTCATTTGCAGCTTGGTAGTCACCGTTATTAGCAGGTCAGTTATGTATGCAGGGCCTTGGTGAGTTTTCCACCACTCAGGTTTAATTACCCAAAAGTTGAAGCCTAGCCTCAAACCCCTTTGGGAGAGCAGTCAAATAGCTTGTGTTACGGCAGCTGCACTTGAGACTGTGTGGTTTGTTTGGCAAATAATGGAGTCTGTTTATTCGGATTCTGCTGCTGATGCATTGTTGTTGTCTGTGCTTTATTCAGTGATGTACATGTCTAAGAGGTTGCCTAACTCTCAGTAACAACCCAGTTGCTCGCCTCTTGCGTTTGTCCTTTTTAATCTGTTGTTGCCTGTCGTGTTCTGCAGGGCTGCCAGCATGCGCAATACATATTCATCAATTTGCACAGAGATTGCTTCCAAGGTGAGGACAGCTATGTAGGGGCTGCTTAAGCACTTGTATACACTCACGTGTTTGTTTCATGGAACCTGCTTAGGTGCTAGTTGCAAGGGGCTTGGATGTGTTTCATAGGCTAGGTTCTGGAACTATGCTGATGGTAGCGGTCTGAGTCAGGCAAGTGACATATACTTGGCAGAGCTCACAGTGGGCTAGCGGCACACCAAACATTGCTAGTTGCCTCTAAAATCACATGTTTGGCAGCTCCGCACATTTATTGTTACATTCCGTGATATGCCATAGTGCCATAGGCCCCGCACTTCAAGCTGTCACAAAGAACAGCGAGATGGAACAGAATAGGGCACGTATGACAACATATGCCTAGACATGAGGTCCAGCAGGTAGGTCAGAAGCACCGGTCTGTTGGCAAATAACATCACGCCTAATGCTGTTGGAGGTTATGTAATCGGGTCGCTGTATAGCCGCCAAGCTGTGTTGAGTAACCACTGGATGTAATACATCACCACAATACAACACTCTGGAACTTTCCACATGCTTCCTTCAAGAATCTTCCAGGATAGTCCACTCCTTTCCACACACTTCCGGACACATGTCCTGGCTCCATGGCTCCTACTTCAGAATGCAAAGCCCTGTCTCAGCCTGGTCTGCTTAGCAGGGACTGTACTCAGTGCATATCTCAATGCATATCTCAATCCGCAACAATACACACACAATACTGCATTGACCACAATATTTTGAGGTGTAAAGAAAATCATCAAGGTATGGATGATACCCAGCTCAAAGTCTTTCTAATGTAGCCTCTAAGGTGTGCTGACTAGCTAACTAGCCTTCCACTCTCTACATGTTGGGGAATATCCTAAGAATAGATCCTAAACTCTAAAAGCTAACTATGCAAGGTTTTAGACCCTGCAAAGCCATAAACCTAGCCCTAGCTCGTTTTGTTTTCCTGCCTTTGCCAGGGTTTTGTGGTGGCAGCTGTTGAGCATGCTGATGGTACTGCCAGCTGTGTGCAGTTAGCTGATGGGCAGTACAAGCTGCTGTCAGGTCTGGGGTCTGGTAGAGTGCTGGAGAGTAAGTGTGAGTACAGAGTGCAGGAGTGCATCACTATGACAGAGGTGCTCAGAGCATTGAATGAAGGTAGAGGGGGGGCGGGAGAGGGTGGCAGGGATTTGCTGGGAGGCTGAGGACTGGAGGGCTCCAGTGGGCGAGGTGGGCGGGGAGGGAGGGGGAAAAGGGTAGTAGAACTCTTGGAGATGGCCTAAAGATGATAACAGCCGGTGGGGGGGGGAGGTGAGCAGCTTTGAAAAAGAAGGAATGTTGGGGATTTAGGCGGGGAGAGAGGGTGCTGGAGAAGTAAGTGTTAGTACAGGGTGTAGAATTGCATAAGTGACAGCTGTAGCGGAGCATTCAATGAAGCTTGAGGGTAGGAGGAGAATGAGGAGGGGCTGGAGTCAAGAAGAGACATGTGTCATAGCAATGCAGCCCAGGGGGAGGGGGGAGGCTCTGGCCTTGCCTGCTGATTGTAGCGCACAGATGTAAGAGCAGGTGGAGTCCCAGCCGTAATGTGAGTAATTGTACATAAGGTGGTGTTCTTTGCAATCTCAGCCTGTAGTGCTTACCCAGAGGACCTCTGCCATCTATGTTACATGCAATTTGACTATTGCTCTTTTTTCAGCCACGGCCTTTCATAAGATTTGCAGATGTCAGCAGGAACAAAAGCTATTTCTCTTACATAACAGGGTGCCCCTTCCGCCATGCATAGTATTAGGGTTTAGGGGCGATACTACCACAGGGTGGGTTCTCCCGCCTATTATTCAGCTACTGAGGTCACCAGGGTGACATGGTGCCTTCGATGCCCTAAGTGCAAATGTCTAGTTCAATTGAACTTGGCCTTATGTATCCTGGCTTTGCAGTAACTTGCTAAAGATCAGTTCTGGATGTAGTAGGACCCAAGCATTTATGCCATCCTTGTTTCCCAGGCACACTCCGTGAAAGGCTGTAGCTCTCATCAGAAGCAGCAGCAGCAGCAGCGGCGGCTGAGTTATCAGTGTGCAAAGGTGTCTTGCAGCTCCCCATAGGTGCAAGGATCGAGTTCAGTTTAACCCAACGTATGCTTTCCTTGGCTTTTCAGGCACACCACTTGAAGGGCTGCAGCTATCTGCAGGAGCAGCAGCAGCGGCTGAGTCATCCGGGTGGAAGGGTTCTCTGGACTTTGACCGTATAGCAGTGATGGGTCATAGCTGTGGAGGAGCAACTGCAGCACTGGCAGCAGCAAAACACTCACAATTCAAATGTGGGATTGCGCTGGACCCGTGGTGGTGAGTGGGTTTAGGGTTTAGCGTGTGGGTGGGTTTAGCGTGTGGGTGGGTTTAGGCATAAGTTGTAAGGTTTAGGGTAGCTAGTTTCCCTTCTATCTCTTGTTTGACTCTGATAACCTTTTAAAAAGATTTTCTTTGAGAACCCATGCCAGTTGGGTATGTTGTTGCTGCTCAAAACCATGAACCTTCAGCATTGGGGGAAGCTCTTCTAATGCATCGATGGTTATGGATATTCACGTGGCGTATGGCCCTGCTGCTACCCTGTTATCTGGAATGATATCTTATCCCCCCCCCCCCGCCCCCTCTGCTTGCTGCTCTAGTTTCCTCACCGATCCAACTCCAAAGCTAAATGCCCCCCCCCCCCCACCAGATTCATTTCAAGAGCGTTATGTTAAACATAATTATGTGAAGTCGTTGCTCCCCACCAACAGTCGTACTCTTACCTCCCTTAACATCTCCTTTTTTTGAAATCCATGTCATTGCCCCCCCACCCCCACCCCCCGCCGCCACCAGGCCCTTCCTCCCCAGCAACAGTCCTGCTCTGACTGGCTGGAAGACCACCAGTCCCCTCCTAGTGTTAGGTTCTGAGGACTGGAACACCCCCACCAGCTCTGGTCAGTTAATGTGTGGAGGGGACAGACAGAAGCAGGTCCTCAGAGCAGCTCAAACTAGGTAAGTAAATACAAGGGCATGCCAGGTTTGGATACCAGGACGGAAAGTTATCAGAAATGGTGGTGCTGTGACGTGCGGGACATGCAGTTTGTACCATACCTTGGAAAGCCAGACTACTGCTACCCGTACTACTGCAAGCGCGTGGTTAAGGATCTGTATTCTGTTCCACCTCGCTGTTCTTTGTGACAGCTGGAGGTGCGGGGCCAATGGCACTTATTGCTATGGCATATCATGAAATGTAATAATAAGAAGGATCTGTGAGGCTTCTACTGTAACTGCTATGATGCTGTTGGTTTCTGTACCCAATATTGTCATGATGGTACATGGGAAGTTACCGCTTTCATGGCCTAGAATCGTCCCGCTGTGGTCACACCTGTTACAATTCATGTCAATCCTGTTCTTCGATCCAGCTTCAGTGGTGCTGCTCTGTCTTTTAGGGGTGCTGCTGGTCCTGGTGCTGCTGGTGGTGGTGGTGGTGGTGGTGCTTTACAGCTAGTGCCCACTGGTTCCAATCATGGTACCTTCACAGACCTACCACTACTGGTTACACCATGGTTGAGTCAACAGCTCAAGAAAGTGGTGAGTGGGGGGTGCTGGGATAGGGTGCGGTGCCATGGGGTGGGGTGGGGAGGTGGGGGTTGCTGGGGGTTAAGCCATAGGGAAGGGGAGGTTCTGCCTGGCATTGCTCTTTCTACAAGCAGCGTATTTATCGAGGTAGGCACAGGGTGGCTGTATTTTATGTTGCTCCTCTAAAATTGTTTTTGGTGGTCGTGAGATCAGCATAGCAGTGGTGATCATGCACAGGCAAACAAGGCCCTTTTTTGGGTATAGCAGAACACTTCTAGAACGCCCCTGACCTACTGATGGATAGTCTGGTGCATCTGTTGATGTCCCTGACAGGTCCTGCAAAGCCAATGCTCATGGTCTGTTTATCTGGTTGTAATCCACTTGGTTTTGATTAGTCCACTTACTTTTAATCAGTCATAACCCCAAACCAGCTATGCCAATGAGCAAAGATCCGCAGGCCATAAAGACAAGGCTCCTACCCACTGCTTTTGGCAACTGTTTGCTGTTGTTTTGTGGCAGACATTGCCCAGTGGTGCGCGCTCCTCAGCCCCTCCTGTACCAGCTGCCGTTCACTTAAGGGTGATCACATGGTGCAGCACCACATTCATGAGAGATCACATGCAAATGCCACCAGAAGCTGATGACTCATCATCAGCAGCAGCAGCAGCCGGGGTGACGGTTGCTGATGATGATGAAGCAGCAAAGAAGGCGGCGACGACAGCTGCAGCAGCCGCTCCAGCAGGAGCATCAGAGGCAGCAGCAGGAGCACCTAGTAGAAGTGAAGTATCACAAGAGGAGAAGGGTGGTAATGGTACTAGCAGGAGTACTAATGACTCTGGGTTGGAGAGAGTGGCTGTAGCTGCTGGGGCTGGTACTGCTGGTGGAGGTGGTGGTGGTGGTGGAAGGAGGGAGACTGAGGGGGAGCAGTATAGGAATCTACCTGCAAGGGCAGGGTCTGGGGGGTTAGGGTCTATGGGGAGTGGGGCACTTGCTGAGTTGCTGGACATGGCTGATGAAAATATGATTGTAGCAGAGGAGAAGATAACGGGGGCGGGGCCTAAGCATAGGGTGAGGACAGGGCGGGGGAATGGGACTAGGGGAAAAGGGGGGAATGGTGAGGGTGGGGTTTCTGGTACTAGTGAATCGTCTTCGGACGATGATGGGGTAGGTGCGAGTGAGGGAAGTGGGGCTGGGAATGGGGCTGCAAAGGGGAGTGGGGATGGGAGCGTGAAGAGTAAGGTAATTAGTGGTGATGAGCTTGAGAAGTATAAGGCGGTTGTGGGGAAGGACTTGGCTATTGCTAAGGTCTTTGCTTGAAAGGTGGGCCTGCCATTGCATCTGTTTCTATGGAGATAGATCACTGTACAGTTTTTGGCAGAGCAGCTCGTTCTGCGTGCCAATCCATGGATATGGTTTGTAGGACCGTATGTGATGGAGATGTTGTTGTACTGGTGTTGCTAGCGCATGCACATGTTCTGCAAACCTTTGCGGTTGTGAAGTCATGCTGTTAGGAGTGTCGAGGAGGAGCATGGATTTGCAGTCTGGCAGGGCATGCAATTGTATGGATGTTAAGTGCTTGGTTGAAGCCCTCTGGTTTATAGAGGTATTCCTGAGCTCCTAATGAGAAGGATAGCTGAAGGTTCATGTCCTGGCCACCATGTCTCAGGTTACCTATCTACTGGTCCATGTTGGTTGGGTCTGGTTGCACACATCCCTTTGTGGTCAGCTGCTGCCCCTAAGCTTATCCCCAGCTACAGAGCCAAAGCCTCTTGTTTGGTCGTGGTGTAAACGTTCCTTTGATTCTAACAACATTACCACCTTCAGTGCATTCCCCGGGGCGCCAATGTTATCGCAGAATGCTGGGACATGCATGGGTGTGGGCCGAAGGTGCCGGCATCAGCATTGGATTAGGAGGACATGGTAGGGGGGAACGCACCACGTGTGCTAGTACCGCCTCTTCCTTAAAACTACGCAGGGCTAACGCCCGGCGTCCACTCACTCACTCACTGCCGGCATCCAATTATCGGCAGGGTGCTTTGACTGCTTCCTGCCCATCGGGCATGCTACTGCAAGTTTGTCCAGGGCTCCAACCAGCGGGGAAATTTAACAAATAGCAATGGTTACAGCTGGAGAGTTGGCACTCTCACCCGAGTCTGCCCCTGAATGATTACTTGGAGCCCTTGCTCAATCATTCACTGTTTGCCCAGTTGTCCCAATAAGCAGCTACATTTGTAAAGGTTCATCTCTACACATACACCTTAACCTGAGAACGCTAGCTGCAGCTGCTGCAGGTGCCAGCAGGTACTACAGAGATCACAGCAATTTACTTGAAACTGAGTATAATCACATTTTTCAGATCATCAGCTGTGACCACAGCTCATGGTGCCTGATATTACGTACTCACATTTGACCCAATGCGCAGTGCTGTGGGCCCTGTATACCCATACCACCAACTTGCACTTCCTTGCATGTCCTGTTTGCGCTGTTCATCCATGCTGTTGCAACTGCTCCATTGCTACTCTTGCCATGGTTGGACTATTCCTCTGCCGATTACATCAGCATTACAGCTCACTGCTTCTGTCCCAAGGCTGTTCTCTTTGCCCTGTGTCCGTGGTCGGATCTGCACCTCCATGTCGTTCAGGCTCAGTACTCCTCATGCAGACTGCACATTTTTACCCATCACTTCCTTGCATATGTATGCCACACTTCTCTGCACCGCACAAGCCGGCACACCTACCTTTCACTACCAACAGCAATGACTGACAAGAACAGTAGTGGCAAAACACACAGAGCACCCAGGAAGAAAGCCAAATCATAATTCATTAGTGTGTTGATAACCCCCATACTGCTCGATCCCACCAAATTGATTGATTCTGCAATTCTAAAGCAGCCCCAAATGCCTATTCCAATTGCTAACTCTGGCAAGCACGATGACCGAACACAGTTTCATTCATCAATTGCAAATGACCAATTGCAAATGTAACCTAAGATCTGACACTCCTAGTGCTGTGGCAAAACAGCCCAATGATTCTGTAGTTTGTAGTCCTATCACATGGACAAGGGGGTTTGCATGCAAGTCACCTGCCAACGAACATGATGTACCTGTGCGCCGGAGCAAGCCAGACATGCCTATCAACTTGTCTACCAAAGTAGCCTGTATGTACTTTGCACAAGGCACAAGATCTTCACACAGCTCCACTGCAAATATTTGCAACCAGATACACCCTTTTGGCAGAAAATCTCCAAGGCACAAGAAACTAACACTGTTCCACTGATTATGTTTTCAACTAGACACCCGAGTCTGGCAGGAAATCAAGGCAACCAAGGCACAAGATCATCAAACAGTTTTACTGCAACTCTTCCAACCACACAGCCGTTTTCAGATCAACAAACTTCTAGACCTCCCAGTAGTACAATTGCTGAGATCATACCACCAAGCCCATACACGCGTTCCGCCTGACTGCTCACATATTAGCTGCACATGCACCATTTGCACTTAATCCGGTTGTTATGCAAAGCTGCTTATCACAATCTTAATGCACGCATGCACACATTCTTTCTGCAGCATAACCCGCCGCCTAAGCCCATGCGGCAGTGAAACAGCGCTGCAAGGCTATATCCATCATTTACCCCCAAATAAAGCAACTAAAGCAGCAATACCAGCAGCATCAGCAGGGAGGCAGGAACGCACATTAGTGCCAGCCAGAACAGCCAGGAAAGCCTGACCCTGGCCACTAGCCTCTGCCTCTAAGAATGCCTTCACCACAGCAGTACTACCACAGCCGCTCTGAGCTACAGCCTGGGCCAGAGCTTGGGCAGCAGCAAGGGCCTGGGGACAACCACAGGTCAGAGCCTTGGCCAGGGAGCTTGCATCAGTCACTGTAACAGCGGAAACAGAGGCTGTACCACCACCGAACTCCTGAACAGAAGCTGTAGCACCCCCGCTTGCAGAGGATGTCGCTGCGCCGTCCTGGTTCTGCTTCAGGGTGCGGGCGTTTGCTGTCACGGAGGCACCTGTCGGTGGCATGCATGCACAGAGCAAGGATTGAGATCAGCATATATGGAGGGGACCGCATTCTTAATGTGTATTTCTTTAAGGTGGCTAAAGCATTTTGCCAGATTGGTCTCAGTGCCGGAACCATGAAGCAAGCGGGTGTCAATTCCGATCCTGGCCTGCGATCAATCCACCTCAGGGCCTACGCGCAGCCGAGTTGTTTCCTTGCAGAGAGCTTGCAGCAACTCGAAGAGGTCTTTTAGGTGCAGCTGCCGCCTAGAAATCGTCCTATTCCCAGCCCCTTACTATGTTCGGCATCATGAATGCCATCACCCATGCCAGAAACTCACCGACACAGACCGCCACCAAGAGCAGCACACTGGCCTTCATGATGATATCTATATATATATTGAAAGAATACCTTCTGTCCCTCAGGGATTCCAAGACGATGCAGACGCCTGATGTACACGTACGCACTGGCTACTGCAAAAGGAAAGGTACTTACTCTCGAAGTCTACCGGTGATGCCCTATATACCCTGTAGGAAGACTGCAAGCTTGCTCTATGCTTTGGGACTTCTGCAGCTTGCTCGGTTAGATGCGCCTGTAGACTTGGCACGTGATTGCGGCAGCTTCGAGCGACACCCCGCCGGCGCCGCGCCGGCGGCCTTCAAGCCATTCACCACCCCTTCATCAGACCTTCATCAGAGCTTCTTCATAGCCACGCACCTTTCATCAGACCTTCATCAGACCTTCTTCATAATCACCCCGCCCTCATCCGGCCGGCGAGATGGCAATACCTAATAACTCCCAGCAACATGGCATAAGTCGGGGGAGTCATCTTGAGTTCTTGACCAGTGGCATAAAGGCGTGCCAAAAACAGGAACTTGCAAGCAGACGGAGGATCACGAGTTTGACAAGCAAGTCCTGGAAAGACTGCACAGCCGACAGCGTGGTGCAACTTCAGCACCACTGTATGAATGTCCTTGTAAAGCCGGCGGGCACGCAGTCAGACCAAGTAGGCTGTACTACGACATCCTCTGCTTTACTCGGGGCTCTATATATTCCGGCGGCCATTGCAGGATCATGCGGATGATCTTAGGCGCCTTGAAGCTCACCAGGGTTCCAGTCCGTACAAATGCCCTTGTTTGCTAGTCTGGAGGCGCCAGGCCCGGCATCGTACTGTGACCACTGACCTGGGCGCCAGGTTTCCCGGACAGCAGCACGCATTCAGCACCAGTGTCCGACGATGACGAGTGCAGAGTCCAGCCAAATTACCCACGTGCTCCTGGCCAACTGGTTGGGGCACTGGATTTCCTGCTGCTTTGCACGAGTTTGAACAAACAAACAAACAAACAAACGCATTCAAGGTGTTGCAACCGCAAGAGGGCTGCTAGGTCAAAAGGACCAAATACACCATCGGATGGATCCATGAACAATGGATGCCACACCACCAATCAATGAGTAGTGGCCGAAGCATGTGTCCAACTAGACACCAAAGCACCAATACATCTCTGTATGTCTCATCAGGCAGATGACCCATACGACAATTGAAACAGCTCCAGAGCCAATCTGCAGACGGCACTTGATGGATTTCTATAATTTGGTCAGCAAAGCACGATCTGCATTTAAGCAAAACATCAATGAGAGAGAGAAAACTACGCAGAGAAGGGGGAAAACATCAATGCTCTTGGTCACAGCAAAGCAGCAGCAGCAGCCGACTGCTAGCACGACGCCTCCAGGTTACAAATTGCAGATGCGGCTTCTTGCACATGGGCATGGGGAGAAGGCAGTGGAACTACCTCTGCAGTCTCGGGCCCTGAGTTGCACCATCCATGTGACAATCTCACTGGCAACTGCCTTCTACCTGAAATCTGCAAGCTTCTGTGTTTGAGCATGCAATATGCCGCCTTGATAGCTAGTAGTACAAGACTTCAGCTCTGCACACTTTCTACAACCATCTGTCTGTGGCGACCTGTGCAAGTCCCTAGGCACTAAGCACACGTTCTGTGTCCCTATGCACCAACAGCACAAATGCCAGCCATGTTGAACTATGATTGCAGCAGGAGAAGGTAAAGCTGGAAGCAGCTGCTTGGTTGCCAGTTCGTGCATGGACAGGAGCCATAGCAGAAGCAGCCCCAACAGCCACAGCAGCCATAGCAGCAAGCAGGGCCACAGCAGAGCAGGGCCAGTGTACGTCTGACAAAGTGGACAGCCAGCAAGAGCTGAAGAGAAGCAGGAGCAGGAGAGGAGTCCAGCATGTAAGGGGAGCAGCAGCGCCAGAGAGAGGACAGACCCAAACCCCTCTGCTCTGGAGGAGGTCCTCACATGGGCAGCTCAAACCGGAGGATACAAAAACCCCAAAGAGTTTTGATTTTGTTACCTTGGGATCAATTGGGGTTTCATTACCTCAGGCGCAAACAGGAAGAGTGTGTTTCATACCAATTTGTCCTCTGCTGTAGTTTTGCCTGCTGTTTTTGCTGCTGCAGCTCCTACTGTTGCTTTGCTCCCTCTTCTTGTTTTTCCTCTCCTGCTGATTCTACTGCTGCTTTTCTGCTGCTTTTACACGCTAGCTTACCCCCCCCCCCTCCATATAAAAGTACGCCCGATCTAGTTTCCTGGCCCTTTGACAGCTTGTCCCTGCTCCTGCTGCTGCTGCTGCTGCTATCATCGCTGCCCTCCCCTCTCACCCACCTCTCACCATCCCTGCAGTTGATTAGGATCCATTGTCCCTGCATTGCTCTTCCCAGTGCCTCTCTTCCTTTCTGCATCTTTTCTTTACATGGCAATGTTTAGGCCTCTACATTTCTACCACCCCTTTCCCTGAGCTTACGCTTGTGTCTGTCTCTCACTGCTAGGGCTACCTGGTGTCCCATTCGCCCTGTCAGCGTGCAGCTGCCCTCTGATCCAGTTGTGTGTCTGCCTTGAATCTGGAGTTATCCGCTGCTGCTCATACTCTTCACCATAACAAGCTGTTGGTATTGCACAGCAGCAACAAGCAGCAAGTGATGAGGGAGAACAGAAGGGACCAGACATAACATTGTCGCCTGCAATACCAGCCGGCAGGAGCTTCTGGCAAGGAGCAGGAGCCACACAGGGTAGTCACAAAGAGAATTTATCCCTTCAGTTCTCCCTGTTCAAACGCTGTGTCAACTGCTTCTGCTATGGTTCCACTGCTCCTCTGCTGCCACCACCACTGCTGCTGTTCCAGGGTCACACTCCTGCAACCGGTTGATCATGCGGGAAACAGAGGTGAAGCCGCCTTACTCCTTATTGCTCACTTGTTCTGGCTCTGGTCATTCCTTTCCAGCCCTGCTCTCGCTGGGTCTGCTGCTGTTGCATGAGAAATTTCTGTGGTACCTTTGTCCCCTTGCTGCTCCTGCACTGTTATACTGCTGTGCTGTTAGTCCGTGGTGCTGTGCCCCTCTCCCTATGTCCCCTGCAAGCAGCGCTGCACCTGTTCGGGGTCCGTCAGATACTTTGGTCCGTCAGGTTGCTTTGTTGGTGTTCTGTGGTGTTTCTACTGCTGCTCGTTGGGTTTATACCATTCACCATCACAAGGAACGGTCCCTCATTCCACAGGCCTGGTCACACCGCCATCCAACCAGATAACATTATTGGCGGTGGGTAATGTTCCCAACTGCTTACTTGCTCTGGGTGTCCAATGGTAGTGAGCCTATCAGATCATATACTAGAGAGGGCCGTCTTTGTCTTTGGGGCCCCGATTTACGTTGATGTAGTGTGTAAAACAGTGATAAGGCCTTACCGAGACTGGTGTAAATGCAACTAGAGAATACAGATTTCTCAGCTTGGTTGTGCAGGCCACATGCATGTTTGAGTTGGTCTTCCTGCATGGTTGCGACTCTCCAGGTGCTGCTGCTGCTACTGGTGAAGCCGCAGCCCATATTAATTAATGTCCATATTGCCCTATGCTTATGGTTTGTGGCATGGCTTGTGGTCATAAGCAAGATTTCTGGTGTCTGATGCAGTGAATGCCGCCGATCACCCCTGTGATGTGTCAGTGGTCTGCAGATGTGAGGCAATTGCTATGTCATTCCAGCCACCAACATGTCTGTAACTATTCAGTCACAACTGTGAGTTCTTGCAAGGGTGTGCCATAGAGCCTCAGCCCGCAGCTTTCCAAAGTGCTGCAAACCTCCTCCGCCCTTGAACAGTAACTATTGGCCACAGTCTCTTCAGGTTACGATTGCGGTTACAAAGTGGCCCCTCACAAGGGGGCGTCCATAGAGAGTCATTTGGGCGCCATGGGCAGGAACACTTGAATGCAATCCAACAGAGGTGCGTGACGCACAGTGAAAGAGAGGGAAAGAGACAGAAAACTACGCAGAGGAGGGGTGAAGACCCTTCTTGCAGACGTTAAGGGAGTAGGCCCTTACCTAATGTATAGATAGGCCCACCACCATTCGGAACCCAGAACAGGTACGTGATGCATTAAACAATACTTATCACTGACTCCTTGGTTCTCCTGCTTGTCACATACCTACACTCCATCCATACTCTAATTCCCGAATGCCCCCTTGATAACCTCATGCCATGAAAAGCTCTGGCTTGCAATAGGACTAGTGCCCCCTTGCAAAGCAAACCATACATACATGAGACAACACCACCTTAATCATGGCAAGTGCTGTGGAAAGCGGCATCAGAGGTTGCTGGGTACAGGTAAGAATGGCATGTGCCGAAAGATAAGCAGGGCAAAGCAGCCTGCCAGCACTCATCAATCAAGGCTCAGACCATATACATTGATAACAACAGTTAATGCAGCACACGTGCCACGTAGAAGCAAGACACACATGCAGCATTCCTGGTTGAAGATGGATGGATCATAGAAGCCAGGCATCGATTGATGCCACTAAACCAATGTTCCATATTCTGGTACTCCAGACGTATCCCATGTGAATATCAACTTTCAAACGTGCCGGCCCACACACTATGCACACATCACCCGTGTGACAACAGTGCTTCCTCTCCTTGCCTGTTACGCAACCACTCCCGCTACACAACCACTCCTACACAAACATAGGAAGATCTCCAATGTCACAAACACTCTCCGCAAGTAATAACCAGCAAGTGTGACGAGCCCCAACCTTCTTGCACGCCTGCAAGCTGCAAAGGCACATGCCTTCATCATCAGCTAACTCAACTAACATCAAGTTTAACACCTTTGAAACCCTTTCAATACCATAAAAACTGGCCTTCAAGGTTCAGCAAGCATCTCATCTGCTTGGCTCCCACTTCCAGCTGAACACCGCAGAACACCAAGCTGCTTCCCCTTCTAAGAAGGGAAAAGGACAGCCTTACGGCTGACACTTCCACCCCAAGGGCAGCAATATCCTCACTAAATAGGCCTGCTCGCTAAATTGTACGCCACAAATGGTGTGTGCTTACATTTAACCATGTAACCAAGGCCAGTGGGCATGAAGCCAAACCTGCTTCTAATAGACATTACTCAATCGGGCCATGCCCTTGGATGCAGGAGACTGCCAAAAAGGGGCCTCAGCGGCCAGCCAATAACATTGGACCCATGTTGCTATTGCTGTAGTGTGACGTCAGTGCTGATCCGTGCTGAGGTCAGCACAGCGATATCACCACTTCGCCATCATACACCCCACCCCATGCCCTGCCACGACGTGGCTGCATGACATTTTCTCAGATCTAAACCACCAACCCATGCAGATTGGGTTTAATCGGGCCTTGGTCCAGCCAGGACTTTCCTTGGAGCATGGCAAAGCTTGCATGTTAAGGTATAGGGAATGATTTCAGCAACAATGTCAGAGGTAAGCACCTGCATCTTGTCCCTTTTCAGTAATGTTCCTTGTACAAGACAAAGCACGGAACATAACACGACTTTACTGGATGCACCCCTGTGATTTGATTTCAATGCCCTAGCTCGGCAATGCGCCGGATGCGCTGCACCCACTAGGATGTAGGATTTAGGGCGAACCCTAAGCCCTAACCCTCTGAACCCTAAATTAGCGCTGCTGGCCCACAACAACAGCCAAGTTTTAGATACAAGAAAACTGGACTCCAATTGGCCCCTTCAATCCCAGGCAGTTCACCATAGTGCAGCCTCTATGTATTAAAACATGTATCTTCTGCCGGGTTCCCAACATGTACCATTTCAGGTACCCCCACTCAATAAGATTTGCAACATCCACGAGTGTCTGAGCCTGTTAGTCGAGATATAGAGTGATAGATGACAGCACATGTAATTGTTGCACCAGGCTCCCAACCAAAATGTCACTGGGATCTGTACCGTGGGCAAAGCACTAGCAGGGCAAGGATCAAGAATCGTCAAGGTGATCAGCCGCCATATTGGCTTGCTGCAAGACATCACATGGCCGTCAACCCTTGCATATGCTACAACTCTCCCATACTTGAGAAACCAGCAGGAGACAACAGAAACCTCTTTGCGTCACCCGCCACGCAATTGCTACAGCAGTGCTTACAGGTCATGTTGTACCTTATGCATAATACAGCCAACTGAACCGTGACATATGCTGTGGCCTTGGCAGTCCAGCCACTAACCACACAGGCCTTTTGCCAGCAGTACCTGGTTTCTGCTCGATCTGACTAGATCAGAGCTGCCAAAGAGGGTACACAACTCAAAGATATTCCCTAACTGGCAAAAGCCACTCCGCTCCCTTGCTTTCCCCACAACATGTTTAATCCAGACATTTGCCACACATTTGAGTTCACAACTGCAGACCTTGGAAGTAGGCCCACTCCAAGGCCGTTGTGCCAATGCATGGGCACACACATGCGTTTGTGTCTCAATGCACAACTCAACCATTATCATGCATGGCTTGTTTCAATGGAAAAGGCACACAACTGGCCTAGAGCTCCATTGCATAGACCCCCCTGAAGAACGTGAGCAGCTTCGTCTGCTGCCCCTGCTTTTTCTTACCATCAGCACCACCAGCACCAGTGGGCTTCACCCCACTATTACCCCTCCCCTTCTCAGCCCCCCTCCCTCTGCCCCTTGGTCCACTTCTCCCCCTACCACTATTACTCGCACCCTCTGTCCCACCCGTGTTCATTTTCAGCGGCACCTGCTCCTTCTTCTACAGTCTCTTCCTTCCCTTCCCACCCTGCAAAACCAGGACCATCTATCTTACATTCAGCAGCAGCTGCATCTCCCTGGCCAATGTCCTGCTGCTGGTGCTTGTCATGTTGCTGCTGCCCGTGCCCTTCATGCTGTGGCCTTGAAGACGGTGAGTGCCCCTGCTGTCCCTGCTGCTGCTGCTGCTGCTTTTCATCTTGCTGCTGCCCCTGCTCTCCATGCTGCTGCCTTGAGGACAGTAAGTGCCCCTGCTGTCCCTGAAGTGTCCCTTCACGTGCGCCCTGCCCCCCCTGGGGTTAACTGATCTTTCGAGCCAACCCCTCGTTATCTACACCCCTGATAGGCCACCCCCTCCTCTTCCTCTCCCTCCTCTTCCTGCTGCTGCTGATGCTTGTATCTGACAAGGCTCTGATGCTGCTCCTACTGCATCTGCTGCCTGGCTCCATCCTCACCTGTCTTCTCCAGCTGCAGCTCCTCCCTTTGAGCATGCTGCTGCTGCTGATGATGATGATGATCATGTTCCTTTACCCCATCCCCCGCATCCCTCCCCACGCCCCCAGCTCCACCCTCCATCTCCACCCCCTGCTGCCCCTCAGCTTCCCCCCTCCTCCTCTTCTTCAGAGGAGGCCCATCATCCCTGACCTCTTCCTGCCCCTTAACAGCACCAGCACCACCCTCCACCCATTCCTCATCATCCACTCCAGTGTCTTCTTTTTTTCTGCCCTTCTCACCACCCCATTAGCAGCAGCAGGAGCAGCTGCGGCTGCTACCGACCCTGCTAGCGTTGCATGAGCCTGGGTTGGTATATCAGCATCAACAGCAGCAGCAGCGACAACACCATCAGTAGAGGCAGCAGCAGCAGCAGCAGCAGCAGCACCAACACCAGAAGCAGCACCAGCACCAGCGGAGGTGCAGTCAGAGGTGGAGCTGATGCAGCAGCAACAGGAGCAGGCCGCTTTGTCGACTTGCTTCCCACCGCAGTAAGACCGTTTGAAGCCCCGGCCTTCTTTCCAAACATAGCTGCAATGGATCTCTGATGGTGTCTTGGAGGCGTCTCAACACCTGCTGCCACATTGCACATTGAGGGATAGCAGCAAGAGAAGACTGCGCCTTCCCTCCTCCTGCTGCTGCTCAGGCTGCTGCAGCTGCTTGGGCTCGCTCGGCTGCTTCCCCTGCTGCTGCGCTGACGACTGCCCAAGAACATTTTCGGCTGCTTTTCGTCGTCCTCCTCCAGCTGCTGCTGCTGCTGCGCTCTGGCTGCTTGGGCCCATTAAGCTGCTCCTCCTGCTGCTGCTGCTGCTGCTGCTGCTCCGTCTGCTGTACATGCTGCTGATGCTGATGCTCTTGTTGTTGTTGTAAATTCATTTCCAGCAGCAGATGTGCATGGTCACTCCACTTAGGTGGAAGGTCCAGAATGGTCTCACAGGATGTGATGTGGGGCAAAAGGCCTTGGGAAACCAGCACATAATCAATGCGCAAACCCTGAGGACAAAATTGAAGGTGTGGCTGCACCAAGGCAGCTAGGTCGAAACGACCAAGCACACCGGGGGCAAGCCCCATTTCCCTACTCAATGAAAATAGGAAAC
Organism: Pseudopediastrum boryanum; assembly: GCA_963556185.1. Taxonomy (NCBI): domain Eukaryota; kingdom Viridiplantae; phylum Chlorophyta; class Chlorophyceae; order Sphaeropleales; family Hydrodictyaceae; genus Pseudopediastrum; species Pseudopediastrum boryanum. The sequence continues at coordinate 5,151,812 of OY744502.1, read as the reverse complement.
ATCAGGTACAAGGCATAAGAACAAACACACTATGATCAGTACCCACATATGAAACGCTCAAACCACTGGGGATGATACATTCGCCTGCACTGCTATCAACTCTTCAAAGTCGGATGCATTATCACATCAGAAGCAGCAGCAATACAGTGTATGGTACAATGGGAGGGGGATGGCAGCGCCCAGTGTTTTCCTGTTTTCAAATTGCCGCAATCACACATTAGTTACCCTACTTCAAGGAGTGTGGCAAAAAGCCGGGAGACTATTAAGACCTGCAGTCCGCCAGGCGTATGTATGTTCCATGCAACATACCTTGGGGACCCGTATCACTGTAGCACAAGTAAATGGACTGTTTGTCTGGGGTGTGTGACACAATGCCTGCAAGTCACTAGGCGCTAAGCGCAATGCAGTGCAGCTGACTCTGCTTCAGTTGTGTGTCTGCGATGACTCTGTGGTCATCCTCTGCTGCCAGCACTTGAAGAACAGAGGGGACCAGACACAACACCCGCGCCTGCAATACCAGCAGGAAGTTGTGGTAAGAAGCAGGAGCAGCACGGAGTAAACACAAAGGAAATCCCTTCAGTTCTCCCTTTACATTTGGTGCATTGCTGCTTTTGCTATGGTTCCACTGCTCCTCTGCTGCCACCACCACTGCACCTGCTGCTGTCCCAGGGCCATGCTTCTGCAACCGTTTGATCATGCGCAAGACAGATGTAACGGCTGCATTACTCCTCATTCCCGGTCCTGGCCCTTGTCATTCCCCTTCTGCCCTGCTCCGTGCTGGGCCTGCTGCTGTTGCATGAGAAGTTGCTGGATTAGGAAGGTAAGGGCTTTATTCCTTAAGCTTAAAATATGTGATCAAAGTAGTTTCTAGTCCTCCTCTGTGTAGTTCTCTCTCAGTTGCTGTGTAGGGATTCCGCCTGGTAACCTCCTCTAGAGCTATCTGTATCCTTACATGCTGGGTTCTAAAAGGAAGCGGCGGGTAACTTTGTCCCCTTGCTGTTCCTGCGACATTCACTGCTAGTGCTGTTAGCCCTGCTGCCGTCGCTCCTGTCCCTGTTTTTGATACATCCAACATGAAGGACGGATGCCGTCTGCAAGCACCGCTGCAGTCGAGCTGTTGTTCGGGGTCCATCACAGAGGGTTGCTACTGCTACCAGTGGTGTTCCGTAGTTTATCGTGCGGCTCGTCTTGCTGCACCTACTGCATTGCAGTTGTCATGAGTGTCAACCTGCTTGATTGTGCAGGCCATATAGTCATATAGTCATGTATCATGAAATGTAATAATAATAATGTGCAGGCCATATAGTCGGTCCTACTACTGCATGGTTGCTACCCTCCAGCTGCTGCTGCTCTTTTGGTCGCAGTCCCTATTTTGTGATGTCTGGCTTCTGCTTATAACTTTGGGTTTGCTTGTGGTCGTACACACTACTAAATTTTATACAGTATGCCTCTTGATGTCTGATCCATTGCATGCTGCTTCTTTCTGCCAAGATATCAGTGGTCTGCAAATGAGATGCAATCGTTGTATTCCAGCATTCAAATGTCTGTAACTTTTTGGTCAGACTGTTCCTTGGCAGAATTCCCTCGGCAGCATTTCCATAAAGTGTGTGCACAATTTTAAACTCCCGGTTTTATAGACCCCAGCCCGCAGCTTCCCAATGCGCTGCAAATCTCCCCTCCGCCCCTGAACAGTAATGCAAAGTTTGTTTATGAATTTATGTTTCATAAAGTTTGTTTATGAATGCATGGAATTTCGGAGGTCGGGGGAATGTGAGGACTATAATCCTTACTTTGATTTGTCATTATTCGGGGATGAATGGCAAGGTCGTATTTTCGATACCTTTTCTTCTGGACCAAGAGGTGATATTGCTGAGACATTCACTTCTGATGGACCAGGTTCCAGTATTTCTGCCCATGGAGCCTAGGTTGGCTCCGTACGGGCGCCCCCTTTGAGGGGCCATGATGTAATCGTAATCGTAATGGCCACAGTCTCTTCAGTTCATGATGAATACTGTTACAAATGGCCCCAAAACGGGGCCACTCGTAAGGAGCCAACCTAGGCTCCAGGGGCAGAAGGAATGAGACACAGCCCAACAGATGTACGTGGAACATCATTCAAAACTCATTACTGACTACTTCTCCTCCTCGCATGGCTCCACCCCCACACCCATTCTCACGAACCCACCAATGCGCCCCTAATTTCCTGCCATCAAAAGCTCTGGCTTGCAATGGAACCCGCAGCAGCCTTTGGGATGGCAAAAGCATTCATGAGACAAACACAGCCGGAAAGAAAGAGATGTGTTGGAAAAACAGCCTCGGAGGTTGGGTGCAGAGCAGAAAAACAGGGGAGAGTTGTAAGCAGCGCAATGCAGGGAAAGCAGCCTACCAGCATATTCTCATGGTCAGATAATTTGATACATAATAACGATTAAAAATGCACCAGGCATGCCCTGTAGGAGCAATACACATGCAGCAATTAAGCTGAAGATATATGGATGGATCATAGAATCCAAAGTTCACCAGGCACCAATCGATGCCACGAAACCAACGGACATGCCAACTATCCTGGTACTCCAGGCCGCTTATCCCATCTGGATGTCAATTTCCAAGCATGCAGCCCCACACATAATAATGCACAGATTACCCCCGTGGCAACAGTGCTTTTGCGCCGTTGAGACTTGTTACGCAACCACTTTACCTAGGCTCACACAAACATAAGGGCAATCAATCATCTCACAAACAATCCCCTGCAAATAACCAGCAAGTGTGACCCGATCTCCCACCCTCCTTGCACGCCTGCAGAGCTCAGGCATGTATGACATGTGATGTATTAAGTTCAAGCATGTTGGAATTCACACAAGTCAAGTTTGATACCTCAGAAAGTCCCCATCTTAACATTCAGCGGGCATCTCATCTCATCTGCTTGGCTCCTCCCTCCAGCTGAATACAACCCAGTTCCTTTTCAAGCAGGGGACAAGGGGAAGCTCACACGTCCACCACAAGGCCAGCTACTTCTTCACTAAACAGGCCTGCTCCCTAAACCCTACGCAACAAATATATGTCACCATGTAACCCAGACCAGCACAATGACAAAACCAGTCCTGCTTCCTTGAGACATTGCTTAATCAGGCCATGCCCTCGGCCACAGCAAACGGCCAAGGAAATGCCCCAATACGCAGTTACCCTTCACCCTTAGACCCGTGCCTCTATTAGTGTTCTGTCATCGACGCTGATCGATGCTGAGGTCAACATTGACCCCCTACACACCACACACATGCCAATCTCTGGCATGCCACATCTTCAGCTGCCTTGGCATCATCTTAGACCATAAAGCACCACCACTCCCTGCAGACCAGTTTAAACCGAGCCTTGGTCCAGCCAGGACTTCCCTCGGAATATGGCAAAGCTTGGATGTAAAACCAAAGGGAATCAATACACACCCACCATGCAGGTACCCTCACTCAGTAAGATCTGACAAATTTGCAAATCCGTCTGAGCTTGGGAGTCCAGTACTAGAGTGATAGATCAAAGCACAAGTCTGCACCAGGCTGTCAACCAGGATGGGCATGCATTGAAGTACGCCAGGAGGTTGGGCGGACCCACTCATAGGATCACATCCTACAAAAGGTAAGGGCTCCGTGTAAACACTACAACAAGGAACCCTTCACACATTCCCATGCTGGAAAACACTTCACGGTCTCCTCGTGTAGATCTCTCACTCTCTCTGCTCCAGGAGGTCTATAGTCTATTCAAGCTGATCAGACACCACATTGATGTGCTGGAAGACACCATGTGGCCGTCAACCATCGCATAGCTACAGCTCTGCCATCATTGAGAAACCAGGAGGCATCAGAAGCCTCTTTACGTCTAACACATTGGAAGTGCTACAGCAGTCCCAGCATGAAGCGCAATACCTCATGCATAATGCAGTTAAACTGAATCATTACACAGGCTGGGGCCATGGCAGTCCAATGCCAGCATGAAGCGGTCGTACACAATGCAGTCAACTGAATCATTACACAGGCTGGAGCCTGGCAGTTCAACCCCTAACTAGTACCCATGGGGTTGAAGCCTTTGCAAGCAGTACATGTTCTGCTCGGTAAGACTAATACATGCAGGGCTGCAAAAGATTTCTCGACAACTCAAGAGATAATCCCTTGCTTTCCCCACAACACGTTTGGTCCGGCCATTTGCCAATGCATTTGAGTTCAAAGCTGCAAACACTTCACCAGCAAACTGGAATCAGGCCCTCGGCTCCAAAGATTGCCCCAGCACATACTCACACACACATACATTTGTCCTTCAGTGCACACCTGGCAACAGATCGGATGACTTGTATCGTTGGAGAAAGCACACCCACAACTGGCCTAAAATGCCGCAATCAATGCACCTCTTGTGACTGTCCTTCAAAACCTGTCCTTTGATACCTACTGCTGGGACCCTGCTGGGAGAAAAGGCCTAGCCAACGACTTCTTTCTCCCATTGGTGCAGACAGAAAGCATGATAAAATGCTTTAGTACAAGAAGGAGGGCACATCCGAATGTGACACAATGCAGTTTGAGGGAGCTAGAGTAATGCATATAAAAGACACAGACTACAAGCACAAAAGCTGAATGCCGGAACAAACAGTCCAAGTACTGCCTGACACACAGACTGTGCCAAGCGACAGTGACGTAGGTCACACTGCGGAACTAGCGTGCCCAGGCAGTACAAGTTGAATGGTACCAGCAGCTCCCAGAGCCTTGAAAGTGGAATAAAATAGATGACAAGAGAGACACCACCAGCCTCCTGGTGACAAAAAGATGCTTGCTCTGAAATTCCAGTGTCCACAAATGCTAAGAATACATGCAACCTGAGAAATCATTGAGGCGCAAGAAAAGGTGGCCGTCCCCGACCGAACCCCATGGCCTGAAACGATGTGCAACAACAGAATCTATCAAGATGTACATGGCCTGAGCGTCACGAAGATGCCAGGATTAATCGATGCAATTATGCGAAAGCCCCCATCAGGGCATTTTCATAACAAGGTCCAAACACATATCTGCTTGAAAAGCTCACGCAAAAACTTGTGGAACACGTAATGCAAATCCTCTTTCCACACAGTAAGAAACCATTGACACAGTAAACCAAAGCTTTCCAAGCCACTTGATGTTTTTTCCAACCTGAGTGCAGCAGAAGCAGCTACACTACACTTGCAGAAACAAAGACGTTCAAAGGCAGCAGCATCTCACTTCTTTGGGAGGGTTACATGCCATGTCTGAAACTTCTTGCTGCTCTTTGCTCCACCACAACCCCTAAACTTTACCTCAACTCCAAAGCCCTAAGACTCATGCAACTCTTGATGCTGTTGAGGTAGCTCATAGGCTACCTTCCATTACTCTTTTTACCAAGAGCTTCAAGCCAAAATTAAATGTACATGATAAACTGCTTAGTGCCCCGGTGGACCCGATGGTCATCTGAGTGGCATTCCACCTCAATTGGCACCTCAATTGGCATTATCAAAAACTGTGTTTACTGAGAAGTGTTGGAATTGCTTCCAAGTGTTGGGAGTGCTTCCAGTCATGCGTCACGGCTTGCTGCACTTCTTAATCCACTTCATTGCCGTCAATTTGCTATTGGATTTTCACCTTACAGACAGAAGCCCCCAATGGACGTCATCACACATTTTGGAAACATGTCAAGGCCCTCTCTCCCTCGACAGCTGCAGGGGCATGCCTTGCAGCCTCATTTCGCCATTGAACTTAATCACACCCCAAATGGCAGCAGGCAGCATGCATCTGTCCATGCAACAATATTGTACGCAATCCCAGCAAGCCCCAACCAAGGTATGTACTACTCCTTAATGCGCAGCAGCTGGTCTAGGGTTTAGCACTGATCCTTGCTCCTGTGAATCAAACCATTAAGACCTTCTATTCCAGGATGTGACCCCTGCTTCAGACTTCGGTTATCGATGCACTGATAATGCAGAAAATAGCTGCAATCATACAAACACGAAGGAATCAGCTGTCAGAAGGGTCAGGAGGCACCTCGCTGTACATCAGCAAGGCCAAGCATCCTGTCAATTGAAAATGCCCAAAAGGCTTGGATCATGTTCGGCGTGGCCGGCCCGCAAACTCCTGCCGACCAGGTCCCCAACTTGATAATCTTCTACAATTACTAGCTACAAAATTTTACGGAGTAAGAGTCCGTATTTTGGACATTGCATGCCAGCACGCATGGGTAAGCTGCGCAGGTGATGAAGTGCAGACCCGTAAGGACATACAATGCTATCCGTACTGAGCATGCAACACACTATTATGCAACATAACGGCCTCACTGCGTTCGCATGGATTGTGGCGCAATCTCAAGCACTCCCCCACTAATAAAAGGGATTGTAATCATATAGGCATGGCTTCATGCTGGCATCACATGGTTTGCTGTGAGGCTTAGGGTGGAACCACGGAAACCTGACCCACCATCCACATTGCCGTATGTCAACTTCCTTACCCATTCTACCAACCCAGCCGTGTTAAACCTGGACCCCCGAACAGTAGCCTTATGATGGAAGCCCCCACTTTCCACCCCTCAAGACGTGTAGCTCTGTATTAGAGCTCTTTCTGCCTCCCTTATACCAGCACTGCCTTTGCCACCATTTGGACACACCCTTCGCCAGCGAATGTCTGAGAAGTAGAAGTGAGCATGACCCTGCCAGTCTCTGGATGCTGCTCCCAAACCCAGCCTTCATAGCAGCCTTCTCCTGCTGTTACAAGTGGCCCTGTGTAGATGCCATTGCTGCTGGTGCTGCTATCGGTCCTGGCGAAACCTGTGCTGGTGGTGGTAACATCAGACACATCGGGGCACCCTAACCAGGAATAGCAAGGGGTATACATCACAACAGGTTGCCAATAGCACTGACAGTAATGAGCGGGTGGTGATGCAGGGCTTGGAGCGGGGATGGGGACCAGGTTGACTGGAGAAGGGCTGCATGGTGGGGATGGAACATGGTCCTGCATCTGCTGCTTCTGTTGCAGCTGCTGCACCTTCATATGCTCCTGTTTCTGCTGGTCCCCTGCGTGGTCTTTTAAAATTTTGGAGGGGGTCTTGGCGGGTCTGGTCTTGCCACCGTTGCGCTTGGATGGTGAGCAGCTGCTCGATTCTGCGTTCTGTGGCTCACGGAACGTCAACGGGATGAAAACCCTGTGAGGTGGGAACAGCAGGGCTTAGTGCCAGCACAACACAGCTCCGCCCTAAGTCGTAGCATGGGGGTAAGTTGCGCGTGCATGACAGCACACGATGCCGCCATCCAACGTGCAGCAGGACGAATGAACATGTGAAGCAAACTCGGCTCGTGTCACTTACCCTGTGCCATGCGTCATGCACATCGTGTATATGTCAAACGTTTGCCTTTGATGCTAAGTTGGGCCTGCAAGCACGGAAAGGCTTTAGACGCTGGCCGACCTTGCAAAAGGGGAGCTGCCGCGAGCGAGTGCGTGCCGTGATTGGCCTTCATGGCGATGCTGCTGCATATGTGACCCAACTAAGCTAGGAAGTCAGTTCGAACTGCTGGAATCCTGTGAGGCAGACAAAGTCCTGCAAAGTACTTGTAAGGGTGGCTGACCCTGCTGTTCGTCATCGGTGGTCAAAGCGCGGCAATGCACCACAAGGCCAAGCGCGGCATCGCAAACGCACCTTAATGTAAGCACGGGGCTTGTCTGAGCAGGTGTACACCTCGTACTCTGCTTTGCTGCAAATCAAAGTGACTAGAGTCGCCGGTGCTGGGCAGGAGATGCTTAGGACTGTACCGCTCTGCAAATTACAATGCGAATCGGTCGCCCTCGTATTTCATCTCACTTACCATGCATCGTCTTGGAATATTTGTGGTCAGGCAGGGTGGGTTGACAATCTTCTGTGATCATGGTGAAGATCTGCCGCAGATTCATGCGATCGTATCGTGCCCACGTGGATGTGGATAGTTTGTGAACCTCACACTGATCTTCACAGTTAACACCCAGCTCTGGAAGGTTGTACGAGGCACATATGCAGGGTTCATGACAGGCTTGCACGGCACATACGAGCAAAGAGCATACAACTGAGACCACCACCGCACCCAGCTCTACAAAGTTATTGTATATATTACTATTACATAAGTAAAGATTGCCGATCTTATGCCTCCCTGCTTTGATTACCTGTCCCCAATCTCCGAGGTGTCCCCTCGGCGGTTTCCACCACCCCGCTAGCTTCTCGCTTATCGCGGCAACCTTTCACTTACGTAGCTTTTCGCTTATCGCCGCAACCTTTCACTTACGTGGCTTCACACCCCTGTGCAGGTAGCCCGCGCATTGTGCGTCAGATTTTCGTCAGCAGCAGCCTATTCAGCTTTTCAGCACATCTGCCAGCCTTTTCAGCTCATCAATCAGCTCACAGGACAAGATCTAGCTTCGGGGTGGTGGTTGCAAACTGCTCTGTTCCCTGCATTTCTCGTTTTCACTTTTCAGGACTACTCCTGACAGACCCTGCAGTCCTGCAGTCGGACTGCATGACAGACCCTGCTATTCTCGTCCGCACTCTCCCCTGCTTCTATTACCTGTGTTACAGTGTTACATCTACGCTCGCTCCACCATGAGCGGCGTACAGTTAAGGAAGTAGGCTATTACCTGTACCAACCTCCAGATCCCTGCTTTGTTCGCTGGACCCTGATTTATTCGTTCCAGCACTGCATGAGGGACCCTGCTTTTCTTGTCGCATCACTCTACCCTGCTTTGATTTGTGTACCCAATCTCTGAAATCCCGAGCTGCAGCAGCAGACTCCAGGGAAGATTCTGCCTATTCGCTTGCTATGTGCCATTATGCTCGTATAACCTGTATTACTCGCTTGTTTTCCCTGTATTTGCGCGAGTGTGCCTGCTTGTCACCTAGGTCCTTTTGCTTGTGATTACTAAAGCAGCCTATGCAGCTTAGTATGCATTCGGACTCGTTTAGGTTCGGGGGGAGGCAGGGAAGGGGAGATAACGGCCAGGCATACCGCATACAGTACGAGTGGAAGTGCTTTTGGAGAGTTATAACTAATTAGCAGTGTAAGAAAGTTCTCATGTGAGTGAGTGGACGCCGGGCGTTAGCCCTGCGTAGTTTTAAGGAAGAGGCGGTACTAGCACGCCGTGCGTGGTGCGTTCCCCCCCTACCATTATTATTATTACATTTCATGATATGCCATAGCAATAAGTGCCATAGGCCCCGCACCTCAAGCTGTCACAAAGAGCAGCGAGGTGGAACAGAATACGGGTAAACTTCGACATGTATGACAATATATGCATGCCTAAACATGAGGTCCAGCAGCTAGGTCAAAATCACCCAAAACCTCCACTGCCCCAATGGGGGTAAGAGCCTCCCTCCTACTTAAGAAAGCAAGGAGGGCTTGTAAGCCCGGGTGCAAGCAATAGTTGGTAACAAACCCCCCTACCATTAGTTCTCATGTCTACTTGTCTCCGCCTCGCGGCGAATTCGCAGCCCTCTAGCCCTCGTATTGCTCGCACTTATTTTTACTCAACCCACGCACCCACTAAGAAACCGGTTGGAGTCATGCTTGGGTGCTGCACGGCCCAGAGGGCTGTGCAGAGGTCTCTCTTATTAAGAAATCCCGAGCTGCATCAGTATTCCCAGTACTGTTTTACTTCACATACGCAGGCGCATGGGACGGGCACAAGCAAGAGAAAGCGGTACTCTGATCTTACCTCGTCCTTAGTTGCACCTCCCCACCGCATCCGTTTCCCGACGGAGCCATGCACGTGGTTCACTTGACCTGGCAACATCCTGTTTCCACACCTTGAATTTTTGTTTGATTTGTTTGTTCCATCCACGCCAATCAACCACCACGTTGACCTTGTGCAAATGTTTCCCAATCCATCTCAGGGCATGCAGCCAACTTAACCAGCCAATCAAGCAACCACCCTGTACCGTACTCTGACCTGCACTAAGCGCAGCAATAGACTCTAGACAGTAGAAAGCAGACTGTGATTGGACTGATAGCCTGCACCTGAATCATTAAGCACCGCCCTTCCGGGTGGACGACGGCCCAAAGAAAGAAAGCAGCTTCGTTTGGTGTCCCTGCTTTTTCTTATCACCATCAACACCAGCCCCAGTAGGCTTCACCCCACTCTTACCCCTCCCCTTCTGAGCCCCCCTGCCTCCACCCCTTGTTCGGCTACTGCCCCTATTACTGCTGCCAGCACCCGTGCTCGTTTCAGCGGCACCTGCTCCCTTCTCTACAGTCTCTTCCTTCCCTTCCCCAGCGACACCATGACAATATGTCTTACAATTAGCAGCAGCAGCATCTCCTTGGCCAGTGTCCTCCTGCTGTACCTGCTGCTGCCCCTGCTCTCCACGCTGTGGCCATGAAGAGACCAAGTGCCCCTGCTCTCCATGCTGTGCTCCTAAATGTGTGCCCTGCTCCAAAGGGGCCAACTGATCTTGTGAGCTAGCTCCTTGGCGTCTTAACCCCTGATAAGCCCCCTTGTCCTCCTGCTGCTGCTTGTATCTGACAAGACTCTGCTGCTGCTCCTGCTGCATTGGCTGCCTGGCTTCATCGCCACCTGTCTTCTCCAGCTGCAGCTCCTCCCTTTGAGCATGCTGCTGCAGCTCCTCCCTTTGAGCATGCTGCTGCTGCTCCTCCTTGACCCCATCACCCCCACCCCTCCCCACGCCCCCAGCTCCACCCTCCATCTCCACCCCCTGCTGCCCCTCAGCTTCCCCCCTCCTCCTCTTCTTCATTGGAGGCCCATCATCCCTAACCTTCTCCTCCTGCCCCTTAACAGGACCAGCGTCACACCCCACTAATTCTTCATCACCCACTCTACTCCCTTGTGCCTTCTTTCTTACATTACCACCACCGCCATCAACAGCAGCAGCAGCAGGAGCAGTTGCAGCTGCTACTGACCCTGCTAACGTTGCATGACCTTGGGTCGATGTACCAGCACCAACACCAGCAGCAGCAGCACCAACGCCAGAAGCAGCACCAGCAGGTGCAGTCAGAGGTGGAGCTGATGCAGCAGCAACAGGAGCAGGCCGCTTTGTCGACTTGCTTCCCATCGCCACAGGACCACCTGAAGCCCCGGCCTTCTTTCCAAACATAGCTGCTATCGATCTCTGACTGGGATCTTGGAAGCGTCTCAACAGCTGCTGCCACATGGCACATTGAGGCATAGCAGCAGGAGAAGACTGCGCTTTCCCCTGCTGCTGCTGCTGCTGCTTGGGCTCGCTCGGCTGCTTCCCCTGCTGCTGCTGCTGCTCTGGCAATTTCCTTAGAACTTTCGGCTGCTTTTCGTCCTCCTCCTCCTGTTGCTGCTGTTGTTGCTGCTCGGGCTGCTTGGGCTCAAGAGGCTGCTTCTCCTGCTGCTGCGGCTGCCTTTCCTGCTGCTCCGGCTGCTGTACCTGCTGCTCTTGTTGTTGTTGCAGATCTATTTCCAGCAGCAGAGGTGCATGGTCACTCCACTTAGGCGGCAGGTCCAAGAGGATCTCACAGGATGTGATGTGGGGCAAAAGGCCTCGGGAGACTAGCACATAGTCAATTCGCAAACCCTGAGGACAAATAGTAGAAGCAGTAGCAACACAGTGTATGACAGCAGAAGCAATTCCTACACAGCTTCTGATATGCCACATCCAAGAGCATAACAGGCTCAGCACACTCAGTGTGCTGTAGTGCAGCCGTAGAACCTTGGCGGTTGTTGGAATTGTCCCCGGGATGCCAGTTAGCACTGGAATGCTGCTGAGTTCAGAATCAACATTACAAGAGCAGCACTGGCCATGTAAGGGAGCTCCTCATATGCTGTTATTGTGGCAAGGCAAACAGGTTAGATGATACAAACAAGCATATAAGGGGTCAATTTGGAAGCTCCTAAAAGCATACAATCCATTTGGCCCTTCCATTTGGCCCAACCATTGCAGGGAATAAACGCAAAGGCTGGTCGCAGCTCTTCATCCCAGTGCTGCCGTGCAGCTGCTAAAGGTGCTCCTAAACCCCAGAGGTAGAAATCCTGGTTCATGCTCTCCAACAAAGTTGACTGCACAGCATGAACTACTGCACCCTGTGTATTGCCCTGGTTATGCCTTGATTGTACGACTTGCACTGTACTGCAACTCACATCCTGACCCATGTGATCTACCTGCATTACCTAATGGAATTGAATGTAGCACCTATAAATGTGATCCAGGTGGCCTCATCGATGGCCCCAATATGCGCTGCCTAGGCACTGCCTTAATTATACCCCTTATACTGTACTGCCCTGCCCTGCTCTGTAAAGTACCCCACCGCATTGAGCCCGCGACATGAATCAAGACAGAATGATTGCATGCAGGACCACTCAAACCCTAACTAATGCCCCCTGTGGCCTGTCTAGGTCAGTCCCTGTCCAAGCGTAGGATGCAAAGAGAAGTAAAGGAAGGATGCCGCTGCAGGGCGCAGCATACAGTGGAAGTACAAGACTCGAGAGACCCAGTTCAATTAACGTATAACTCATGCGCGGTGCTTACCACGTTGAAAGCTCGTGCACTGGTGCGCTCCTCCCAGACGGAATATACCCCATCAGTATCTGGGTGGATATGGCGCCACACATCCACATAGTCCTGCACAAAACAGTACCAGAACTTACCACCATATAACTTTGCACGTTAATACGGCCACTACACTATTTGACCAAATAACCAGATCTGGAAGCCCGCAGCAAAGCCCGTCCCAAACACAACCGTCGTTGCACCCAATCTCCCATCTCTTTTTCATGCCGGACTTGGCGGGGGCCATTCCACAGCACTAGCCCACAGCCCGCTTACCACTTGTGCAAAGACCCCCTCTGTGCACCTCTCCATGTTCCCCCCTCTCTTCTCATCTTTCAACTTCTCTCCGCCCAGAACATACCTTCTTCACCCAGCCTAGCACCTTGTCCACGTCCAGAGCATGCACTCACCCACTCCCCTACCAGGTCAGCCTGTCTGTCCTTCCCCATCCCATCGCCCTGCTCTACCATTCTCCTCTTCCATTAAGTTTGACATTTCTTCCCAATAAGCATCCCATCACTCACACAAAACCCCACCTTCTGTCTTCCCCACTAAACCCCCCCTTGCTCCCTGACGTCACCTTTACTGTCCCCCTTCCCTCCCTCCCTCCTTTCCCCAAGCCTCCACCTCTGCTCCTGTAACCTCCCACCTTTCCTTCCTCATGCAGGTGCCTCTTTCCTCTACCCTCCTCCCTTCCCCCCCTCCCCCACACGCCCCCAAGGGTGGTCACCTCCACCAAGGCCCCTATCCAACGGCTTCAGCACCTTCCCACTCCCACTTCCTCGATTCTTTGCCCTTGCCTCCGGTACTCTCCCCCCCTTTTCTCCCTCCACCCCTGCCTCACTCATCCATTCCTCTTTCCCTGCCCTCGCCCTCACCGGCACTTGCCTCCACTCTGTCCCCTGCCCCTCCCCCAGGCCCCTTCCCCGTCCCCCTCCCCCATGCCCCTTCCTCTGCCCTGCCCCAGGCACCTTCCCCTTTTGCTATCCCCTGTCGCCCTTCCCCATGCCCCTCCCCCTCCCCTCCCCCTCGTCTGCCCCCTGGCCCCCTCCCACTCACCATTCCCCTGCCCTCGACCCCCTACCGGCACCTGCCCCGTCCTCTGCCCCCCCCCCCCCGTCACACATACACACCTGGTTCATCTCTCCCCCCCCCCACACACCTTGACCAGTTCCTTCATAGCCTCCAGCTCCTCCCCATCATATAGCTGCTGGTAGTTGACAGCATTATGAACATCCCGGGGCTCAGCTGCAACATTGAAGTCACCCACAGCAACCACCTGACAGCAACAGCAGCACCACAAGCAGTCGAACTTTATCATCAGCTGACATAAGAGGCTGATGTGTAGCAGTTAACAGCAATAGGCGCAAAATGTGAGCTGAACTATTTATTCTTTACAAGTATAATGTATTATCTTAAACTGAACTTTTTAATATTTATTTTTTCAAGCTGAACTGTTTTTTCAAACCTGTGCTCTTTCCTACAGTTGGGCACAGCTGGTCTTGCATTATACATCATTGATTGAATGACCAATTGGTAAGCACAGCTGCTCATAAAGTGTTGTCTGCCACGTCCGTGCCCTGACTGCACCTCTAGCTCTTTATTGCGCCCTCGAAGTGAAACCACAGCGCATCCAAGTGCCAGTTTGCCTATGACGCTAGACAAACCCTTCCAACCCTATGCTTCTCCGTAAGCAATCCCAGCCCCAGCTTGCCTGCTGTGTACATCAACTCCCGTAACCCTCCTCCCCATACACCTCCTGATCTTCCCTTCTCAAACCCCTCCCCCCTCCCCCCCCCTTCCCACCACCCTCTCATGCGCTCTTCTTCCTGAACACGCCCCTTCTTCCCCCCTCCCTCACAAATCCACTCGCTTTACCTTCCTTCATGGCAAATTTCCCTGCATTCCTTCACATGGGACCCACCGCAGAAACTTTGTCCGGCCCCCTCCCTCCCCCACCATACTGCCCCTTGCCCCTCTTTATTGATCGTCTGCACCCTGCAGCTCCTCTACCCATCCCTCCCACACCCCTGCCCCCCCTCCTCCACCACCTCATCCCTCAGTCCCTCCCCCTTTCTACCTCCTCCCCACTCTTCCCTCCTGCTGCCCCCAACTTCCCCTTCTTTCCCCAGCGCCCTAATCTGCCTTAATCTGCCTTAATCCGCCTTAACCTGCATTAATCCGGTTTAATTTGCCTTTTTTGGCCTTTTCTGCCTTAATCCCCTTCTCACCACCTGGCCCCTTCCTCCACCGGCTGCTCTCCAAAGCCCTTCTCCCTCTCTTCCCTCCTACTATCCATCTCCCCCTCACGTTGTTTTTTGTCCCCCATCCCTCTCTCCGTTCCTGCCTCCATTCCTCCAGCAGCTGATCCCTAGGACCCTTCTCCCCCCCTCTTCCAATCAATAATCCCCTCCTACCTCCCCTTCAATGCCCCAATGAAATATAATCCCCTCCAACCAACCACCTGCCTTCTTTTCCTCCACCGGCCAATTCCCCAACCACTATCCTTTCCCTCCCCTCCTATCCATTTCCCCCTCCCCTCCCCTTGTTCCAATAAAAAGACAACCCCTCCCCCCACCTGCCTCCCCTCCTCCACCAGCTCATCCATCTTCTGCTTCAGCTGCCGGAGAAACTCAATCTTAGCAGGCAGCCGTGTACGTGCCGGCCTGTCCCCAGCATTAGGCACATACACATTCAACAGCACAAAGGACCCGTGGTCGGTCACTATGATCCTGCATTGGCAACAACCACCAGATCAGCCGCAGCAGGAGTAAGACAACTTTGGGTCCTAAACCTTTCGCATGAATACGATAAAGAAGAGCATATATGCACAGAAACATGTTAGGACTCTCAAAACCGCAAGCCAACATTAGAGAAAAATCAAGATCTCAGGCTTGCTGAGCGATGGGATGAGGCAGGGGGTCGAAGTACCAATAGATTAGTTGCATTTCAATAGCGGCGTCATCGTCCGGGCTACCGGCTACAGGTAACAATACGGAGGAGGAAAAGACAGATGCAGAGACCAAGGAGCTGCAGCAAAGTTGAGGCTCTCTGACGCCCAGGCCAAGTCCAAGGTGGTGGCTGGGACTCTGAAGCCGATAAACCCCACCACGATCATCAGCACTGCACAATTGCCATAGCAGCAGCAGGAGATGGCTTGTGACATGTCACAGACGGCAAAGTCTCCATATCTTATATCCCCATAAGAACCACACACACGATTATCAGAAATAATGCAAATGCCCTTTTACATAACATCCCCAGTAAGGGCAACAGGCGGCAGATCAACCAACAGCTACCTACCATGCACGCAAGCTACGCCCCCTCCGCCAGCTGTTGGCTTCTATCTTGATCTGTTCAGCCCTCTGTCCCAGCCAACCTCGAACCCCCAAGGTCGTCCTTAAATTTTCCCACGCTCCTCACCTTCCTACCCTTATTAACCTCACCACCACCACTTCACCTCACACCTGCTTGTCCGCCCCAACTTTCGCTCTCACCTTCCCTCCTTGCCCGTGTCACCAACCCCCCTCACCTCCCTCCGCTCCCGCCTCCCCCCTCCTTCACCTTTCCTCCTTATCCCCCTTCCACCCACCCACCCCTGCACATTCCCTCCTTACCCCCCTCACCCGCCCCCCCCTCCATCCTCAACCGCCTGAACCCCCCATTCCATCCTCATTTACCTACCCGGCCCCCTCACCCCCCCCCCCCCCATCCTCCTCCTCACCCCCTCCACCCACTCCCTCACCTTCCCTCCTTATCCGCCTCATCACATGCCAAGCAATCCCCCTTTGCATCTGCAGCTGCATACGCCTCTGTGGCATATGTGGTAACACCTGAACCACATTACAGCAACACATATACGTAGGAGCCTCAACACACTATCATATTGGCTGCAGTTACCTACTTCATACAAGCAGGAGGCTCTACATAATCTGGTCTCATGGGTTTTTCTTAGACCCCTTGGGCCTCTGCAGAGCTGCCCTGACGGGATCATATGCCCACTTAGGAACATGGCAAGCCCATAGACACTCGGACGGATAAGCTGAGTCCTGCATTCAGAAGTACTGCCCGGCAATGCTTGGCAGTATAAGAGTAGCTGAAGAGCTGGACCTGCGCCTTATGCTGGGAGGGGCGCGGGGGGGGGAGCCAAAAAACAGAGCTTGTGCCGAGATCATAAATTCCATTCAGAGGGGGAGGAGCCCCCTGTGCTCGTGCCAGGGCTTACAACATCCAAGGGGGGGGGGTCCTTGCATGTGTATGAACTGAATTTCAGGTGCTCATGTTCAGGTGCTTACCACTGTACCCTGTCTTAGCTTGAGAGCAGGCCCAGTAGGACTGCAGGGCAAAATGTATGTGGTGTGAGCTTCCTCAAAAGTGCACAAGACACATTTAGTAGGATGGGCATCACAAGCACAGCAACAAGCCTGACATCATTAGAGGACCCAGTCGCAGCTGATAGAGGGCATGCAGTTGCTCTTGACCGCTCGGTTGCCTTTTCTCATTACGAGGATTCCAACAGAACTGGGGTGAATACACTGCTGAAGCACGGGCACATGTGAAATCGGACAGTTGCTCATTTCATTATTACAACTGCTTCGGACACTATGGGGCGCTTTTCATCACCTGAAAGCCATCTACACAGACCAGCTCCTTCGTCAGCTTCTTGTCCGGCAGTTTGACCTCCTGCGAAGGTTGCATGGGATACGAACGTCACATTGCGTTGTTCAGTGGAGCCCCAGCTGCCTTTGCTGGGATTAGCTGTTGAAGTTCCCCTGAAGAGACTGACTTGCCCTGCATACCTGAAAGCATACTATGTCCGTTTCATAGGCTGACAGAAAGGCTTTCAGGCTCCCATACTTGAGCTCAAAGTTCCTGACAGTGGGAGCCTGCAGCAGTGAAAGGTCTATCTGTCGAACCCTCAGCTCAAAGGACGCTTGAAGTGCGTCGAGCAGCAGTACCGACCAAGCCGTTGATGTTCCAGGACAATAGCCGCATATTTTTCTAGACCCAGCCCCTGAATAGAAGTTCTCAGGACATCTATGACGGACAGTTCGGGCATAGCCACAGGACCACATGCCCCGTTGTGAAATACAAGCTATCGGTCAGCGAGTTTCGCAAACCACAGAAAGGGCTCAAAATGATCGTGATCCGCCGTCACGGGCGAACTGAGCTTCTTCACATTCATAAACAAGAGTGTTTTGGCATTGTCACTCCAGTGACCTCGGGGTGTGCCTAAGTACGGATAAGACATCCTCTAGCTCCGCATGATTACATGACGCCAAAACAACAACAACAACAAACATTTAAGGTGTGGCAACCGCAAAGGGCCGCTAGGTCGAACCGACCAAACACACCATCGGATGGATCCAAGCACAATGGCTTCCAGACCACCAACTCAAGCAGTACTGATACCGAGACATGTGTCCAGGCAAGACAGAGCCCATGATCAAGAACACCACCCACTCCTCCATCGGTTGCAATGGCATGGCAAACAATGACGATTACCACGGGCTGGAGATGTACAAGAACCATGCAAAGGACTCAACCACAGAGGGATATATGCAACCAGACCCAACCACCATGGAATGTGGCCACCATGGAATGTGGCCGAATCAATCCCTCCAAAGTCAAGGCAACGCTCCTATCGAGACAGAGCCCATGATCAAGAACACCACCCACTCCTCCATCGGTTGCAATGGCATGGCAAACAATGACGATTACCACGGGCTGGAGATGTACAAAAACCATGCAAAGGACTCAACCACAGAGGGATATATGCAACCAGACCCAACCAACATGGAATGCATGTGGCCGAATCAATCCCTGAAAGGTCAAGGCAACGCTCCTAGCGAGGTGCGGATGATGGGACACAGCAGTCCTCCAATGCCAGTCCACAAATAGCATCAAAGAGAAAGTTGCATCAACCATAATGGCTGGCCACAAGCATGGAGTGCTATAGGCCAGCCCAGCAACAGCTGGCCCCCCCTACATAGGCAAGCTGCTGCTGCGCACCACGGGACACAATGCATCGCACAGATGTCTGAAGAGGCCAATCATCAGGTTGTCAAAGCATATAGCCCAATGGCTGCCACCAGCCCACCCTGGATCCCTTGCTAGCCAATGTATGTCAGGCCAGCCCATTTCGACCTGCCATGTGCTGACCAGTTGACCTAGTCAACAGCAAGCCAAGCAGTTTAATGCCTTGCTCAGGGCTCAAAATCATTCTCTCAAAACAAGGGGGTTCCCATCAGCAACTCCTAAAGCGCATCTCCCTGTTATCCTGTCTTAGACCCATAAAAAAGCTAACAATCCACCAGTCCAGGGATCAAACAAATAAACAAAAATTGAAGGTGTGGCTGCACCAAGGCAGCTAGGCAACAATCTGGGCGCCTCACAGCTTGGATCAGAGGCAGGATGCTTCTGTGACAGGATCATAAGACCCTCTGTGCACCTGCACCTACTGCTGCTGCTCCTTGTGCCACTTCCCTGCTGCAATCTTCCTGCATGCCCCTTTATGCTGCTCCCCATGCACCTTCTGGCAGTCACTGCTACAGTATATCGCCACCCTACACTTCGTGCACAGCCAGTCGGCAGTAGCAGTCTCTGACCGCCCCACCATGCTAACGCACCCCGCATTGCTACACCCAAGCGGCAGCGGCACCTCCCTCACCACCACACTGCATAGCCCCAGCAAGTCCTGCAGCAGCTTGGCCTCAGGGTACAAGCACACATTGCCTGCCCCAGCCATCTGAAAAGCCAGATTCTGCTGCTGCTGACCTATAGTTCCACCGGGCACGGCCCCTGCTGCTCCTCCTACCGGCAGCAGCAGCTCAGCAGCTACTTGTTCCAGCTGCCTAAACCCTAACACACAGCTCTCCTTCTCCGCTTGTGTGCTCGTCTGACAGTGTCTGGCCGTCAGTGGTGACATTGGTCTGGATGGTGGCGGCCTTGCTAATGCAGGCTGGCAGATCACAGGCCTCTGCCTAGTACATTCCGAGGAGAACTCTGCCAATGCAGTAGCAAGGGCAGCTGGCAGTGCCAATGGCACCAGGCACTGGGGAAAGTGAGGTCTGCTGCCAGCTGCATCCAACATTTTGTTTGAAGCTGAAATACGGTAGCAGCATATGAGTTGCCACCACTTGCCTCTGCTGCTGCTGCTGTTGCCTGTGCTGCTTTGCGCCCTACAGTAGGGCCACCGGTAGTACTGCCACTGCCCCTGCTGCTGCTGCTTTTACTGATGTTATTGGAAGCAGACTGATGGCACTCATTGTCACTACTGCTGCTGCTGCTGCTGCCGCAGGCTTGACCCTGCATTGCACCAGCCCCCATAAGCACCACCAACCTCCGCATCAGCTGATAACAGCCTAGCCCCAAGCAGCACCCGATACCAAGGCCACCCCCCCACCTGCCTTTCCACAGCAGCTGCTGCTGACTCAGGATCCACACGACCCCTCCTAAAGGACCTCTGCAGAAGGTCGCACAGCTCCGCCATTTCCTGAGCTACCAATGCATGCCGGGCACGGTTAGCTGCAACAAAGACCTGCAGGAGCCTGGCAAGCAAGGCAAGTCCAAGCATATGGGCAGCAGCTGCTTCATAGGCCACTGCTGTTAAAGTGCTGCTGCTTTGAGGCACAGGGGTGGCTTCACCAGTGCTGCATGGACCGCTGGGACCACCTTCACCACTTGCTGCTGCCCTAGTCCTTGCTCCCGTTGCTGGTCCCCTTGCCCCCTCTGCTACTGCTGCTGCTGCTACCGCCACACCCGCTGCCACCACCACCACTATTGCTGCTGCAGCCGGCCACCCGTGCACCACTGAGCTCCGCCGCCCATATCTCGGGGGTCTTTGTGAATACCCCCTCTGCACACAGCCACATGACCACCAACTTGGCAAGCATGGTGAAGATGCTGTAGCCTCCACTCAGCTTCCTTGTATGGTGGGCAACATCCTGGTGCTGCCTGCTGACCTGCTTTAGCAAAGCTCAGGACTGCCACAGCAAAGGCATAGGTCTCGGACCAGCTGCTGAGCAGAGCTAGGGACCCTGGAAGGGAGGCTGAGTAGCAGGCTGGACAGGGTGGGGCTTGGGTAAAACCCACACAGCATTAAAGTCGCTATCTAATCCAAACATGCAGCAGCAGGCGCTCTAATGCTGCTTCTTTGTCATGATCATGGCTGAGTAGCTTCTTGAAGAATGAGCACGGTATTGCCAGAAAGGTGACTTACACGCATGTGCCTGGGAATTTCCAACGGATTCCCATGGCTTCTGGGGTTAGGTCTGTGGCTTCAAGCATATGCTTAGCTGCTCAAAGGACTGCTGGCATGTAAAGTACTGGCCAGGAATATCGGGCTCACACCTGGTCCTGCAGTAGGTTGCTGGACGCGCTTAGCACGTACCTGTGGCCAGGAAGGCCATCGCACACCTCCAAACTTGCACCCCTGCCCACGTCAAGGTGCTCACCTCCTAATACAATGTCTCTTATCGGTATTGATATTCTCGAATGGGCACTGGATCACCAATTCTATATCAGAAAGTTCCTTGCTCCTATAGACGTCCTACTGAGTAGGCAAGCAACATATCTTAGCAAACATAACTTTAAACCTAACTACCGTGGCAAATTAGGAGGGACTGTTGGTTCGTCGGCAACTCAATATAGGCATGCCCACTTCAACGTCAGCACAGATACAGGACATTGGGTAGCAGACGTAAAGCACAATTTTTAGCAAATCACGTCTGCGTCTACCGATTGAGGCTATGGCAATTAGCAGGGCACTTCGAAGCACTCGGAGTTCAAACGTGGCTTGTCCGCTAGACTTCCATGCGGAAGCTCACGGCGGAGGTGTCGGCTTCACCTCGAGAGCCTTTGAAAGCCTTGCTTCAATTTGTGCCTGTCTTAAAAATCTGAACCTTTTGGATGACGATTGAAAAGCCAAGACAATTGGTTGCTCGCCGCATCCCTGGGACCCTCCGAACTCAACGAACCTATTTGCAGGCCTTTGCGGACATTGTTGAAACTTAATTTTCGAGTTGTGTGGTTGGTGTGAGAGCAATCTCCCCACGATGAGCACTAGCGATCTTGTCGAAATCCCTTACCACCTACTCAAGGACCCGGAGGCTGAAATAAAGGACTTGATCTTCAAGGTAGCTTTCGTGTTGCTGCAACTAAGTATGTACAGCCTTACTCGCCTATTAGAGCTTGATCTGACGAGCTTGGGCGCTTGCAGGCGTATGGACCAGATGGCCTGGGTGCCTTGACAGTTTCGGGAGTGCCGGGCTATGTCGAGCTACGCAAGAGGCTGCTTCCCCTCGCAGCTGATTTCGCGGTGAGTCTAGAGGTCACGGACAAAACAGCAAGAAACTGGGGCATTTGGAGCAACCACAAAGACACGTGCAGAGTTGGTGGTACCAGTAGCTGCTGTTGCTACCATCTGGCAATGAATTGGCTTTCTGCATGGAAGGCATTGCATCCTTGGCTCCTGATGTGGGATGCCAGATCTTACCTCAATTACCATGCAGCAGCTTTCAGGGACCACCAACTGCATAGCAAGGGAGGAGACCCTTGCTGGAGCTTCTTTGTCTGCCAATGGCATGACAGCAGTACATGCATTAGACCAGCTCCTATAGTGATTTTCATCTTCCCAATAGCCCAACAGCAGCAACGCCCTGGCGGGATGTACTTGCATGATCTACATGATCTGCCAGCAAATCAATTTGTCTACTGTCTGATCAAAGAGGTGCGTGTCAGACATCTCAGAATGCATTCGTTGGTACCAAGCTGACTCACCCTCTTTTCCTGGTGTCCCCTTCTGCTCAGGCTCTTCCAGAGTCAGTCAAGGAAATCCATGAAGATCCCTGCAGCTCCTACAGCATAGGCTGGTCACATGGCAAAGAAGCCCTCACAGGAGGTCTCCCGGACACCTTCAAGGTACATGATATGTCCCTTTGCTTGTTCTGACCAATAAGAAATGTGTGCACCAGGTTGCGTAAATTTTCATACCATCGCCTGCTTGGTAATAGGAGCAGTGTACATACACCATACTTTCGAGCCTAGCTGCACGCATGGACATGTGGACTTGACGCCGAACAGGCTGCTGATTGTCTGAGGGCTCCGAGCATAAGTTGCTGTCATTACATTGGTCAGATCGCAAATGCTCCAGACTGGACATAAGACTATTCTAAAGGGACCCGCAACTCATCCTGTTGTTTTGCGCCTCAAGGGATCAGATCACCAGGATTCCTCATCCTCCATTCATGGCACTCAGGAGGCAAATGCAAACGAGTCCCTTCAAGTTGGAGAAATTCTACATTAACCAATTGCATGTGCTTCTGTCCAGGGCTCCTTTTATGCCAACCCCTGCCAAGACTTCTACTCAGTAGATCCAGAGCTGCTGGAAAAATATCCCAGCTACTACCGCCCCAATATATGGCCCCGGCAGCACCTGCCTGCACTGGAGGCTGCCTTGAAGGATCTTGGGCAGCTGATGGTGCGAGTGGGGCTGATGCTGGCACATCACTGTGACAGGTGGGGTGCATAGCCTATGCATGCTTTCTTGCAAGCTTGCACACAAGGATCGTGCCGGCTTGGCGATACAGCAATCAAATAAACTTCTTAACCAGGATAACTTACACGGCAGTAGACCTTGAAAGGCATACGGAACACGCTTCGATTGTGTACTCAGCCCGTGTGAATTAAAACATTTGGTAGAATTGCTGCTGAGTAGTTGGTGGGACAGATGTGAGGAAAGGGAGTGGATTTCCGTGAGAAGCGACTGCGTTCAGCATGTTGCCATTCG
Organism: Pseudopediastrum boryanum; assembly: GCA_963556185.1. Taxonomy (NCBI): domain Eukaryota; kingdom Viridiplantae; phylum Chlorophyta; class Chlorophyceae; order Sphaeropleales; family Hydrodictyaceae; genus Pseudopediastrum; species Pseudopediastrum boryanum. Next base: position 5,128,501 of record OY744502.1, on the reverse strand, counting down.
CCTGTGTGCGGTGTATCGTTGTGGTAGGAGCCTAGCAGCCTGAAGATAGTGCGGAAATATGCAGTTGCATGGGTTCACAGGTGGAATGCTCCCATGAAATGTCTTGGGGGATGCTGCATGCAATGAAATTGTCCACGGTCAAAGGTGATTCAACCATGCCAGTAGCATGCACCGGTGAGTTGAGCATACCCAGTGTTCTTTGCTTCTGTGAGTGCCTGGGCTTGCAGTGGCACCCTGGGGGGGGTGGGGGGGTCAAATGGTATTGGCAGGCCTACCTCCATATGGGAACAATATGAGACACCAATTATTGGAGGAAGCCTAATTGTGTGCAGCCCTAGGGATGTGTAATGGACAATTGAGGAAATGAGTAGCAATACCTCATGCCTAGCTATGTCCTCATCATTAGTGGTTGCATACTGAAGGCAACCAGTGATCCTATCTTACTTCGTTTCTTCAAAGGTCGTTACCAAGTTGTGCAATGTCCCGAGTTTTTGAGCATTTTGGGACATTGTTTGGAAATAAAAACGACTGGAAATTCCTCGAATCCTGAAGTTTTGTCCCTTTGATGACAGTTCATAGGGGCATTTTGGTTTGTTCTAGCTCGTTTGGAGTCGTTTTCCCGACCAAACACGCAATACAGAAGCACAACTCGTCAAATTTTTCGAGACCGTCCAGGGGTATTCGTGAATTTTACCGGAGGTTGCTGGGGGGTCTTCAGAAAGTCTGCCCGAGGATCTCCCAAATAAGATAGGATTACTGAACACAACCCGCCTGCTCTCTGTAAGAGCTTGAGGTTCGGCGCCCGTTGTGCTTTTGCTATGGCGCTTTTGCTATGCATATCATGCAATCTACCAAGAGCTGCCGAATTATATGTCTGGTACTGGTACTGTAGATACCTGGAGGTTCAAGGGCAGCAGCGTGGGCCTGATGATGACCTGGAAACAGTATTGGAGGCCTCACATTGCCACAAAGCAAGGCTCTTGCACTACTTCCCTACCAGCGAGGGCACAGAGGGAGCAGCAGCAGCAGCGGCCACAGCGAAAGCAGCTAGCCCTTTTGAGGAAGCCCCACAGGATTGGTGTGGCTGGCATTTGGACCATGGGGCTTTGACCGGTGAGCTTAGGCTCAGCTAGACGGTGCCAAGTAGCACAGAAGTATGCATAGGCTGTGCCACCGAGCTCGTCGTATGTTGTCTTGTTAGCTGTTTGCATGTATGGCACATTTCATGGCAGAGAAGCTGCAGCATGTGTTTCTTTAATGTTGTGGCAAGAAGTTGGTGAGTCCTAGCATGTCTGCCTGGCAGGGCACAGATGGGTGGAGGATGGGTAAGTTGGATCTCGTGCAATGCATCTGCGCACCCTACGACTAAGTAGGTTGGAGCTAGCCACTATCTTTTTGTCAACAGAATACAGTCACCAAGCATTCATGCATGTTGCACATGGTAACAGCGTCTCTCTGATCTTGTTCCTTCATGTGTCGTCGTCCTTTGACTAACACACTTGTTGTGTTTTTGACGACAAGTTTGGTGCATGGCCTCCATGGCTCTTAAAAGTCGCCTGAATTGCTAGGATCTACAGTTGACAAGGGCGGGATTTTGAGCAAGCAGCAACTGGCTCCTTGTGGCCGGCCGTAACCACACAAATTTTTGAGGAGGTCGAAGTTCATCAAGACCGGCCAGGAAGCTGCTTGGGGCTTGTTGCTTAGGCAGCTGTACTGTTTCTTGTCATATCTGTATATGCTATGAATTGCTTGCCTATCCTCCCTGCTGGCGAGAGTGTGGTAGATATCCAGAACTCATATGCCGTACACTCAATAGGCAGTCACGTTTTGCCCATCCACATGTATGCTGTCTCGCATGTTTTGTTTGATATCTCTGAAGATTATCGGTGACTGTATGTATGGGACTGTAGTCGTACACTTAGGTGAAGAGCTGTCCACTCATGTCTTGAACAGCTTCCCTCTTGCCTTCTCCTAATGATGCTGTCAGGTCTGACAAGCGCCATGTACATCAAGGGTGAGCAGGAGGTTCCTTGCCCAGACCCTGAGGCCGGCCTTTACATCCGCACCAGGAGTGGGGGTATTGTGCGGGCCCTCATCCCCGCTGACCAGCTTGCCTTCCAAGTGGGCCAGGCGCTGTCGATTGCATCAGGAGGGATGCTCAGGGCAACACCACATTGTGTGAGGGCAGCAGCACCTGAGAAGTGCATAGGTGGGTGGAGCAAAGGAGAAAGGGAAAGGGAAGTTGCTGGTGTGCGAAGGAGAAAAAAAGGATCAGAATGGTGGGGAAGAGAAACGGAAAGGGCAGAAAGGGGATGGTTGGGAGTAGGAAGGGGAACGTTTATGGCTGGAGGCGAGTGCAGGTGGGTTGGAGGAGTGGGAGGGCAGGGGAGGAGGGATGGTGTCGCAGGCAAGGATGTCCAGGCAGGAGGAACAAAGGGGTTTAAGAGAGTAGCTCTTCGTAAAGCAACCCCACATGCTCTGCCTCAGGCAGAAAATGCTCAAGGCCAAGATCGTCGCCCATTCCCACGTTGAATAGATTGACTTCGCTGTCGCAGGCCTATGTCACTTGGTGTGCACATTTATGTGTAGCATGCTGAGTAACTAATGGTCCAATGGGTCTTTGGAGGTATGGCTCTTGTAAAATGGCAAACTGCTGGGTTTCCAGTGTAGGCCTGTACCTCCTTCAACAGCACTGTGTGGACCTGCTCCCCTTATACTAGTTCCATGCACCGCTGCCCCTTCCACCACAAACCTCCTTGTCCCAGCTCCTCTTCTCTCTCAATTTTTGCTAGGCCTTTTCTTCTTCCTACTACTTATGCATCTGCTTGCCATCTCTCCTCTCCTTTCCTCTCCTCTCCCGCAGGTGTAAGCCGCAACACCTTCGCAGTGTTTATGCAACCAGAGGTCACTCATGTGCTGTCTGCCCCACCCACACCAGAGCTCATGTCCTCAGTGGTCAGCCAGGACTCGGGTGCTTGGCAGTCAGGCATGAGCTTTGGGGACTTCGCAGAGAAGACCATGACTGGGTACTATAGTGGGAGCCTGGGCAAGGAGGTGTGGGAGGAGGAGGTGCCGGAGCCTCCTAAAGCGGCTGTGGCAGCAGCAAGAGCAGCTGCGGCTGTCGTGCATGCTGTGGCAGGAGACTTTGAGTTTGAGTATGTATGATTTGATGTTCTGGAGCCGTTTTGGAGCAGTGCTTCAATGATGCACAGCATCATGTATGCACTTTTTGCTGCTGCTGCCATGCATGTTGCTATGGCCATGGGAGCACAAGGGTGTCAATCCGTTGGCAGGGGGTTGAGGGGGGAGCATGTTGAAGTGCTGCCAGCTTTTTACAGTATGCGGCTTAGGTCTACAAGGAGGAGAGCAGTGGGCTAGGTTATATGGGTCCGGCAATAGATATTTGAGTGGAAAGGGGAGGGCTGGCAGTGTGAGGAATGATCCGCTTCATTTTTGGGTTTTTACATCAAAATCGAATCGATCATTCCTTCCCCTGCCAGCCCTCCCACACCTGCTAGACCTACCCAGATGCAGCCAGACATGTGAAGGAGAAGTACCAGCTGGTCAAAGGGCTGTTAGGGCAGCAGGAAAGAGTCTGGCAAAGGAATTTAGACAAGCTTGGGGGGTTGGGCATAGAGGGCTTTGAAGTGGAGTTGCTCGCACCTTGGAAGGGGGAAGGATGGCTGTGGCTGTAACAAGAACAGCAGGTGGCATTGTATTGCACCCACCAAAGTGTAGCTTAGGGAGTTTGCATGTCGTTGACCTTTTTGAGACATCACTGGAGCTGCTCAAATGCAGTTGTGATGCAAGTTGAGGGGTGACTAGGAGCCTATGGTGTGTTCAACGACGAGCTTTTGCCTTGTATTGTGTCGGGTGGGGGAATTTGAAGGAGTTCAGAAATGGGACTTTTCTGGATTTTCCAGGGCTGAGCAGCTGTATACATGGGCCGGGTTCATCGTGTTGAGAGTAGCAGGCAATGCAGCATGCTGTGGGTTGCTGTTAGCATGAAAGCATGGACATGCAGAATTTGTGTACACATATGCAGGCATCTTCATGTCTGCAAGATGTTGCTGTGGTGCTTTACTATCTAGCATTGCGGGGGCAGGGCTGGAGTAACCGGTTTAGGGGTCCGCGATGTAATCTGTGGACGGTCAATGGAACCATAATGGCAATGGAATACAATGTGATCCTGTAAGATTGAGCAGGAATTGGGATGCTTGCATATGGGATGAGCCAAGCAAGTAGCTGTGACCTTTTCCTTGTCAGCGCATTTCCATCTTTGAGATGCCAAGGGCATCCGGGGAACAATTCCACGTTATGTGATTTTGGCCATATCATGTCCCAGCTCATCATGTCTTCGATGCTCTTCCAGAGCATTCTCAGTGACAGGGGATTCCAGAGGCCAATTGGGGTCGACAAAAGGTTACGATTGTGGAGTGTGAAAAGATGAGCCAGTTGCAATGGCATAATGACCCACTCAGCGGCCTAATGGTGGTGGTCAGGAGCTTTGGTGTATGGTAGAATGGCTAATATGCTGGTGGCCCTGTGCTGGTGGGTGGGTGGGCACAGGAACTGACATATCGTTGGTTTTGCCATTGCATGCCACTGGGTTGACAGAACATGAGTACGGGAAGGGGTCAATGTCAGAGTATGTTGTAGCAGTACAAGGACAAGCCTGGGGGTTTGGGAGAGGGATGACATGCTGGGGCAGTCTATCAGGGCCTCTGATACCTGCTTAATCATCTGTTTCAGTTGGACATGACATACTAACAATGTGCTGCATCAGCACAGTTGCATTAAACAGTGTAACAGTAGATATTACTTGATTGTCGCTGTGTGCCCTGCTGGGGTTTCCCTGGCCGGGGTTAACAACTTGCAAAGTGTGAAGCGCTTGGCAGCTGTCATGCGCACTATCCTTGGTACCATGACTGTTGTCAAGGATCTTTATCCACAGCTCATGCATGCGGCTCGCTGCATGGCTTTTCTCAGGGTTTGTTATCCAGTGTATGATAGCTGGTTTCTGTTTCACATCAGCGGACAAAGCTTAGCTGTGATAATGTTTGTCAGTAGCTGACATGTATGCTGTATGGTAGCACCACGTGCAATGGCGGTTGCAAGTCAGTGCGATTGCAAGTAGACTGCGCTTGGGGCATGAAGAGAGAGAGCTACGCAGAGAAGGGGGAATTCTTGGGGCATGAAAGTGCTTTCATCAAGATGTGTTTGGTCTTTTCGACGTGCCTGCATGCCTTGTGTGCAGTCACATTTTGGCTAGTCTTCTTTTGTTGGTATGGGCCCATAGCGTCCGGGCTGATGTCGGCGGTGCTGGCACCATTCTCCTGCTCTCACTGACGAACCAGGAAGGATGAGTTGACAGGGTGATGAAGTACTTATCATCCTAGTGATGCGAGTACAGAATCACGTGGCCGTGGCTAGCGTGCGCTGCCGGGCGTTCCCAGAGGGTGTGCACAGGAGTATCAAGGCAACGGGGGTCCCATTCTAGTGGGGTCGGATTTCGTTGCAATCGTGGTTTAGGGCCTGCTCTTGCAATTGTGCCAGAAATTGGGCCCAAAGAAACGAGTGGGCACCCCGCCAGCATGGCAAGCGTGCGGCAAGCAAACCTGAATGGGGTACATTCGACATGGACCTGAGGATATGGAGAGGGAATTTGGATAGACCTGGGTTGTTGCTTGCAAGCGGCACCTAGTGTGGGAAGCGTTGATCTAGTGATCCTCCTGAGCTGTGCAGCCACAACTATCTGAAATGGGCTGCTGGTCAAAATAAGGATCGGGGTTTGCGTGGGAGACCCTCTGTGTACGTAGTTCATCTAGAGCCTTGCTTCCAGTGTGTTGAGGTACGCTGTCAATCAGAGTTCCTTTCGATGCCAGCTGCCAAATTCGCAGACGGAAGCATGAACCAGCTGTGCGCACGTACTGTAACTTCAATACATGCATCACGCCAGGGGTATTAAGCCTAGCTACGCTAGTTTTGCTGAGTTCACTATAGGCGAGGCCATGACTTGCTTCTTCGCTGTCACATTGCAGGTAGTGTGTGGCATTCCACTGGCTGGACTGGCGAGACCTTCACGATGCACTTGATGATTACATCGCCATCAGACGCATGGCTCATACGCTTTGTGGCACCTCAACTCGCTGTGCTTGTTCTTCTGGCTGTATTGCCCTCGATTGGTGGAAGCCGCAGGATGACGCCGACCACTTTAGCACCTGGTAAAGCCTCATTCGATCCATGGCACATACACAGAAGGTTACGCTGTTGAACATGTCATTTCGTCCTGCTGCAGGCATAGCGGAAAGTATCTCCACACAGCCTGTCAATTCAAGCGACACCAGGTCCAAACCCCAGGACTTGTCTTTGGGCAGCTCTGCTACTCCACAGCAGTCTCTATATGAGGGTGCAAGCAGGTCACTGGTGCAGACTAGGACAATCGACCCTCGCTGGGGCACAGGCGTCCGAAGCAGCGATGTCCGCAAGATCAAAGCATCAGCAGTAAGCAAGTTGGGTGGGGGTGGATGATGGCGGGCCAGCACTACTGTATGTACATAAATAGGTTCATCTGTTCGGAGGGACATCACCTATTCCTGTCACTTGCCACTCAGCAAATTGCTCAGAGTCTGTAATACGGAAGGCCTGGAGTTTGGTGGTCTAGTTGCTTACTAAGTTCGTAGAAATTGTGACTCAGAACTAGCTAGCTTGTGGGGTTGGTGTGGAACTGTGTAAAGAATCTGTACTGTAACATCAACTTCACAACACTGCATGCATAGGCACGCACGAGGGGAATTGCTGACTTGAGCATGTACTGTCCATTTCCTCCTGATATACTACCGGTACTAAGCATCTCTTCCTGCAGTAACTTTGCCTGTGCAAGGTCAGCTCACAAGGGCACACTCATGCAGCCTAAGAATAGCATAACATAAGTTGCCAGATATGCCATACGGTAGGCATTATACCTTGGGAAGAGTGTACAATTACTACAAAGCTCCGTGCAACTGCTGTTCTAGGTGCACTCATAGTGGTTAACAGATGCATCCTCATTCCAGATGAATATTGATGTGCTCTGTACTGCATTGCTGCCATTGATTCTTGCAAAACGCAGTCCATTGCCCAAAGCTTGTACAAGAGCTATCGCACCCGCAAGACCAAGGTCGATGATTTGCGGAACCGGTGGTCATCCCAGCTGCGCAAGTCCTCCAAAAAGGCACTAATGTCCAGCCTGGCAGATGCAGACTTGCTTGCAGCTGCTTGCCTCCCGGAGTACTTCGATTCTCGGCCCCTGGGAGTTGTCACACCAATCCAGGATCAGGGTACATGTGGCGCTTGCGTGGCCTTTGCCGTGACAGCAGCAGCTGAGACAGCCATACTTATGAGCCGGCGCGGCAACTGGAAGCCCGAAGCAGAGTTTAAGGTGGACATGAGTGAGCAGCAGCTGTTCTTCTGCGCGAATGGTGAAAAACGCAGCTGCAGCTCAGGATGGGACTTGAGGCCAGCGCTTAGGTCTCTTGCCACTATGAGCAGTGGCGCGCAGCGCTTGTACACTGGCAATTGCCTCAAGTACACTCCTTATTCTTTCAGCAAGAGTTGCCAGGCAACTTGTCAAGATGCTGTACCCTCCGGCCAATTTGACTGGGATGTTTGGGATGACCCCGAGTATGCACGAAGGGCCATCATCCGCAACGGGGGGGTTTTGACCATGATGATCTGGTCTCCACAAATCGAGGCCTTCTTCCTAAACCCCTCTACCAAGCAGGGAGTGTGGAGGAAGCCACCCACTGGTAGCGATGATAAAGTTCCGCATGCAGTCTTTGTGGTAGGCTTCAACACGAAGGCCCTCCAGCCATGGTTGACGCCAGCACTACACTGGATGACCTGGAAACGCAATTAGCCACTGCCCTACCAACAGCCCCACCCCTCCGGTACAATTGGAAAAATTATGTCTACACAGATGGTAGCTACAAGCAAACAAGCCACAAAGCATCACCAATAGATGCAGAGTGTGATGCCCCAGGCATAGGGGCAGGAGTGTACTTCCCCCCACAAGCAGCCAATGAGGACGATGAACGTGGGGTTCCAATTGTCCCTGCAGGCGACAGCCAACCCCAGAACACCATAAACAGGGCAGAACTGGTTGGTATCCTTGCTGCGCTGAGGCATGGAGCCCACATGATAGCCACCGACAGCCTCAGCTCAATGTACCAAATCAAAAAGATGCTGAGATGCCCACAAGATCTCCTAAATCACCAGCACTGTGAGCTAATTAAAGAGATAGTAACCGAGATCGTCAACAGGGGACTGAGGACAACCCTTCACAAGGTCAAGGGCCATGCTTCCATAATCGGTAATGAAAAAGCGGACGCAATCGCTAAGGCGGCTGCGACAGGGGACACCTCCGACTATGAGGAATGTGAGAAGTACGAAAGTCCTAGTAACAACAGGTTGACCCAATATTGGCCGCACAAGACCCAATGGAACAATCGTTGGTCACGGACCAATGGGCAGCGCACGTTGATTGACCGTTTCAAGCGGGTGAACCCTTTGACAGACCTTCACGACTCGGTACGTCATTACTGCCACCAAAAGAGTCGCTTTGGGATGGCAAACAGAGCTACCTGTTATTTCGAGGCTTTTAAAAGGATTGAGGAAAGACTGGACCTGCCTGCTAGCAACGAGTACATGACCTCGGGAAAAATCAAGTATGCAGAACGAAAAACCGCTTTGCGCTACCGGTACGGGACCATGTGGACAAGGAAGATGGCCTATAGGTGTGGACATGCACCTAGTAGCAAATGTCTCCTGTGCGGTGACGAGGATGGCGGACACCACACAGCCTCAGGATGCCCAGCTTTGAAAAGAATGTACATCAACAGGCATAACAAGGTCGGCCGACTAATCATGACAAGAGTGTTAAGGGGACGCAAAGGAGCATTTGTCATTCAAATGGACCTTGGATCAACTGAAAATTGTGCAGAAGACGGCATCATGGCCCACCAGTCTAGAAACATCCCGTGGGAGCTCCTTCCAAGGGGACTAAAGGAGGCAGTGCAACAAGCACAAGGCACCACCGATAAGCGCCCTGATGGTATGCTCTACAAACCCAAGAATGGAAACAACCCAGCAGAGTACTGGATATTAGAGGTCAAGATCTGCAGGGATTCAGACCCAACAGGCCAGCAAAGCAAAGCTGATTATCAACACCAAGTACTCATTGACAAAATCAAAGACATAGACCCCACTGCCAAAGTATGGTACTATCCCTTGCTTGTCGGAGTTGCAGGCACCATATACAACAGTACCACCATGAATCTTCAAGCCCTCGGTATCAAAGGGCAAGCTCTAAAGCAATGCATTTCAGAAGTACATACTGCAGCAGTCAAGTCCTTACACAGCATATACACAACAAAAAGAAAACTGGAAAAGCCCAAAGAGCCTCAATGGCACAGGAGGAACTACAAGAAAGTAAGCTAACAAAGGCGGGTGGGCGGAAGCCCACCCACGGATGTAACTATCCTATGGTAGGCTGGCCCAGTGTAATCCTTACACCAATGGGCCCCTCCCTTAATCTTACGCGGGAGGGCACCTCACGCCCGTCCTTGCGTAGCTCTCTCTCTCTCTTTTCAACACGAAGGAGGAGTACTGGATTGTGAAGAACTCCTTTGGCACAGGTTTTGGCGATATGGGGTTCATGAAGGTAAGTGGGCCCTGCCAGGCTGCTACGTCCGCAACTTTCTTAACCGCCAAGCCTGCAAGGGAGAATGACAGTGTGCAGCTGCAACTGTGCCTTGACCTTGAGTTGGTCAAACAGGATTCAATTGTACCGCCCACCAAAGCGGCGGCTCACACTCTCAACATGAGCCATTGCCTCTGGCTGCCCTAAGAGATTAGTCCGCTGAACAAAGCTGTAAAACCAGTGTCAGTCTAAAACCCAAGTGGGCCCCGGCGATGGTGTCATTATGATGCTGTCCAATTGCACTGAGTAGATGCTTTGGTGAACAAGGAACTGTAGGCCTGCTGTAAGCCCAGCCTCTGCTGGATCCTTTGCGAGCTCTTACGTTATGTGGCAGTGATCTGTTTGCATTGGTGCACGGTGGCGGGGTAGGGCAATACCAAAGTACGCTGCACCTATAGCCCATAGTCGTAGTAAGGGTTTCTTACCTTGTAATACGACAAGATCTGACATATCGGTCTGTTGCTGCAGGTTGGCTTCCAAGGTGCTGGCATCATGGCTGATCAAGAAAGCATCTTTGCAGTAATTTCAAAGGTGTGTTTTGTTTTATGTGTACCCTTAGAGCATGCACTAGTCCATCAGGATGAGCCAAGGGACTATGCATGCAATGAGACTGCATCCCATGTCAAGTACATTCAACACTTTGTTCAGCACATAACATAAGTCATGGTAGCTTCTCCTCTATCCCGGCAGCACTCAGCGTACGATAAACAAACAAACAAACAAAAATTTACGATAACTGTTTCATCATGCACAATAGTCGACATGCAGCCATTCAGGTTACGTAGATATTGTTGCTGAGTGAGCTTAGTGCAAGTAAAGAGAAATTGCTCTACCATGTCTTGCAAACATTCCGGTCTGGGGAGCCTGCTTATGGTTCAACATTAACTAATTTACAGCTTGCATTGTTTGCAAGATCCTTGCTTGGCTGACACATCTTTACCCTGTCTCCTGGGCTTTATGTACTTGATGATGATTGAGGCATACCAAAGTGAAACGTCAAGGTGGCTCTTGCTTGTACCATGTAAATCATGCATCAAAATGGCCTCACCAGATTCATTACAATACATGAGCAGGGGAAGGCTGATACCGTGTTATACAAGGCAGCATTATTGCAAACTAAAGGTAAGGTCGTACAGATAGTGCTTGTAAGCATCAAGATTCACAGAATCCATGCTGCTGAGGGTAGTTGTCAGGTGACATGACTGAGGAGGCCCTATGGCTGTGGTCTTGATTGCTGCTGTTCAGTGTCCACGTCACTCTGATCCTTTAATCAAGGCAAGAGTTTGGCTGGAGCCCATGGCAGATGGGAGTGCCTGCTACACGTATCACACGGCTGCTGGAGACACATTGGATTGGATTGCTGCAAAGCTGAACATCGATTTGGTGGGTTTGGTGGCCACAACAAAGATGTGATTGGAGACAAACTAGCCATCCTGGCAGAAGGGAAAAAGCTGAAGGTTTGCAATGTGCCTGAAGGTATGGGTGAGCAGGTTCACTTGCACCACCTTTGTCGCTTTGTAGAGGCACAGTCGGCTTGTGTCAAATGTGGGCATACGCTGTAAGTTTGCAGGCAAACTCATAGCTGACAGTGTAGCCTACGTCAGGCCTAGGTAGCATGGTTGCGCATGTGCTAGGAGTGTATGCTGCGTAGGTGTGGCTTTATTATTTTAATATTTTTTTCGCAATGGTAGCGGTGCGCAATGGTGATGAGCGTGCATAGAACAGTTAGTAGCTTATGCTTATTCAATCATGATCTCTAAACAATCATCTGCATGATTCTTGGCTACAATATGCAGAGCTAGCGCCTTGCAAATTCTTGGCTACAATATGCAGAGCCAGCGCCTTGCAAGTACAAACTGCAAGGCAAGCAACCCAGCCAGCTTAAGCAATGCAACGTATTTAGCATGGACTGCCAGAAAAAGGACATGCACCCGTATGGAAGGGTGCTTGGAGGTGAGCTTTTGTTCAACAAGTATAGAGCAGCCATAGCCTCCTCCTTGTGCGAGTAACCCAATATACCATTTGATTTGCCTACCTGGCCTTGATAGCAATATGAGCCCACTGTGAAGCCGACTATTCTGACTCAAGGTTATAATCCACTGGGTGCCCTCCAGCTCTTATGTATATTTCCGTTTTGTGCAGACGTGACATCCAACGCCTTGATTCAGGCCATCAACTGGCAGCTCGCTCCTGATGGCCGCCCTTACCTGAGGGTCGACGGCGACACCGCCACCTACTGGGTAATGAGTGCTGCCACAACATACTCGGGTGCCAGGGAGCTGTGCCAGAAATATGGCGGCAAGCTGGCAACAATCTATGACAGGAAGGAGTTCTGGGCAATGAGGGCAGGATCCGATAATTTTGGATTGAACATCGGAGAGAAACGGAGCATTGACCAGTACATCAGTGGTTGGTTGGGCTATGAGCAGGCTTCAGCATCTGCTAAGTGGAAGACTGTGGATGGCAAGATGGGCAACCGCCGGAGATTGAAAAAGCTGCGGACGGGGATGCCAATGCAGAGTATCCACGCTGCGCTGCTCTGACTGCTCACTAGTAGCAGAAGGGGGATGTTACACTGTTGTAACAAGCTGGTAACAATGGCTGTTACAAGGCCCTGCCTTGTAAAATGTTACAAGGGCTAAGCAGGACGTTACAATGTACCAGCAGTTGGAGTCCTTGTAACCAGCTTGTGAGCACCTTGTAACAGTTACGCCAGCTGGTCACAAGCTTGTAACAAGCTAGTAACATTGGCGTTACAGGCGTTATTTTCTTGTAACACAAGGCTGTAACTTTCTGGTAACAGACTGGTCACGCATTGTAACATTTAAGCAGGCGGGCCCTTGTAACATGGCATGTTCCCAGGTGCATCGGCTTGTAACAAGGACCTTGTAACAGCACAGGACCACCGTTGTAACGCCCTTGTAACTGTTTACTGATACCGAGCATGTGATGGCGGTTCAGCAGCATGCGCTGCCGTACGGACGGCATCGAGCTCCGTCACTCCGTCTGCTGTCGTACGGCAGTAACCAGCAACGTCACCACCATCTCCTGTCAGGAGCCCGTCTGTCCAATGCCATCAGAAACTTCATTATTAACAAGACTCATGCCATTCCACACGACACCAACATCATCTTTGCCATGCTAACGACAAATGCCTGCTCGCCACGTGCGCACACCCGATGACGCACAGCACGGCACTAAACCAGCTTCACACAAAGAACACAGCAGCCACACGATGAACACGCGCATGCCTACTATTCGCCGCTCTCTGTTCCTTCGCTGCTCTCTGTATCGTCGCTGCTCTCTGTTTCTTCGCTGCTCTCGTCACCTCCATCCCCACCGCTGTTGTGCTCCCCACCACCACCCTGATTCCCATCCTGACTCAGACCACCCTCGTTATCAGCCTCACTGGTGCCCCTGCTACTCCCCTTGCCTTTGCCCTTCACCTTTTTCTCCATACCAATATCTCCCCTGCCCTTCCTCCCGCCATCCACCTTCCCCACACCACCCTCTATGTTGGCCTTGCCCCCAGTCAAATCCTCTCCACTACTACCACCTCCTGTGTCTAGCTCTTCCAGGCTGCTTACCACCAACAAGGCTGTCGCAGCTGCAATGCCTGGGTCATGGAACAGCAGGCCAGCCAGGGGCCAGTTCATCAATTGACCCTGCGTAAAGTTTGAGCAGGCACAATAGAGGGTCGCCGTCAGAATCTATGTATGTTCTCAACCAATCTTCACTACCACCTGCCAGTAATCTGCACGTCTGGACACTCAAGCCGCACACTTGTTTTCACCTATCACTGCCAAAGCTGTCATTCCCACCCTAGTTGCCACAGACACAAGAGGAGAGCCCAAAGGTACATCAAGTCAACGACTTGGGCCAAGCTTCACCCTGCTCTCCACCCAAAAATCTAATGGACAGAGCAAGTTGGTTTAGTTCCCCAGCGAGAAGATAGACCACATGCAACACAGCAAACCAAACCCTCTGATGTAAAAGCATAACCTGCAGATCGCTCAACCTTCTTCAGCGCAGCTTACCTTGCTCTTAACAACAGCCTCAAATGTGGTAGCCACAGCAGCAGGAGCTTCATCTAAGTACCAGGACAGCACATCATCGGCCTCCAGGTCAGCAGTGTGGGTGAACTTGGCACTGCATGTGGCTCCCTACAACAGGCATGCACAAAGAATTTGATCAGTTCTCTAACGCGTCAATATCTCTATATTACCTGGATCACGCAGTGCACACAGAACCCGCTTGCAATGCAATCAACTGTTGTACTCATACATGCCACACAGCTTCCTTCTCCCATGTAGCCCGGTCCACTTGGTATTCAGCAGCATATAAGGGCTCCACATTCTACCTCTACCATTGCATTCATGTAATCCTGTGGCCAAGCTAAGTATTGCCCTTGCATAAAGCTTTAGCAACTCACCGGGTCACCTAGTGCCATGCCCGCATCCAGCTGCTCCTTTGCCACCAGCACCGCACCAGCCAGCACTGCTTTGTTTGGATTGAGGACGGAGCTGGAGACTGCCAGTGCACGCACGTAACCCTGCGTGGTCTTGATGGCTGCTGTCTTCTTCTGCTGCTGCTTGTACTCGGGCTCAAGAGCCCCTTGCAGGTAGGACATGTGATCCTTGTATGGGACCTTCTTCCATGCCAGCTGCCAGCCGTCTGCAGCAGCAGCAAGAAAAACAACCCCCCATGAATCTGGCCACAGCACCGATTGCGGCTATGGCATTATCTGTCCTCTCATATGCTGTGTACCTTAGTCTTTGGTCGGTCTGACTGCATTAAGTTCCAGGTAGCTATTGATGCTAGAATGACCGATTTGTGACTGAATATGTCAATGAATTATACAAATATTTATGAGAGTGGGAAGAAGGCTAAGCTCACATATGTCAAACAGTAAAGCCACTCGGCATAGTTAAGCGGCAGGTTAGCATCGCTGCACCTAACCAAGGAAGCGTAACCCACCTTTGGCAGCAGCGCCATTGGCGGTACTCTTCATGGTGTCGCCATTGCTGTCCTTGTCACTGGCGGGGCTCCCAGCGAGGACACTGCCTACAACAGAAGTGAGCTCAGTTACCATCGCTGCATATACTGTAGCTAGTGCTATGGATGCCTGAATGCCGCAAGTATTAACTGTTGTTTTGCTGACCATGCCATGCATCATGTCTCGACCAATACATTTCGCAGCAAGGGCATGCTGCTGCTGGAACAGCACCAGGGCATACAATACAAGCATGCAAATGAAAAATTGCTATCAGCATGCGTCGTACTGAGCAAAGGTTTGAGGGCAAGGCAGCAGCAATTGCTGTTGTCAGGCCTAATAAACCATCAAACACTGTGTGACTGTAAGGATACATCGAACGTGTAGGGTTGGCCTGACCTATGTCATATCGCCTGCCATGACGCTGAGGAGCAGTTGTCTCCAAAAAATAAAAGCCAACAGCAGGTACCACTTGAGCTTCAACAGGGTCACGTACCGCTGCTGGTGTTCTCCTTACTGGCTGGTACACCACTGCATTTGCCAGTAGAGCCCTTCTGCTTCTGCTTCTTGTTCTGCTTTGGCTGCTCCTGATCCTGCTGCTCCTCATGCTGCCTCTTGTGCTTCTTGTCCTTCTTGCGCTTCTTCCGCTCCTGCTTCTTCTGGATTTTCTTCCGTTGCCCGCCAGCCTCTTCACCTACGCGGAAGGTACCCTTCAGACTGGACCCTGATATGCGTTGATGCGTGCGGAACATACATGGTGGCATGCATGGTGGCAATACAATGACCTCAGTACTTACCGTTTTTAGGTTGCTCATCATCTTCACCGCTGCTGCTACTGCCTTCATCCTGATCTGTACCATCACCCCCTGCAGCTCCATCAGCACCTGTATGGGAAATGGTGAGAGGGGGGGGGGGGGGGACCACCAACCACACACAGTACTCTTGCTGCAGAATGTTTTGGTGCATCTTACCTTTAAGTTGGCCCTTCTTCTTCGCCCTGCTCTTCTGCATGGCTGAAGGCTGCTTTGCCAACGTGTTTTTGTAGCCACGTCTGCAGTACCTGCAGTGTTGACGATATCCAACCTTGCTTGTATTCAAATAGCATTGCAAGAGCAAAGTTGCCTGCTTATCACTTACTGCCAGCGGGTATTCAGCCTTGTGATGATCTCCCGATCACTCAGACTGCTGAACTTCTGGATGTCACTAATAGCTTCCTGCACCCAGTCTGCTTTCTTGTTGCTGCAAAAGGAATACGGGAAGCTGTAAAATCGTAAAGACGGGTGTGCAAAGAGGTTTGCAGAAAGGCCTTACAAGTGCACCAGGAACTTGCTCTCCATCTCCCCCTTACTGACTGGGGCATCTTTGACATGCAGCTTGATTGCACTTGCCACCCTGTTCTCAGTATCGTCTCCACTTTTACTGCCAGCAGTTCCTACGCTGCTTCTCTTCCGTTTCTTGCTCTCTGCGCAGAGACAAAGAAAGTCTATGTCCATCCCTAAGCTGCAGGTGACCAAGCATTAGTGCACTGCCCGATCGGTCGTACTTACTCTCGTAAATCTTTAACAGGGCCTGGCGGTACACTATCTTATTAACATCATCCAAACCACTGATTGCGGAGCTTATCATTAGGTCTACCCCCACCATTGATTCGATGCTCCTGTAGAAGTCTGGCTTCATGCCCTTCAAGCCAGTAGCTACTGTTGCTACTGTTGTTTTCACGGAAGGAGAGGTAGCATCTCCACCATCTTCCCCTAGGGTCTGCATCACAAAGAGCAGTGAGTTACTACTTAACATTACCCTGATTCACGTTGCTGGCACACCATCGCGCTTGCTGGCACATCAGCTGTCGCGCAACCCCTTGTGCTGGTAACATCCCTGCCAGGCGCACACCTATAGGATGTGATGGTAACTCCAATGCCAGCACAAAATATCCGGTGGCGCAAGCAATAGGCAGCAGAAGTATCAAGCGGAAGGTAGTACTGACCTGGAACAGCGCGCCGGTCCAAGCCTGTTCGTTGCTTTTAGGGGGCTCCTTGGCTGGGGCAGCTTCATTGCTCATCTTGCGTCGCTTAGGCTGTGGTGGAGAGTCCAATCCCCGCCTGTAAAAGCCCTCAGCCCTGGCGCCACCTCTGCTAGGCCTGGCGAGTGCGTATGCAGTGGGGCCCTCTGCCTTCTTCTTAGGTTTCCTGACCCGCTTTAGCTTGGGCTTTTTGTGGGCGTCTAGAAGGTCATCGAAGCCTTTGCGAAGGTCAGGAAATCTAGCGTCTGCTAGCCTCTTCAGTTCCGCAGCACGCCTCTGATTTGCAAGCTCATATTCGTTGTAAATGACAGGGTACGCGTAAGTCCGCTTCCTCTCCTTCATGCTTGCAGGTGTTCGTGTGTGGGGAAGCAGCGAAGGCCTTAGCGTACTCCTCAGTTCAAATTGTCGTGCGGCCCTAGTGGCACTCAGCGACTGGGCTTAACACTAGGCCCTTACTCACTCCTTCAAAGTTACTGACCGACTCCTCCTCGTCCTGATCCTGAACCGAGGTCGGTCCCTTTGCATCTTGATTTGTCGTTTCAATAGTTGACGTCAGTGGGATAGTGGTGTTGTTGCGTTGGCAACGGTATCCGTCGCCTGGGTTAGATGCATTTTATTCCCGAGGTGGTGCATTATCCTTTCAGGACCTTGCCAGTATTGTACAGATGTGTCTTCATAAATGTTTCTGGGAGGATATGGCCGACGCTGCAGATCGCAGTAGTATGCATACTTCATCTGAAGTGCACGGCCTCAATGTTCACAGCCACCGACCCACCGTGCCTTGTTACATCAGACGTTGGTCCCTCCTCAGTAGCGCGCTATCCTCTTCTGTTGGTGCCTTCTTGAGGCGGGGTTTAATACCGCTAAGGCTGTCTGGACACGTGTCGAGGAGTGAGGGGGCATGACCGTTTCAACAGGTCGGTGGCCTTAAAAATCAACGAGGAGATGCAAGAACTAAACCATACTTCCACAGTCGCCAGCAAGACCGAATCGGGCTAGTCCTGTCTTCAATTGCTTGCAGGCTGCTTTAGCATGCAGCTCGTTTTGGGTACTGCTTCGTCTTCATGTCAGCTTTATATGCAGACTTTGAGGGCCCTTAACTGAAGAATAGTGGCACAATTTGAGGATGCAGTGGTTACACTTAAGTCCTACTGAAGTGTCCTATTGCTGTGTAATCTGCTTGTGACTTGCAGGTTCGTACGACACTGGAGACACCCAGGGAGGAGCATGCTGGAGTGCGTTGGCAGCTGCAGGTGTTGTGGGCAAAGTAAGTGCATGTATGGATTGCAGAGGCAGAGTAAGGTCACATGCAGCTGCAGATACTTCAAAGGCAAAGGGAACTTCATATCCAGAGACTGTAGATGCCCTGCGTGGTGACAGAGGGAGCCAGAAGCACATGCATAGAGCAACTGGATTCATTGCCTGCAATCCACTGAGCATTTGGTAGGATCTTGGAGCCTTAAATTCATTTGGGTATACCTAGCAGGTGATTCTTGCTACACTATACTCATTGCGGAGCTCTTGTGGTTGCCTGTTCTGCTGGGAGCAGTGGCCCTAAGGCAAATGGAGCTGAAGGTGCTGGCACATACGGAAATAAAGGAGTGCTGGGTGTGGAAAGATTAAGTTTGAAATGGAGGGTCCAGCTGCTTACCAGTGGCAGCGAGAGGCCCCCACTAGAAAGTAGATGGTTGACCGGTAGCCCCAAATGATGTCACAGTGACACTACATTGTTAGATACCGATCAAGACCTGCCAGAGCCAAACAAACTGCAGATGTTGTGTTCTTTTTCTGCAGTGCACCTCTTTGCTAGGCATGATTACTATATCCCGTGTCATCAGGCTGTGGCAAAAATACAACCTGCTGTGTTCCTTGCAGGCCTTTGGCTTTGAGCTGGCGTCGTCAGCTACACATATATGCGGGACGGTGAGTACCGGCTCTGGGCATGTGCAGCTGCATAGGCCAGGCCAGAAGGACAGCAGGTGGGCAACTTGTTGCAGCTGTTCTTCTTCTCAGAAGCAGCAGCAGTAGCACTCAGTGGCAGTACGTGGTCGAGGAGCTGGCCGGAATGCACCTTTGCAGCTAGGAAGCACCTCCTCTTACAGAACACAGACAACAGGTGAGCTTCCAGTGCATCTGGTGCAGCAAAGTGGGTAATGGAATTAAAGCATTTGCTCCTGGGCTTACTGCAATGACTTTAGGGCATGTTCTTCTGCTGCTGCTGCTGTTCCTGCTGCTTTACCCCTAGCAACATTGCTGACCCTACCCTGTGACCGCTCCTTATATACTGCAGCTTCTTGGGGTGTAGGGGCTTTGCTTACATATGTAGCTGTTGCAAAATGTGCAAGCGCTTGCTCCTGGGCTTACTGCAATGACTTTAGGGCATGTTCTTCTGCTGCTGCTGCTGTTCCTGCTGCTTTACCCCTAGCAACATTCCTGACCCTACCCTGTGACCGCTCCTTATATACTGCAGCTTCTTGGGGTGTAGGGGCTTTGCTTACATATGTAGCTGTTGCAAAATGTGCAAGCGCTTGCTCCTGGGCTTACTGCAATGACTTTAGGGCATGTTCTTCTGCTGCTGCTGCTGCTGTTCCTGCTGCTTTACCCCTAGCAACATTCCTGACCCTACCCTGTGACCGCTCCTTATATACTGCAGCTTCTTGGGGTGTAGGGGCTTTGCTGACATATGTAGCTGTTGCAAAATGTGCAAGCGCTTGCTCATGGGCTTACTGCAATGACTTTAGGGCATGTTCTTCTGCTGCTGCTGCTGTTCCTGCTCCCGTACCCCTAGCAACATTCCTGACCCTACCCTGTGACCGCTCCTTATATACTGCAGCTTCTTGGGGTGTAGGGGCTTTGCTGACATATGTAGCTGTTGCAAAATGTGCAAGCGCTTGCTCCTGGGCTTACTGCAATGACTTTAGGGCATGTTCTTCTGCTGCTGCTGCTGCTGTTCCTGCTCCCGTACCCCTAGCAACATTCCTGACCCTACCCTGTGACCGCTCCTTATATACTGCAGCTTCTTGGGGTGTAGGGGCTTTGCTGACATATGTAGCTGTTGCAAAATGTGCAAGCGCTTGCTCCTGGGCTTACTGCAATGACTTTAGGGCATGTTCTTCTGCTGCTGCTGCTGTTCCTGCTGCTTTACCCCTAGCAACATTGCTGACCCTACCCTGTGACCGCTCCTTATATACTGCAGCTTCTTGGGGTGTAGGGGCTTTGCTGACATATGTAGCTGTTGCAAAATGTGCAAGCGCTTGCTCCTGGGCTTACTGCAATGACTTTAGGGCATGTTCTTCTGCTGCTGCTGCTGTTCCTGCTGCTTTACCCCTAGCAACATTCCTGACCCTACCCTGTGACCGCTCCTTATATACTGCAGCTTCTTGGGGTGTAGGGGCTTTGCTTACATATGTAGCTGTTGCAAAATGTGCAAGCGCTTGCTCATGGGCTTACTGCAATGACTTTAGGGCATGTTCTTCTGCTGCTGCTGCTGCTGCTGTTCCTGCTGCTTTACCCCTAGCAACATTCCTGACCCTACCCTGTGACCGCTCCTTATATACTGCAGCTTCTTGGGGTGTAGGGGCTTTGCTGACATATGTAGCTGTT
Organism: Pseudopediastrum boryanum; assembly: GCA_963556185.1. NCBI lineage: Eukaryota > Viridiplantae > Chlorophyta > Chlorophyceae > Sphaeropleales > Hydrodictyaceae > Pseudopediastrum > Pseudopediastrum boryanum. The sequence continues at coordinate 5,108,146 of OY744502.1, read as the reverse complement.
GCAAAATGTGCAAGCGCTTGCTCCTGGGCTTACTGCAATGACTTTAGGGCATGTTCTTCTGCTGCTGCTGCTGCTGTTCCTGCTCCCGTACCCCTAGCAACATTCCTGACCCTACCCTGTGACCGCTCCTTATATACTGCAGCTTCTTGGGGTGTAGGGGCTTTGCTGACATATGTAGCTGTTGCAAAATGTGCAAGCGCTTGCTCCTGGGCTTACTGCAATGACTTTAGGGCATGTTCTTCTTCTGCTGCTGCTGCTGTTCCTGCTCCCGTACCCCTAGCAACATTCCTGACCCTACCCTGTGACCGCTCCTTATATACTGCAGCTTCTTGGGGTGTAGGGGCTTTGCTGACATATGTAGCTGTTGCAAAATGTGCAAGCGCTTGCTCATGGGCTTACTGCAATGACTTTAGGGCATGTTCTTCTGCTGCTGCTGCTGTTCCTGCTGCTTTACCCCTAGCAACATTCCTGACCCTACCCTGTGACCGCTCCTTATATACTGCAGCTTCTTGGGGTGTAGGGGCTTTGCTGACATATGTAGCTGTTGCAAAATGTGCAAGCGCTTGCTCATGGGCTTACTGTAATGACTTTAGGGCATGTTCTGCTGCTGCTGCTGCTGTTCCTGCTCCCGTACCCCTAGCAGCCTTCCCGGCCCTACCCTGTGCCCGCTCCTTATATACTGCAGCTTTCTGGGGTGCAGGAACTTTGATTACATATAGGAGATAGTCCAGCATCCCTAGGGAAGATGCTTTGGGAGGGACATGTCTGAGCTTGTTGAAATTGGGTTTTTGAAGAAAGGAGCATGGTAGGAAGTAAGCTACAATTCTTTTGCTGCAGGTGCACCTGCAGCTGGTGGTGGCAGGGGTGGCAAAGATGCCTTGTGTTCTCCACCCTAAAGCAGGGTACCTGGCGAAGATGTCTAGGAAGCAACTGTTGGATATGCACTGGGTTCCATGTGGGGCGCCAAGAGGGCACCCTGAAGTGGGCACTTATGGAGATATGGCAGCATTACACAGCCCCCGCTGGTGGCTGATTGTTTTTTGGCATTGACATAACATAACATAACAAACATTTAAGGTGTGGCAACCGCAAAGGGCTGCTAGGTCGAACCGACCAAACACACCCCTACCCATTGCCGCCATGGGTAGGGGTGTGGCTGTGTTACGCTATACGTACTTTTGCAAGGACATTGTTGATCATGTGTGCTTTGGTCTGAGTGAGGCAATGTGGGCTTGCGGTCTTGCCCCGCATCCGTGGCTTTGGTACATAAGAGATTAATGAGGTGCCCCACTGCACTGCTTTTGGACCGTGCAGCAGCCGACTTAGAATGCAACCGACGGACAAGTTGGGGAACTTGGGCACTGCCACTAGTCAGGATACGTAGGGGCTTTAAAGGCCAGCCTCGAGACGAAGAGATGTTATGGAGATTCATTAGTTCGGCTTATGTGCTTATGTGTGGCTCAGCTTGCAGCTTGCATTTGTACCATATAGTTTATAAACATTTGCCGGCACCGATGACTTACATGGGCGACTATGGTGAATTAGACAAGCCTCCATCTGCAGATTTGTGACAAACTTGGTACCAATTACATATTACCAAATGGCCTCGTAAAGCGGGACGCCGGTGGGGGCAGCGCCACCCACAAGGAGCCAACTTAGGCTCCTGTCCAAAACTCACACAATGTCTGCCACCAGCCTACCCTAAAGTAGATCCCTTGCTAGCCAATGTATGTCAGGCCAGTCCATTTCGACTTGCCAAGCAGTTTAAAGTGCCAGGATGTTACAAGACTGTTACAAGTTGTGCCCCAATAGCAAGGTGGTTACAACTGTGTTACCACCTTGCCGAGCCTGTTACAAGCCAACAAGGTTGTAACATGCCCTGTACCTTGTAACACCCTTGTACCAGGGCATCCTAGCTTGTAACCAGCTTGTAACCAACCCTTGTAACATCCCCCCTGCAGCTACTAGTGGCTGGGGTGGTTGCTGGAGAAACCGATAGCTGGGGGGCCTGGACGTGGTACCCCTGTGAAGGTTCATTGGAGAGATCTGCCGTCTGTCGATTCCCTCCTCGTCAAGGTGGGTGGCATGCTGAGGCAAGGTCTTCAGGCTGTGCATACATATACAAGGCACTGAGGGTATGATGCTTGCAACAGCAGCAGGCTTGATACAACACTTCCCCTGCCTACGGGTTAGCACTGATCTGGAAGTTCTACATGTGCAATACTTGTTTCCGACTCGTGGTTTTATAACCATCTTCACTTGCAGATATTCCCTAGGCACATCCTTGAACGTTTCACAGTTTCCTCGCATATCTCTATGGAGCGCACTTTGGCCCTTCAAGGGTGATACACTTTGAAAGGATTCAATGTGAGTATAAATCACATAGGGTGATGATCACCACTGTATGTGTAACTGGTGCTATTCAGGTGGTGGGAAGCTTGGACCTGGACCAAAATCTTTCCTTGATAACCTTCCAGGCCCCAGTGTCAATTTTAAGAAGACTACCACCTCCAAAGGGGACAAGGCTGTGATGTACAACCTGTCTACTCCAGGAGCTGACAAGGGGACTTACTGGCTGGTGCTGAAGCGCTTGGCGTATGATAAGGCAGATGACTACTGCAAAGCCCTGGGTGGTCGACTGGCCAGCATCCACTCCAACTACGCCCTTGAGGCTGCAAATGACGCTGCAGCCAACGCTGCGTGGGACGCTTGGGTCATAGAGCTATGGGTCGGTTTGAGGAGTAATGCAGATGGACAGTGGGGATGGGCAGATAGGTCTGCCCTTGATTTCATTAAGTGGACTGCTGGCATTGACAAGGTTGGTGTGGTTAGTTCCTATGGATACTTGCTTACAGCAACTGGCAAGCGTGGCGATACGTACTTCGCTTCTAGAGGTGACATGGAGGATTACTTCCTATGCAAGACAAGATGATTGCAGTCTTAGCAGGCCTATGAATGCCTTCAGTTCAGCCCAAGTTGGCTAAGTCGGCTGGGAGTGCTTTGCAGCCTAGCACTGCTAGTTACGCATTTGCCAAGCATGCCTGTGCATGTCAATGTCAAGCTATCTGGTAAAGGGTTTATGTAGAGGGCAGTCTTTCTAGCTAGGAGTATAGGCCGTGTTGGACTAAACAATGCATAAAAGGGTGCCTGATATAGTAGGTTCTTTCCAAAGTAGTACTTGTATCAGGGTCAATGGGCAAAGATGTATTAGGCTATGACAGCATGCAAACTATTGAGCCCACTGAGGTCTGGGGGACTACTGGGGAGTACAGCGCTCATAGCTGATGGCGTGAGCTGTATATGTGCCCTCCCTGAGTGTTGAGTCCGCAGATGCAGGTGTGCCCAGTAATGTCTATTCACGATGGGCGCCGCAAGGTGTCACATGAAAAAGCCAGCCAACAATTTTAACGAGGGCCCCAAGGAGTGCTTCTAATGCATTATCTCTTTGCCACAGTTTGTCAGGTAGGGTTGGTGAACATGCAACGGTGTTTCATGAACTGATGATGTAAGCAAGCACAGTATTCAAACAGTGGGGGTTGGAGCGTCTGACCCCAGCTCTTGTTCTATCTGCATCTTGCACCTAAGCTGGCCTTGCTGACTGGATGGAATTGGTGCTGTGACCTTGGCTGTGTTCCAGGTGTTTTTTTATCAAGTTCCCTAAAGTTTCAAAATGTGCGCGCATCTGAAGTGTAGTTATGGTTGCCCTAGTCGTTATAATTGAAAAGGCGTGGCATGCATGGTAAACAATCTCAACTTCGTTTCTGAGTGGTTTTTGCTGGTGACCGAGCTTAGTTCCTGTGCTTCAAGTGCTCCAGGGCTCTGCTAGTACCAGGCTGCTCTTTTAGCCACGACTGCATTTTTATACATCTTTTTACCTTGGGAAATCAAGGGGCCTTCGGCCGTCCCGGACAAGTGTTATAAGTCGTCAAGCTGGTAGCTGCATCGCAAGGTGACATGCAGGGCTTTTTGGCTTAAAAGAGCGCAAGCCGCTCCAAAGAGGAACACATCGTGGGCCGGAAGGTTTCTGTCTATGATGCATATGATCACTGGCCAGGGCTCCAGGGATGATGCTGCCACTGTGCAGGATTTTGTCAAACAGTTCGGCTTTGACTCCACAGCTGACCGCATTTTACCTGTTCCCAGTGGGGTAGTGTGGGCTGCATGGGAGATATTTGTTCAGGTAGAACCTTGGGAGAATTTGGAGTCAAACCCCAGGACAGCACCCACGGCGCGTATAAGATCAGTTACGTACAACAATTGGTTTGCTGTTCCCCATGGGACTGGTGGGACACAGGAGAAAGGCTACCCTCCGGGTATGCCCAACTACATTAAGCATTCTGGTGGGATCCCTTTTTCTCAAATTAAGCAGTTGATACGGTTTAGGACTGGTGCACATCATTTAAGAGTGGAAACTGACAGGTGGGTGCCGGCCCCCGCTCGGTTGCCCAGATCTGAGAGGGTCTGTCAGAAGTGTACTTTGGGCTTAGTTATGGAGGATGAGTATCATGTCCTGTTTGAATGTCCCACATATCACCACATTTGGTTGAAGTATGAGGAAGCATTGTTCTCAAATTTTGGAGGAGTGTCCCGGGCTGCTCGGTCTATGCGGCCCTCTGGGAAGGTCAGTGCTTTCATGAACCAGAACCCCAGGAAGGTTGCTGCCTTTGTATCAGAATGCCTAGACTATAGGCGCTTTGAAGCATCAGACCTTCTACCTTATGCAACTAGGGAGACACTAGAGGAGCTAGGTCTGGTTGGTTATCAAATTGATACGTTTTCGTCTGACTATGATGATTATATTGATGAGTCTGGCATGGTGAATGATGCCCATGGAGCCTAGTTCATTTGGCTCCGTTACGGGCGCCCCCTTTGTGGGGCCACTTTGTAATCTGTAATCTTGTACATGCGGTGCCAGGACTGGAGGCTGGGGGGCTGTGCCCCCCTGCACCCCTCCTCTAACGTTGGCTGGTACATGCTGTGCCAGGGTTGGAGGCTAGGGGGCTGTGCCCCCCTGCACCCCCCCTCTGTGTGTGTGTGTGAATCTTACATTGGCAAACCCATCGGCACGCGTGCGGTGCCACAGTTCACCACAGGGGTGGCAAAGCCACTAACACAAATAGAACCAGGAAAAACTGAACACCATCCACCAGTTTGAACTCCATGATCATGCATGTCCAAGCAGATACAATGATGCCCCGAGCAAGGCATTAAACTGCTTGGCTTGCTGCTGACTGGGTCCACCGGGCAGCGCACGGCAAGTCGAAATGGGCTGGCCTGACATACATTGGCCAGCACGGGATCCAGGGTGGGCTGGTGGCAGCCATTGGGCTCTATGCTTTGACAACCTGATGATTAGCCTCTTCAGACAGCTGTGCGATACGTTGTGTCCCGTGGTGCGCAGCAGCAGCTTGCCTATGGAGGGGGGCCAGCTGTCGCTGGGCTGGCCTATAGCACTCCATGCTTGTGGCCAGCCATTATGGTTGATGCAACTTTCTCTTTGATGCTATTTGTGGACTGGCATCGGAGGACTGCTGTATCCTATCATCCGCACCGTTGCCTTGACCTTTCAGGGATTGATTCAGCCACATGCATTTCATGTTGGTTGAGTCTGGTTGCATATATCCCTCTGTGGTTGAGTCCTTTGCATGGTTCTTGTACATCTCCAGCCCGTGGTAATCGTCATTGTTTGCCATGCCATTGCAACCGATGGAGGAGTGGGTGGTGTTCTTGATCATGGGCTCTGTCTCGATAGGAGCGTTGCCTTGACTTTGAGGGATTGATTCGGCCACATTCCATGGTGGCCACATTCCATGGTGGTTGGGTCTGGTTGCATATATCCCTCTGTGGTTGAGTTATTTGCATGGTTCTTGTACATCTCCAGCCCGTGGTAATGGTCATTGTTTGCCATGCCCTTGCAACCGATGGAGGAGTGGGTGGTGTTCTTGATCATGGGCTCTGTCTTGCCTGGATACATGTTTCGGTATCAGTACTGCTTGGTTGGTGGTCTGGAAGCCATTGTGCTTGGATCCATCCGATGGTGTGTTTGGTCGTTTCGACCTAGCAGCCCTTTGCGGTTGCCACACCTTAAATGTTTGTTGTTGTTGTTGTTGTTGATGCAGAATACTGGCCCTGGAAAAGTGCACACACAATTTTATTTTTTGATTTTTTTGGGTTTTTGATTTTTTGGGTACATCCATCAAACAAACAGCAACGCAACAGCATATATCACCAGAACATTGTATACATTTTATGCCAAAAATACTCTCACCCAGATGTGGAGAATCGCAGAGCAGCAGCAGTTCCAGAACTAACACAGACTATTAACGTCTGTAGACTATTAATTACCAATTACCAAATGGCCCCGTCAAAGCGGGGCGCCGGTGGGGGCAGCGCCACCCACAAGGAGCCAACTTTGGCTCCAACGGCATACACAATTTCATGTCCAAGCTCAAACAATGGCTGCCACCAGCCCACCCTAAATCCCTTGCTAGCCAATGTATGTCAGGCCAGCCCATTTCGACTTGCCATGCGCTGACCAGTTGACCCAGTCTATTAACGTCTGTAACGTCGGTTTGTATGCTGTGCCTGGGTTGGGCAGTTGCTTAAGGTGCTGAGCTTCATGTCTGCTTCATGTCCCTCTGCCTTCCTACGGTTGCTGCTGCATGCTGTGTCTTGGGATGCTACATGAATGCAGGTCAAAAGATGGACTTGGCTTAGGGAGAAGGGGGATGGAGGCCTGCAGGCACTGCCTGGTAGCCAGCAGGCCACTGCCTTGCTGACCAAATGAAAGCCCTCTTGAATGAAAGCATTATGACATCTGAAGCCTCTCCATGCCCTTAACGCAATAAGTTAGGACAGCAGAGGCACTCTGAGCAAGTGAGGGTTGGATTGCTGGAGCAACTAAGTTGGAGTTTGCTCATAACTCAGGACTCATAAATGGGCCTCACTCAAAACAAATCCAGCGCCATGATGTCTAAGAAGCGAGAAGAGGATGTAACACCCTCGGAAGGGTTGTCGAAGTGTAGATAGGTAGGTAGGACGTGAAACACCATATGCGCGTTACCGCTTCGCTGCACAGAAAAACCAGCCTGAAACAAGATGCGGCAATCCTTGGCATGTATTCAAAGGGATGTTGCTGGCCGCAGTCATGCCGCAGAATGCTGCACAAGTAAAGAGAAAGCGGGGCACTCAGTCTAGCGGTAGGCTGCCATGCGACGATGGACACGCAGAAGGAGGGCCCACGTCTTTCCGGACAACTCAGGCCCACCAGAATGCCTTCTGAAGCAGGGCTGAGGTACAAGAGTCTGGCGCAAGGCCAGATAAAGCAGTGAATTGCGAGGATCTCAATTTTTCCTGGGGTTCGGGGTCTATCAGGGCACAGATTCAGGCATAACGAAGGGCATTATATATGGGTATAAGCCCCAGGCCGGACGTATCCCTTCCTCGATCACTTCGTTCTCTTGTCCAGGTATTTTGTTAGTTTGGTTAACAAATCAAGGGGCCTTCGGCCGTCCCGGACAAGATTTATAAGTCGTCAGCTGATTTGCTGCATCGCAAGGTGACATGGCGGGAAGTTGGCTTGTACATGCTGCTCCAGGCCTGGAGGCTAGGGGGCTGTGCCCCCCTGCACCCCCCCTCCGAAGGTTAGCTTGTACATGCTGTGCCAGGACTGGAGGCTGGGGGGCTGTGCCCCCCTGCACCCCCCCTTTAATGTTGGCTTGAATGCACCAGGGCTGGAGGCAGTTGCTTGAGGTGATGGGCAACCTGACCGCTTGAGAAAGGAGTAAATCATATGTGGGCAGTTGCTGCTGGGGAAGGTGACATGCCGGAATGTTCGCTGGTGCCATTCTGCGACTCCCTCTAAGCTAGCGGGGCTATGCCCCCCCTGCACCCCCCCCCCCCTTCTAATGCTGGCTTGTCCATGCTGTGCCAGGGCTGGAGGCAGTTGCTTCAGCTGCTTAGCTGCATGTCTATTTCCTTCCTGCAATTGCTGCTGCATGCTTTGTTTAAAGTGGGACTCTGCAACAAGGCCCAAAGTGGACGAGTGAGGTGTGGGAAAGGGGGAGGCAGCACCCAAGGTAGTGTGCAGGGCACTGCCTGGCCGACTGAATGAGAGTCCTTTTTCATGAAAGCATCCCGCTGACATACGAAGCACGCTTCTCCATGGCCTTAACGTGATCACTTAGGACAACCGGGTAGCAGGATGCAAGCAGGCGAGGTTAAAATGCTGACGCAATTGGCTTGTCTGAAGTAAAAAGCAGGGCCTATTAGAATCTCATTTATCCAGCATTAATTACGAGAGGGGGCTACATCATGCGAAGGATTGCAAAAGAGCAGGCCGTGCACCACGTGCATGTTACTGTTTGCTGCAGAGGAAGCAAACCAGAATCAAGACGAGGCACTCATTTAACACATGCATGCGCGTTGTTGCACATCGATTGTGCTGGACCAAGTCCTGTCACCGAATGCTGCACAGATATAGAAAAGCCGCAGATGCAGACAAGCGGTAGCCTGACATGCGCGAAAACACCACGCATGACCAAAGCCTGGCCCGCTCAGAACATGTTAGGCACACCAAAGGGCCTCATGAAGCAGGGCCGAGGCAGAAGAGTCTGGCGCAAGGCGTGCTAAGCAGTGAATCGCGAGGATCTCTTCTTTCCTGGGGTCCCCAATTGAGGTCTTATCGGAGTCTTGGCATAGGGCCTAAAATAAGGGTTGAAGCCCCAGGCCGGACGTATCCCTTCCTCGATCACTTCGTTCTCTTGTCCGGGTACAGTCGCTTAGTGAAAGCAGAGCGGATACAGTTGTTCGCAATACTGGCATTATTGTCATGCTACGGTAGCTGACAGATATGCTTATGATGATAAGGTCTGGCTCGTCCATCCACAAACTGCAACAGTGGACCCAATGGTGGACATATACAAGTTGAATCCTGCGGGACCTGTTCACGTTCTGGGTCCCATGTAGAACCAGGGAAGTTTGGTTCTGAGTCAGATGTCTTAGATTAGTGACTTGTCGACTGGGGAAGAGTGGCTGAGCCCTCCTAGCTGGATACATGTTTGTGTATTGATACTGGTTGGTGGTCAAGGCAATAGTTGTGTTGGCATCCAAATAATGGTGTATATGGTGGGTCGGACTTACTCAGCAAGCCCTTCTGTTTGGTTGTCGGCGGTTGTTCTGGGCGCTGATGGGCTCCAGGAGGATGACTAAACATGCACTGTACATGCACTCACCGACCTGCATACCCTCCTCTGAGTGCTTGCTGCTAGGTAGTCTGGCAATACATGCCTGTTGTGCTGGGAATAATGGTTTTATTTTCGCCCCACAGTATCGTGAGAAAAGCGCCGCTGAAACCTGCACGCTCCGCCGCGTGCGGCCAATTGATCAATGCTCACTGGCCGAAGGGAGCTGGACGCAGAGAATCTAAATTCACTAGGAAGCCAAATTTGGATAACTTAGGGTCACCTCGAAGACTTTGGGGACGTCTCTGTCTCACTCGGTGCAACACATCCTCCTTTGGCCATGCGCAGCTGATGCCGGCCAAGCACTCCGGCCCCTGTGAAAGATGTCGCAAAAGAGCAAGACATATCGTCGGGACTATTATTCCAGTCCTCCACGGAAGACAGCGCACGGGGACTGAGAGGACAGCCTGTGCACTGACTGGGAACGCAACACGTCCGATGCATGCCCCCCCGGAAGCATTGGGTCGTCAGCACAATGTTGCAACAAGTCGTCACCAGGAACAACCCCGCCCCTTCCGTTCCACAACGAGACCTCCCTTGGTAGCTTTGGCACACAGTAGCCAGCATTGCTGTCACATGTGACACGATTACATCATGGCCCCTCAAAGGGGGCGCCCGTACGGAGCCAACCTACAGTTGGTTGCAAAAGTTTTGGCCCAAAACTCAGATTTTGTTAGGAAATGGTCTGCTTCTGTGAAATGGCATGGCCGTTCATTGCTCTCTTGCACAGGCAGCTTCTGTATGAGGTCCAGGTTGTCACCAATGGGTGCGGTCAGCATCTCTGTTGCTCTGTGTTGCTTGGCTGCTGAGAAAAGCAGGGGTCTTGCAAGGGAGACAGCGGAGGCATTTTTGCTGCTTTTTAAGGGGGTAAATGCTGAGAACTGCCAGCAGGCACAGGTGCCCTTTCTTTACTGTTTAGGGGCAGTAGCATATAGACCAGGTGTGAAGCAGGTGCAGGGGCTATACCAGTTCAATGGCAGGGCAGGTGGGGGTAGGCAGGGCATGCGAGAAGTTGGGGCAAGTGCAAGGCTGAGCTGAGAGGGCTGTGGGAGGGGAGCAGATGGGGTGTGGGGCTGGCAACCACAGGAGGGGCAGAGGTGGAAGGGGAGAGCCAGGTTAAAAAAAGCAGGAGGGCTATAGGAACAGGGGGGAGGCTTGCTGGTCTGCGTCTGCGGCTAAGGCTGGCTGGCTGGCTTTTATATAGTATATTTATAGGGCACGCCCGGGGCTCGAACTCGGGACGTCTCGCGTGCGAGGCTACTTGTGGTACCACTTGGGCATACTAACTGCAGCACATTGATGCTCTGCCTGTTTACTTTCTTAAACATAAATGGTTGTAAATCAGGTCTTGCTGCTGCTGCTTAAACCCCAGCCTTATGTTCCGGCCAAAACTTTTGCAACCAACTGTGGACATTGGTTCTGCTGCTGCTGTTTGACAGAGGCAAGGGCTTTGGCGTGGGGCAGGGCTGGTTTAAGGTACCAGGGGCTGGACCTATGCAACAGTCACAGCCAGGGTGAATAAATTGTTGCATGTGCTGGCAACCCATGACGGGGGCCCTTCCTACCCCTACCCTCACCAGCTGCAGCAGTACACTAAGCAAATACCAACAACTGAGATACCTTGACTTGCACACTTCCCCTGGTAGCACATGCCATAGGATATTACAGCTGGAGCAGGGGCTGTCTCTGAAGCTGCCTGTGCCATGCGGAATACCCAAAGGGCATATCTGGCGCCCCCAAAGCAGGGTATACCCCCAGCACATGTAGCGAGCTGCTGTTCTCTGCAGGTGGAGCATGATTGGCATAGCCGATGTGGTATTGTAGAAAGGGGGAGCGGTGCTGAATAAAAACATATGCTTTGAGGAGGTTGTTGAGAGATCTGCTAGCACTATCATGGCAAGATCTGGTGGAAAGTGTTAAAACAGCAGTAGCAAGGGCACGTCGGGTCTAGAAGGTGGTGCTGCACCGAAGGGATATGCGTAACATGTCTTGTTTTACAACAAGCCTGGCCCAGTGAACAACTCTGTGGTATGCTAGACCTTGTTTCAAGCAGTGACAGGTGACAAAGAAAACAGTCCTCCAAAGTGGTGGTGACAGCGTGGGTGACAGCCTTGCAGCATAGGCCCGTCTCGCCCGCCGCTGATTGCAGCATGTAGAAGGAAGCTTCCTACCATCAAACTGGCATGCAAAGCACACCAGCTTCTGTTAATACTGAATCCTTGGCAGTGACCTTGAAGCTTATGGTAAGATTGCCAGAAGCAGGGCCCCTCCAGCAGGGGAAGCATCCATGTTGAAAACCACACTTTTTGCTGCCTGTAGCAATGCTCAGCATTGCAGGGATAGCTAATGTGGGGCCTGCTGTGCAGAGCATGCATGACTGCAGCTAGTGACATGGTACTGTAAAGCCAAGGAAAGCTTGCTGATAAATGGGAGAAGTTCCATTCCATGCACCCTAACTCAGGTGACCACAGGGGCGTACCCACTTTTGACCAAAATCTGAAAAGTCAGCTCAAGCACTTTCTCAATGCGGTTGCGGTTGCCACCAATTTAGCACAGCAGGCAATAATTGCATCAACAAGTTCTTTGCAACAGGCTAGACACAGCTGTTATCTCTGCTTGCACTTGAGGAAACAGGAGGTGCAAACATTGGACACAGTTGGTTGCAAAAGTTTTGGCCCAAAACTCAGATTTTGTTAGGAAATGGTCTGCTTCTGTGAAATGGCATGGCCGTTCATTGCTCTCTTGCACAGGCAGCTTCTGTATGAGGTCCAGGTTGTCACCAATGGGTGCGGTCAGCATCTCTGTTGCTCTGTGTTGCTTGGCTGCTGAGAAAAGCAGGGGTCTTGCAAGGGAGACAGCGGAGGCATTTTTGCTGCTTTTTAAGGGGGTAAATGCTGAGAACTGCCAGCAGGCACAGGTGCCCTTTCTTTACTGTTTAGGGGCAGTAGCATATAGACCAGGTGTGAAGCAGGTGCAGGGGCTATACCAGTTCAATGGCAGGGCAGGTGGGGGTAGGCAGGGCATGCGAGAAGTTGGGGCAAGTGCAAGGCTGAGCTGAGAGGGCTGTGGGAGGGGAGCAGATGGGGTGTGGGGCTGGCAACCACAGGAGGGGCAGAGGTGGAAGGGGAGAGCCAGGTTAAAAAAAGCAGGAGGGCTATAGGAACAGGGGGGAGGCTTGCTGGTCTGCGTCTGCGGCTAAGGCTGGCTGGCTGGCTTTTATATAGTATATTTATAGGGCACGCCCGGGGCTCGAACTCGGGACGTCTCGCGTGCGAGGCTACTTGTGGTACCACTTGGGCATACTAACTGCAGCACATTGATGCTCTGCCTGTTTACTTTCTTAAACATAAATGGTTGTAAATCAGGTCTTGCTGCTGCTGCTTAAACCCCAGCCTTATGTTCCGGCCAAAACTTTTGCAACCAACTGTAGGCTCCACGGGCAGAAATACTGGAACCTGGTCCATCAGAAGTGAATGTCTCAGCAATATCACCTCTTGGTCCAGAAGAAAAGGTATCGAAAATACGACCTTGCCATTCATCCCCGAATAATGACAAATCAAAGTAAGGATTATAGAAACAAACTCAAGCTAGGTCGAGTCACCATGGCCCCTCACCCACAGGTGCTTCAGTGTCCTCACCCAAAGGTGCAAAGTGATACCCCAGACAGAAAGGCAGTCACGCCCAGGCCTTCCTCCTTTGCAGCCTCAACACACTTGCTTACATTGACTATGATAGCTCTCAACCGACTACCACAGTGCATCTGCGAATCACAGCTCGACCAAAAGGCAAGCTGCGCAGACCGGCATAAGCACATTCCATGAAGAAACGCCACCACAATCCAGAAACAACCAGCAGCCAAACGGCTACAGCCTCGACAACAGCCAACTACCCACCACTGGCACTTGGGAGTGCCAGCTAATACATGATTCAATCTACCCAAGACAATTACCTGGCACCGTCAGTGGTACCCTGCAGCAAACACATCTAGATTACCAGTTATGAGTACTGGCACTTATTGCCCACACATCACACTGAGAACTTCACACTAATGGCCGGCTACGAGTGACACGCGGTTAATAGCAATAATCGCGGGCATGCAAAGCTGCTAACACACACAATGCAGACACATCAGAGACAAACTACAGCGAATACCATCGGGCCTGACATCAGCCTTATCCAGGAAAAGCTGACTTCTCATAGCCATACTTGGAATGCAATCCCCTGCAACCTGTGACAAATTCTCATAAAGACAAAACTGCTAGCAGCACAGCAGCCAACTCCAAAGGACATGGGACCATCATAGCATAGCTCATCTGAAACATTGAGTTTAGCAATTCGGCTTCCTGCAGATACACATCATGTCGTATATGGCAACTTGGGCTCTGGCCCTGTGCCTTGGTGACAGAGCCCCATGCTGACATACTGAACGGTTCTGAATACAGCGCCCACGCTTGAACCATGAAAAAGCAAGTCATATAGTCAATGTACATCTCAGCATCTGGCCATGGTGTAGCTTGCTCTCAGCAATGCAAGCAACACCACAAAAGCCTGCTCGATGTCACATTTCAAGCCACAACTGTCTGGCATAGCATATGTAGCCGCATGTTTCTGGGGAGATCCCTTGCTCCTGCTGGTGTGCTAACAAAAGACTTTACCGAGCCATTCCTGCACTCACATATACTGATCTACCTGCTAACGGTCCTGTAACACCAGGCATGACCAGCTCTGTAACTGATTCTGAGGCCCATCCCCTTTGCTAAAATCCAAAGAGCCCACACAACCAAAATTGAACAGCAAATATACACGTACCAGGCGCAGCGCAGCGTACCATATACACAATTGCAGGCACCCATCAACCCCTGCTGGCCAAACCCCCTTGCCCTGACACTGACAACTTTATAGCAGCCAACCAATAGCATTCCACATGTTCATTTTCCTATCATTGCTCATAGACAACCCCGTCTACCATGTCACTTAGCAGCCTCACACTTCCAGTGCCACTCAGTCTTCCTCATGCATTTCTGGCCCTTAGGGCAGCAGATCCCAGCCCAGGGCGCATCTCTGCATGTGCACCCCTCACAGCCGCTGCCCTTGCCCCCACACGATGCCCATTCATCTAACACTTGGATGCCACAGGCAGGGCCGGTGTAAGGGGCACAAGGAGCCTTAGGGGCCTCCTCACACTTCCAATACCTGCACAACCAGGAAGACACATTTTTTACACTTTCTTAATAAGAAGTTTGGGTTTGATCCTGGCCATGCTCTGATGTGTGCAGGAAGTCTGATACATGTACGTTCTATTTTCTTTAGTATGCTTTTATACCCTTCTCATGATTCCATCCATCCTGTCGGTCTTATTTGCCAGTGAACTCACCTTGGAGGAGGAGTGTTACATGCTGCTGAGCGGTGACATGCTGATAGCAGAAGCCATTCCTCTTAACTTTGAATGCAAGACCGATTGTTGGAGGACAGTAAGCATGTGAGCAACAACTGCTACTTAGCTGCCATATTGAAGCGATTGTACTTGCGCACTCTAGGATCAGGCATTCAGATACCCTATACAGCCATGATGCTGCTGGGCTTAAACAGCATAGCTATCATATCAGGAAAGGGAAGAAATGTTATGCTGAAAAGCTCAAGCTGTGTGCTCCAGCTCCAAGCCTTAAGGCAGGCCTTCAGGGTAAATGGCACATTTGTGATCATGCATGCAACACCACTTACAGCCAGAATCACCTCAAAGGGAAGAACTGCTGCCATCAGCATTCTGCGTTTCACCCATGGTCCATGATGTCCCCAACCCTGCCTTGCTGGCTCTCATACAGCAACACTGAAAAGCATGGATTAGAAGGTGATCTAAAGTACAACTCTAACGATGCCGTGAGCCTCCAAGTGTCCGTCCCTGATCACTCACCCCGCCAGCTAGCATACATGTTGAGAGTACACAAAACCACGCCAAAAGACATGGCACCCAAACCTCCGCCCCCAGCCTAGCCCACAACTCACCATGGGGTCTTCCTGACGCACACCCCGACACAGCACTTTCCAGGCCAAGGCCCATCCCTGCACTCTGCTCCCTCACAGCCAGAGCCCTTCCCACCACATGTTTCATACAGAGGGACAGGGGCTCCCACACAGGCACCAGCAGCATCAGGGAGAGCAGCTGGTTTCTCGGGCTTCTGTGGTGCAGGCTTGGCAGGGGGGGCGTTGGCAGCTGGCTCCACAGGGTCCTTGGCTGGGGGTTTGATAAGGGAGGTGATTGAGTCCAGGTTGATGGCATCCAAGCTGGCGGGGGCGGAGCCTACAGGGGTGTTTGCTCCAGGTTCGCATTTGTGGTAGAAGGGAGTCTTCCTGTTGCAGACAGCTCCAGGAGCACAGCAATAACCATCCCACAGACCGTCCTTGCACTGGCAGCCTTTGCAGCCACTGGCAAGGCCACCACAGGTTCCATAGGTAGGGACAAGCTTGGCGCATGGCGTGCCTGTGTATGCAGGGCAGTCAAGGGGTGCTTCCTCGCACTTGAAGTGCCATTGGGTCTTGCGGTTACATTGTTGACCGGAGGGGCAGCAGACGTCAGCCCATGGGCCATCACGGCATTGGGAGCCACGGCAGCCGCTGCCAAGGCCGCCACAGGAGCTGAAGGGTTTTAGCACATTGCTGCAGGCTGGTTCTGAAGCAAGCAAGGCAAGGAGGTAGGGCAGGTCAACATTAGCATGTATCTGACTGTATGACGAGGACTTGGCGTTTGTGGTTGGCTTTTCTCTAGTTAGATACTGGTCAAGAACACGTGTGTTATGCCAACGACTACCTCCATGGTAGACCAAAGCTCAATCTTCACATAGTAGCACTGACCACAAATGCTTCTTACCTCCCTTTGCGCAGCTGGCGAGCGCTGCTAATACAATTGCGACCACTGCGACGCTCTTGAGACGCATGGTGGATAGCTCTTGAAAGCCCGAAAACATTTTAGAGCAGCTGCCCCGCGGCTCCTGCACAAAAACATCCAGAGATTTGGTACCCCAGTACTGCCGCGAAACTTTGCGACTGTTGGAGCTACTTAGTGGGATGCAAAGAGCACCGAAAGCTGCAATCCCTGATATATAAATGATTTATAAAATAAAATAATGGACTGATAAATCAGGATCCGCGGGAAGGTGCTTATACTCCTTGAGAAAACAAGCGCCTTCCGACGTCTGATCCAGATCCAGGACACCGATTATATTGTCTATGCTTGTCACAGCTTGGTTTCAGCAGCGCACCTTCGTTCTAACTTCGGAAGTAGAAGAGTGTGATCCAGTAGCAGACGAAGAACAGTCTGCAGTACTGCCGTGTACAAGATGGTCACGGGCATATTTTGCTGGACAAGACGACGACGTGCCACATATAAATGTCAACCTCGCTTGGCACTCAGACCTGGTCAGACAGCATCTGAGTTCAGTGTCGTCACCAGTGTAACCTGTCTCCAGAACCACTCACTCGCCGCCCTCCGACCGTGTGTCCGTCCCCCACAGATTATCAGAACTGGCCCCCACATAGTCATGAAGACGGCATCTCCAACTGATCGAATCAAGATGCTTCTGCCGACTCTCCATTAGTGATTGGTCCTCCACTGTCTAGTTATTCTCACATCTCGAGGTCACCAAATGGCTACAGGGACGGGAGCATAGTCACAAAGCATTTAGGGAGGATGAATTCACTCAGTAGAATGCAGCTAGAAGCCAGCACCAGCAGTAGCAGCTGCTGGTGTACCGGCCATGTCAGGGTCCTGCCTAGACGGTGTGCTGTGGCGAGACGACCGAAAGAGAGCCCGTGGCAGAGTTGCGGCAACACGACTACACCAAAACATCAGCATTTGCAAGACAGAGCAGCCTCTTGCAGGGCAGCGGCATCAGATACTCAAGCAGACACAGAGTGGTCGTCCAAGCTCCTATCCCTTGCGAAGAAAAAGCGAAAGCGTGACAGGGCCAAGGACAAACTCTCTACTCCCAATATAGATGGCACTTTCGCACCGGGCGCAGGCTTCTTTGACGGAGATGAGGACTGGGATTCAGACGACAGCAGGGTTTCGGGCTCTGGCATGGTCGCAGATACCAAACGGCTTCCTGCGGTGGTACGGTGTTTCGACACAGCCAGAGTCTACGTGAAAAGCGGGGACGGGGGTGCAGGCTGTGTCGCTTTCCGACGAGAGCCATTCGTAGAAAAGGGTGGGCCCAATGGTGGGAACGGTGGCAAAGGGGGGCACGTCTGGGCGATTGCAGATGAGGGCTTGAACTCCTTGCTCCCTTTCCGGAACCAGGCGCACTTCAGGGCTCAGAATGGCTCTTCAGGTATGCTCTTACATGCCCATTATGCTGTTTATGAAGGCAATAACAGCATGCTCAATTGCACTTTTCAGAACGAGAGAAGCAGTGTTAGCTCTAATTGTACAGATGGCCCAATTCACCTGTTCCACACTGTTTTAGGTCTGACAAGGAGCAATGCTGTGAGGCTTGTTCAGCTGGAGAGGCCTGCAGCATCTGAATCCTGAATGCCCTGTATCGACCTGAGCTGTCAAGCACATACAGTCTTGGATAGCCGTGCGCACCACTGCAAGAAACAACGCTATTGAGTTTGCACGATACAAATCTAATGGATATGCTATGGGCAAGATGCTCTCCATTTCCAGAGCTGCTTTCCAACGTCATACTACCCAGTGGTCTTTTAGAATTTAGGCTAGGCGCTTTCGCATTGCTAGATTAAAACTTGATTCTCGTAACGCCTGTATGGAGTTCAGTTCTCCTTGCTGAACCACTCCTACCTGTCTCTATCCACAGACTCCACTGCGGCGCTATCTCTAGCGTACTCCCTCCGCTGATTGGGTCAAGAACTTCACAACATTGCTGTGTTTGCTAATCGCATGCAGGCAAAGGTTCCATGTGTGATGGTGCTGATGGTAATGATCTATTCATCAAAGTGCCTGTGGGGACCATCATACGGAAGAAAGACGCAGAGGTAAGAAAAAGCAGCAGCAGTTATGGCAGGAGGAGCAAGGGCAACAGCAGTAATAGCAGCAGCAGGGGCGGCAGCAGAAGTAGGGGAAGCCACAGTAGAGAGCAGCAGCAGGGAAGCAATTGTAGCAGCAGCAGGGGGGGGGCAGGAGGAGCAAGGGCGGCAGCAGTAACAGCAGCAGCAGGGGCGGCAGCAGAAGTAGGGGAAGCAACAGTAGCAGCAATACAGCGGAGCGGCAGAAAAGCAACAGTAGCAGCAGCAGCAGCAGCGGGGGCAGGAGGAGCAAGGGCGGCAGCAGCAGCGGCAGGAGGATCAGGAGAAGGACCAGCAACAGCAGCAGGGTCAGGAGAAGCTGGGAGAGCAGCAATATCATCAGGAGAAACACAAATTGTGGCAGGAAAAGCAGGGACAAGAAAAGCATGGGCAGCAGCAATAGCAGCAGTGGGGGCCAGCTGAGGAGGGGCAGTACACAATAGCAGCAGCATTGGGGATGTCCAACAATAGCGGCGCCAACAGTAGAACAACAGCAACCGGAGCAGGCGTGGGAGCAGCAGCAGTAGATTCAGCAGGACCATTACCACTGGAAGGAGCTGCAGCATTTAGAGAGATGCAACAGCGGCAGCAATTATAGCAGATAAGTTAGCGGGAGCATCAACAGCAGCAGGACCGATGGGGTCTGGGACTGCTGCATCGCCTGAAGCATAACATTTGGGAGTCTCAGCAGCATCACCAATAGGAGGAAATTTGGCAGGAGCAGCAAGGGCAACACCAGCAGGAGTTGAAGCTTTTGTTAGAGAATTGTCAGCACCAGATGATCATCATCAGCGCAGCTGTAGCAGTAGCAAGGAGAGAAGGTACATCACAACCAGCAGTGGCAACAAGGTGTTCAACCTGCCGAGTGCCTTGTGAAGTTTTTTTGTCAGAGCTCAGCTATTGGGAGCAAGACCCAACCGCGGGTTGCCCAAAGATGTTATTTTATGGCTGCAACTGCAAACCTTTCAAGATATTCAAGCCAGTGCTGCTGCTAGAAGAGCTCCGGACGCTGACTTGAATTGAATAGCTGAAAGATAGGATTATCGGTGCGCTCTGAATCCTAAGACTCTGGTTGTTTGATGCAGGAGGGTGCGCCTCCCCTTGCTGAGTTGGTGGAGGTGGGTCAGAAGGCTCTGCTGTTAGTGGGGGGCAGAGGGGGCAGGGGCAACCAGAGCTTCAAGACCCATAAGAACACTGCACCTGCTATGGCAGAGAAGGGGGAGGCGGGACAGGAGGTGTATCTGGACCTAGAGCTCAAGGTGAGGGGTGTGGAGGGGGTCCGGGGTGTGGGAGAGGTGCCTGTATATTGGGGAGAGGGAGAAGTAGCCTGGAGAAGTGGCCCTGCTTTTGGGGGTATGCGCTATGTGAAGCAGCATGGGAACAATTGCATCTTAGCAGGCAGGGGTTGGTTGTCCTACAGAGCTGTAAGAAAGTGATGAGGTGCAGCCTGTGGTGAAGTTCCTTTTTTAAGCAGGCTCAAGCCTGAGGGCTGGCTTCAGGGCTACTTCAGAGATGTCATTTGAGGGTTTGCGGCTCAGCGACGAACCCTCAATCTGTTATGTGGCACGCATGTGGCAATTCCGTTTGGCGAGCTGCCGCGTAGTGTTTTGACCACTGGAATCTCTTTAGGCCTGCCAACCGGCACAGTCATGGGGATGCAGGCTAGGTGCTTAGGTTTTAAGGGTGTAGGGAATTGAGGGTCTGCCTGCCAGGCGTTGGGGGTGAACAGATAAAGACCCCTAGCATTCCTGCCATGGCCTTGAGGGTTTGCCTTTCACGCAGGTGGTCTGCAAGCACGCTTGAAGCTTTGCATAGTTGCGTGTATGGGTCTAACTGTACCCTTGTGTTGCCTGCTATGTGGTGTGTGCAGGTAGTTGCAGATGTAGGTATTGTAGGTGTACCTAATGCTGGCAAGTCAACGCTATTGAGCGTAGTGAGTGCAGCACGGCCCAAGATTGCAAACTACCCCTTCACTACCTTGGTGCCAAACCTAGGGGTGTGTGAGATGGACTTTGAGACAACTGTATTTGCAGGTGAGGGCCTGGAGGGAGGGGAGGGGGGATTCCTGGCTGGTTCTGTGTAAATTCCCATGCGTTGAAGCTTCCGTGCGTGCGTAACGATTACACCACCCCTAGGCAGACAGCAGGGCAGTGACAACTATTTCAGGAACGGGAGGGTTCACTCCAGCTTTGCTTGTTCCTAAAAAGCAAAGCATCAGGAGTGAGACTGGGTTTGCAAATACAGAAGTCCTTCGTATTCATGAGCCTCTTCTCCCTTTGGGTCTCTATGTTTAGAGGCCTAGGGATTTGGGCTATTGGTACCGTGTGCACGATGTAAGAGACAATCCATGATGGTGCTATGGCTGGAGTGGGACTTAGCTGATACGTGGGAGCTATAGTCATATCTCTACATTGGGCATTTGCGAGTGCTACGGGTCTCCCTAAACCCCTGGGGGGGCTAAAGGGGGTACGGGTGTACAAGGATGAAAGATGTGAGGGGACAGAAGGGAGCTGTGGAGGGATAAAGCAGCCGCGGCTGGGGGAGGAGACCCACTGCATTCTGGGTTTGAAGATCTCAAACCGGTGTGGGGTCCTGCTGTGTTCCTTGTATGTGCACGTATGTGGCTGGCCGTCTTAATGGTATATAGGCAAGGCTCAGCCTCCCTGCTGTGGGTATTTTCAGTATCGTATGTTCCGTTTCATCTCATCACTGATTACGGGACAGGTTGAGGTATGTCCCGGTGGCACTTCTGCCATGACATATCAGGAATAATAATAATACCGATAATGACTAAGCATATGTTGTCATCACTTCTGATTGAATGCCGTAGGCAACACGTGTTATGTTGCACCTCGCTGTTTTGTGACGGCTTGTGGTGCGGGGCCTATGACACTTTTTGCTATGGCATATTACCGTGAAATTTGATAATGATAATATTATCATCACTAATGTGATGTTCTTTGCTTCTCCTGTTGTTATGTCTCTATAGATGTTCCGGGGTTGCTAGAAGGAGCTCATGAGGGTTTAGGTCTGGGTCATCGCTTCTTGCGTCATGTGCAGCGCTGTCGTGCCCTGGTGCATGTCATAGATGGCACCAGCCGTGATCCTATTGGGGATTACAAAGCTATCCGCCTGGAGCTGGAGCTGTTTAACCCACAGATAGCAGAGAAGCCACAGGTGGGGGGTGGGCGGGGGTTGCATGTGTTTGGCGGGTGGGGCGGGCAGTGGGGGGTAGGTGTCAGGGAGGGGCCAGGCAGTGGGGGGATGGGGATGGCGAAGGCGGGGGTAAGGAGGGGGGATGTGGGCAGATGGGAGGAGGAGGGCAGGCATCGTGGTGGTGTCCCACTTGGGTGGGCGAGGGTTGCTGCTTAAAAGGAGGAGGGGGAGATAGGAAGGCAAGGAGGCAGACTTGATGTGGGAGAGTATGATAGTTGAGAAGCTGCAGATGGCGGTTGGACCCTACAGGTAGCAGGGAAACCACATGTGGGGGCAGCAAGCACAGGGAGCATGGGGCTGGGGCTCGGGATGCCAGCGAAGGAAGGGGCAGGGAGGGCGTCTTCGCTTGGAGGGAAATACTGTGCTTGTGTTGCCATTGATCTTTGGCTGCCGACTATGCTAGGGCACTTGAGCCAGCAGCTTCTATGTCACCATATCGCTTCCTGGACTTCCCACTGGGACGTCGTGCGGTTGCATTCTTTGTTTTGTTTCAAACAGATGTTGGCCTGCCATAAGATAGAGTGCGCTGGCACTGCGCGATGCTCGGTAACATTCAATGTGTGTGGCTTGACTAGTGGTACCTTCCCAAACTTTTTTTTGTCACTGTACTAAGTGCATGGTACCTTCCTTTTTATTGCTTTACACCAGGTGGGGATTAACCCTGAGACAGATGTCCCTGACTTTGTCCATTCATTACAGGTGCCCGGACTGGTGGCTTGGTCTTTGGTACCTTTTGCTCCTTGCTGTGGCGTAGAACTACCGTAGTGAAGTGCTTCGGATTGTGTTTAAACAGTATTATATGGCGGAACACTCGACCACTCTTTTTTCTCACTGCAATGATTGCTTGCGAACTATTGTTTTCTTACTGCAGATCGTGGCGTACAACAAGGTAGATGTCCCTGACTCTGGTGACTACTGGGAGCTGGTGCGTGATTACCTAACAGAAGAGGAGGGTCTCACTGCAGACCAGGTATTTCCAATCTCTGCTGCTACTGGTCGTGGCGTGCGGGAGTTAGTACGAGGGGTGAGGCAAATGCTGGTGGAGTTGGGACCTGCAGAAATCACATTGGAGACTGAGGCCCTGAACCTGACCAAGGTGCCTAAGCGGATTAATAAGGAGGTGAGAAGGGGGGAGGGGCGGGGTTCAGGGTGTACAGGGAGAGGTATTTACGTGTCTGCTGGAGTCCAAATGACACAACTTCATTACAGGAGTCCTGATAGGAAAGTGGTTTGCGAAACAGATGAGTGGGTGTGAGGTGGGGAGGAGTAAAGGTGTCGATGGAGAGGTTTGTCTAAGCTGGAGGTCACAATCCAACCCTTCTTTATAGCAAAGGGGGTGCCGGAGAAGCGAAAAAAGGAGTAAGGGGTCTTGCAGAGGGGTGGTTGTGGGGGGTTAGGGGGGGTGCTGTTGAGCAGGAGACTTGGCCTTGCTGGGAACACTTACTACATTATCTTATGTGTTGAGTAATGCATAATGCCCGAAGGATTTCCCAAATGTAGCACAGAGCCCCGCAGCTCACATTACCTTATGTAGTGAGGATGGGTGTGGAAGTGCTGGAGGGTATTGGAGGGGCTGCTAGACTTGGGTGCCACGAGTGAAACCCTAAGTTACATGGCTCGTAGCATGCAGGTGTTTGCCATTTAGCCATATCATTTACGCTTTGGCTGTTTGTGGCATAGCTGTGCCCATGACTGTTTTCTCCTGCTGCTTAGGACCCAACCAGCTCAGCTCTGCCATAATCACTGCTGCTACTGCTGTACCAAAGTATTACTCAGCTGCTGGCTTGAAACAAGTTTTGCAGATCTGCTGTCTTTTGCTTTGGTCCTGGACTATTGTGCATGCTCTGGTGCTGCTGCTGTTGTGGGGGTCAGGGTCATGTTGGTATCATGTGGCATCCTTGTAGTCCTGCAGGGTACATCTTCAGCAATGGTACCAGGGCCTTGGGCAGGGCACCAGTTGGTGCCTCCAGGAGTACAGCAGGGTATGGCAAAAGGGCTATGACAGTCAAGGACTAAAAAATCATGAGCTGAGGGGTCACGTCACCTACATGATCGACACCACAGTCCTGACTGATGTATTCATTCAACACTCCCGCTTGAAAGATTCAAGCCTGTATGTGACTGTGGCATCTGCGCACTTTTTTATGCTCTGCTCCCATTGCTGCTGCCGCTGCTGCAGGTTCGTATTGATGACTTCACAGTTCAGCTAGACCCTGATATGCTTCCTGGTGGTAGCCGTGCCTTCATTGTGAGAGGGGAGGCCATTGAGAGGTTTACTCAGATGACAAATTGGGACTACTATGAAGCTGTGAAAAGGTGAGAGGGCTTGATGGGACGAAGAAAATTGGGGGGCGGGGGGGGGGGGGCCTGCGGCGGGGATGGAAAAGCACATTTGAAGGTAGCGGGCATTGAAGGGCCATCTGGATATGGAGCAAACATGAGAACAGTTTGAGCCCTGGCTCATGCATGGTTCATGTTACAAATGACTGCAACCCTAAGATGTGTGCTAGGGCCTTTGGTGTGCACAATTTGGTGTGGAAAACCCTGGCTTGTTTTATTAGGTTGATCATCAGCCTGCGACGAAGCTATTAGCACCACAAAGTGCCCTGTTGTGTGATCTTGCCATCTTCTGGCGCTTCGTGATTGTGATTTTGCCATCTTCTGGCGTTTCGTGATTGTGATCAGGAGCTATGCATACATGACCTGGGTTTGCGTGGTCATTGGCATGGGTGACCTTGCCTTCTTGATTGATCGGGAGAGGTCGAGAGGAAAGAGCTGCGGAGCCAAGGGGGGAATCCTTCTTGCACATGTTAAGGGAGTAGATTCTTGACTGATGGATTGTTTATCTGTGCAGGTTTGAGCGTGTGCTGGAGGTCTCAGGCATCAACCCTGCTCTGAAAGCTGCTGGCATCCAAGAAGGGGATACAGTCGTGTTAGGGGAGGTCGGGGAGTTCTTGTGGAGTGACGATCGTGGGGAGGCGGCGCTGTATGGAGCGTGGTTGGAGGATATGGAGAACAGGGGGACGATCAGGCAGGGGAAGAGCAAATGGCCCACTGCGAAGAGACCAGCAGGGGCATGAGATGCCTCAGACCTGTGGCCGATATGAAGGGGAGTTTTTACATGGTAATCTGAGATCTGGAGCTGCTTATGAACTGTTACTGCATCATGTGTACGGTCTCTTGTCACGCTGTCACGCCAAGGGTGGTCCAGATGCGTGTGGGGTTTGGATGGTCTTAGTGTGTTACCACGCTAGGGACTTTAATGGCTGTTGCAATTGCGTTTGCACATGGTCTTGCACAGTGCTAAAGCCCACATAACACAGGCATGGGGTCGAATGCTACTCGAGTGTCCGTACGGGCACGATACGGACGATTTCGGAGCGGTACTGCAAGGCCTCTGAAGTGTCTTTCTGCGTCCAAACAGCGAGGTGAGCTGTCCGAGGATCCTCGAAGTTCGGGGACAGGCCCAGGATGGTTACACACAAACCCTGCATCTACTGATGATGGTAACTGCAGCAGTCAACAGCGAAGTACCTTCATCCACGTTCTGACCCTACATATCTCAGCTTGCTTTGGGTATCCGGTGTGTCTCGTTGCCATTGTGGCTTGAACTTATAGCTGTGGAGGCGATATGAGCTTAGCCAGCAAGCTTAGCTTACAGCAACCCTGTGGCAGCATGGCCTCGCCGCTTGGAGCTCGACTGCCCAGACTCTCTACCGCGGTTGGAGGGAGAGGGAAACTTACAGGAGCAGCAAGCAGGTACAGCCAGTGTTAAAGCAATGCAGCAATAACAACGGCTATTGGCGCACAGCAGTAGCTCTCTCACATCCCCTCGTCTCCTCTCTGCCAATAATACAGCAGCAACTCAGCACAGTACATCATCCCTATAGATAATAGACGCTATGTTTGATAAGCGCTTGCGTGCCTAGTGCAGGCTGTTGGGGGCTCGTGTACTGCCCAAGCGCAACCACATGTGCCGTGTCGCAGCTCCCCAACGACCTGTTCAGCTTACAGACGACGACCAGAGGTACGCGTTACCACTGTCTGGATTCCGAGGCCTTAAGATTTCAGTGCCCCAGCTAATTAGCAATCCTATCGGACTGCATAAAGTGGTGGGCCCACCTGCTCTGCAGGACATCTCCACTGGAAGCAGCTGGTGTTTTAAGCTTGGATGACGAAGATGCGGAGGAGGAGTGCCCTGTATTTATCGACAGGGACGGCAAGATCCTTGAGGTCCGTCGACTTCAGCGCGCCAATGATCAGCATGGCAGCAGCAAGAGAGAGGAAGCAGAAGCAATGCGCACACAAGCTATTGTCACCTGCTGCTTTCAGATTTTCTGTCTGGAACATGCTGGTGACTGTTTGCTTTGCTATGGCCTGTGCAGGTTATGTGCTGTGACTATGGCTTCCGTACAGGCCAAGGGCGCTTGTATCAAAAAGGCTATGGGCGCATCCCAAAAAGTGCTTTTGCGATGGTAAGTGCAAGGTATTGAGCGATGAAGCAGGAGTGATCGGGGGCAGGGGAAGTAGCATATGCACAGACCTGCACCGCCAAGCCGCAGAAGACCAGCAGTGAAACAAAGCCAGACAAGCAGTTGATGACATCGCTGAGCGCAAAAGTTCTAGGCTTCAGTGCCACTGCAGCTTTGGTACTTCTACTAGAGAGGCGAGGTGACTTTGATACATGCTCAGTTGCTGGGGTTCAGCAGTGTTATGTGTAACCCTTGTGGAATTAAGCATGCAGTGAAGCATCGGACCAGCAAGGGTTGCCCATTCCTTAAGTTCCACCCTTCAAGGGGCCTTATCAAGCACTGATTAAGCAGTGGGAATGGGCTCAGGCACAGAGTATGGACCTTGTCAAGCATTGGTGGAGTAGTGATGGCAGCCAGTATCTGTTCTGGACTTGTAGCTTCCCTGGTACACCTCTTGTTCCCATTCATGGTAGGCCATAGCAACAAGTGAAGTAGGCCTCGCACCTCAAGCTATTACAAAGACAGCAAGGTGGAACAGCTGGTACACCTAGTGATACATTAAAAGCATACTCTTCTTTACCCGCTGTTGACCCTTACGTTGAGTTCCATGGCCCAGCTCTCTTACAATTTGTCCATACCAAGAGCATGCCCCTGTTTGCTGGCTGATGAGGCATACTATGTTCTGTTATAGGGGTGGGACAACTTCCGTCAGGAATGGAAGCAATTGAGGCGCAGCTTCCGATATGATGAATACAACAGAATCTCATCACGGAATCCCCCGCATGGACCCCTGGGTCAGGTGAGCTTTCGTTCAACCCGGTTCATGTCCTGTGCCTAGTAGGACATTGTATAGTATCTTGTTAAGACACAACTCTTCCATCTCACTGGTTTGTGACAGCTTGAGGTGCAGACGGGGGGATTTCTGCTGGTGGCATGAAGTGCTAGGCTAGCAGTTCAGGGCTGAGATCACTGGACAGCATCTCATGCCAGGTTGCCTTGAGGCTGCCTGTTGGGTTTTACTGCTTTCGCATTGATGGAAGACAACTCAGAGGGGCATGTAAGCATGAAGAGAGCAGGTCTTGGGGTCCAAACCATCTACAATGCCTGTTTAGAGGGTTATAAGGCATAGGGCTTAGTTCTCTTGTTAGGTACCAGCATGTCCTTCCAAACTGTTTTGCTTCTAGTCTCCCGTGTTCTCTCTATCACCTAACACATTAACTGGCCTGTAAACCTTGTGCATTAGCCCAGACCGTAATCTGAGAGTAAGGCTGCATTGGCTTGCACCGGCGCTGCACTGCTTCTTGCTTGGGCTTATAACCAGTGCCTGTTCGGCTAGTACTGTGGACCGCGAGGATGATCTGCGGGGGCCTAAATAATTGGGAACAGCACATATGCCATTAACAGTACAATTTTTGGTACATTTGCCACAGGGAGGAAAAAACATGCAAAACTTTGCACCTCTGCATTAATGCTTGCATTTTACCAGACCTTATACTCCTAGAGCTCACCTATTCTACCTCTCCTCAGGTGGATTTCTGTTGTTTCTTTCCCATTATAACAAAAATGCAAGAAGGGGTAAAAAATTTATGTTGCTAGTCACAAACAGGTCTTTACAATTTGTTAAGCTTTGTCATCTGACTACTGCTGTTGCTGTTGCATGTGCAGGTTGTGTCTGCGCTTGGTTCTGGCATTGTGCGTCTGTTCTCCTTCATAGATGAGAAGCTTGAGGAGAGCAAGGTGTTCAGTGTGCTGCTGCCTGAAGCCATCCCTAAGGAGGTGTTTGATGAGAAGACAGGAACCATGAGCAAGCAGTGCATGTCGGTAGGTGCTGCTGGTTTTCTTGTTGTATTATTTCCCCACCCTGCTTGGCCGCTTGTTGACCGTGCAATTGTTGTGGGCAAAGGAGGAGCGCAGCCCCAGACGGTGTGCTGACTTTTGTTCGCCCATTGTGCCGGCCCATTGTTATTTGTGTTGCATTGCATGGTAAGCCATAGCAAAAGCGCCATAGGTCCCGCACCTCAAGCTGTTCTGGGAATGTGCTGCTTGTTAGCTACATGCTTTAGGAAACGACTTTTGTAAATGAAGTCCCACAACCTGCTCTTGCTTTAGCATGGGCTTTATGGTGGTTCATTCACAGAGGGAGATCATGCTTGGCCATCTGCAACGAAGCTGTGCAATAAAACAGGTTGAGTCTGCCTTTGCTACAACACATGTTTTTTAGCAGCACTCTCTGACGAAGCTATATTTCACGCTCTAGCGTGCCTTATGTTGTATTGTGTTGCACTTCTCCTGTCACTCACGTCATGTGATTCACTGTGTTACTGTCGTTGAACCGAAGCATATGGCTGTAATCATACCTCTGTGCCCCTGTCCTGCTTGACTGCCTTAGCCTGGCATGCTGGTCCACCCAGCTTCACACAGGCTTTTTTCACAGGATAATAATAGTGCTCCTTAGCTACAAGTCTTGAGCATACTAATACATACGTGCCACTGTCCTGCTTTACTTCCTGTGCTATGCCAACAGATCCGTGTGAAGCTTACCCAGCTCCAGCTGAGCAACAAGGCAGTGTGGGATCGTGAGCATGCACGTGAAGCAGCAGGAGGTGGGGTGGAGAGCCCCTGGCTGGTGAAGGGGGTGTACCTGGCCCTGTGTGTCTTCCTGGATGTGTTTTATGAGAACAGGCCTGTGCAGAGGTTCTGGTTCCTGGAGACGGTGGCGCGCATGCCGTACTTCAGTTATATTACCATGCTGCATCTCTATGAGTCGCTGGGGTGGTGGAGGGCAGGTAGGTGGGGGGTGAGGGCCTGCAGGAGGGGGGGGGGCGAGTGGGAGGGCCTGGGAGGGGGGGGGGGCGGGCGTGGGGGTGAGGACCTCAAGGGGGGCGCGGGCGTGAGGCCTGGAAGGGGGCTGAGGGGTGCGGGGGGAGTGCAAGGCGGAGGAGAGGCAGGAAAGGGAAAGAAGTGCTTGCAACGGGATGTGAATCTCATGGCGGTCAATGCAGAGCACAGGTGCCGAGAGGTGTTGTGATAGGGGTGCAGTGGGAGAGGGAGTTGCAAGCCTCTTAGGACCTTGTTGCAAACGATGAGGTGTGGTGGGGCCCACGTGAGGAAGCCTCCTGGAGGTGTCTGTAATTTGGGCTCAGGGGATTGGAGAGGTGATGCGTCTTGGCAGCTGTGGCAGACAAGCAAAGGGTTGTGAGGAGGACATGTGTGCTGGAATATTGGTAGATGTACTCATATTGGAGGCAAAACACCCTTGGGTGTATGAGTGTGTATCTAGGGCCTGTGAACAGACTTCTGGCATTTTGGGAATGTTGGTGCACTTCACAGCTGATCTAACTAAGCAGAGTATAGATGCACTCCCAAGGCAACATGGGCACTATCAGTGGTTCTTGGGAAAGCCATAATCCCTATTTCTCTGCCCTTCATCCTCTGCAGGTGCTGATTTGCGTAAGGTGCACTTTGCTGAGGAATGGAATGAGCTGCATCACCTTCAGATCATGGAGAGCCTGGGGGGAGATCAGCTGTGGGTGGACAGGTTCATGGCATACCATGCTGCTGTGGCGTATTACATCATTCTGTGTGCCATGTTTGTGTTTAGCCCCCAGCTGGCTTACAACTTCTCAGAGCTGATTGAGGCACATGCTGTAGACACATATGGTGAGTGGGGTTTAGGGTTAGGGTTGAGGGTTGAGGCATAATGCCTCGGACACCTCTGGTCAGTAGGATTTAGGGTTAGGGTTTAGGGTTGAGGCACATACCGTGGACACCTCTGGTGAGTGGAGAAGGTGGCTAGAGTGTACGGCATGGTATTTTGCAATTGCTGAGCTTCTCGCGAGAGTGAATGTCATGCATGGGGTGTAACAACGTCTCAAAATTCAGCTTGTGCTGAGGGGTGAAGGAGCATTATGCAAGGATGCTGCTTCACCACACCAGGAGGTGGTCACCCTAGCAGCTGCGCCGCGCAAGCGTGGCATGCAGGAACCGGGAGGTTGGCAAACTCGCTAGCACGATAAGCTGTGCCATTTGGAGGACAGCAGAACGCCTGCATAAGTAGCTCCAACACAGCTAATGTGGGAAGATGATCCAGGCTATGAGCAGCTAGTTTACTTTCTGCAGCTTACTTTCGGCAGCTAGTTTACTTTCTGCAGCTTACTTTCGGCAGCTAGTTTACTTTCTGCAGCTAACTTTCTGTAGCTTACTTTCGGCAGCTTACTTTCAACAGCTTACTTTCGGCAGCTAGTTTACTTTCGGCAGCTTACTTTCGGCAGCTACTTTTTGTTCCAACATGCCAACTGCTGCTTATCGGCTTCATTGTGCTTCATAACGTGCTGCTGCTGGAAGAGTATGGCGCTGTGCTGCTGATGGTATACGGTGCCAAAGTCTCTCATGCCCTGCACCTGCTGCTTCTTGCCCTGGGTACGCAAGTATGCAGGTACAATAAGAGCTGCGGACCTACCTTCTCCTTAGGGTAGCTGCATAGGTACCTTCCTCACTCCTCTGGCGAGCTAGCAATGTCTGCCAGGGTTCAGGCCTTAAGTTTCAAACTGAAGGCTAGGGTTTAAGCCTAGAGTTTAGGGTGATTATTAGCAGAGCAGCAGAACCAGCACTGTTGCAGCAAGCTAGTTTTGTTTCTGGTGCTCCTTCTGCTGTCTAACATCTCTGGGTGCTGCTTTTGCCTTCCTAGGTGAATTTGCTGATGCCAACAAGGACATCCTGCAGTCCCTCCCCCCTCCTCTGGTAGCAGCACAGTACTACAGCTCTGAGGACTTGTACATGTTTGACGAGTTTCAAACTAGCAGAGGTCGCACTAGCCCCCGCAACCCGCCGTGCGACAACTTGTATGATGTGTTCTGTAACATCCGGGATGATGAGGGGGAGCATGTGAAGACCATGGCGGCGTGCCAGGATTCTAGCATTGGAGGGGACTTGGAAGATAGGAGGGAGGCAGGCAGGAGGCTATGAGTGGTTCCCTCTAAAGGGGGCGGGACGCTGCTGAGAGGGGGCTTTACAAAAGAGACCATAGGCAGGCATCATGCTAGTGTTGGAGGGGACTTGGAAGATAGGAGAGAGGCGGGCAGGAGGCTGTGAGTGGTTCCTTCTTAAGTGGAAGGGGGGGGCGGGGCTGCACAGAGAGAGTTCTACAAGAGAGAGGCAGGCAGGTGGATGTGCAATAGTTCCCACCAAAGGGAGAGAAGAATTGTGCGGAGGAAGCGTTACAGGAGAGACCCTGGGCAGGCAGGAGGCTATTGTGGAAATACTACCAGGAGGAGGGGGACTGATACCGGGGCACATGATGTTCCACCTTGCTGTGTTTGCAACAGCTTGAGGTACGGGGCCTATGGCACTTGTTGCTATGGCTATAGTATAACTTTACAGGGGCCCACGCTCTGGTTACATCAGTATGTCCTTGACACAGCGTCTATGGCGTACAATGTAGGCTCCGCGCCCTGCTTGATGGCTGCAATCCTTGCAAGTTTGTGATGGTAATGGCTCTCAGTATAGCCATGTCTGCGTGGACAGGTCCCAGAATGGTGGGCTGAGTTTTGGACAGGGCCCAGATTGGAGGATCATACTGAGGTGGTTAAGCTGGTTGGACATCAGCAGGAGGGCTTGGCATGTTCCTGGAAGCCCGGGGAGGGAGGCCCAGCCAGGTGTGAAAGGAGGGGATGAGGTGTGAGCATTGAAGCCATGTAGAGCTAGGGGGTAGCAACTGTTTTCCTAGATTGGTGGTTCTGGAGAGGCTGTTACATCAAAGGTTGCCTGCAAAGGTTCAGGAGGGGGAGGGGGGCGTCAGAGTGCGCCTGTTACATCGAGGGTGTGCCAAGGGTGTGCTAGTTACATCAAGTTGATTGTTGTGGGGGTGTCTGTAAGTGAAGAAACCTTAAGCCGTGACAGGGAGAGAGCGAGAGGTCTGCGGCGCTGTTGAAGAGTTTCGTTGAGAGTCCTTGATAAAGTGGTTATGTCAGATTCGCAGTGGAAAGGGAAGGGGCTGGTCGTGATGGGTTTTTTAATCAGGCTGGTCATGAAGAGTCAGTGCTTGGCAATGGCCAACTAGCAACAATTATTAGGCACAGCATGTGGGTTTGTTGGCCATGGCAGTCCGGGCCATGGCATGGCCCCAATCAAGTGAACTCTATTGCTGTTTGGATATAAAGCCTTCTGAACCAGGGAGATGATTAAGGGAGAGGTGTGTGAATGTTAGATTGAAGAATAAGAGTAGTGGAATACATCCTGGGTCTAGTTTCTTGTTCACCTGGGTTGTTTAGCATGGCTCTTGTTGTCAGTTTTTGTCTTCTCTGGCACTCATGATATCAACATGTTACTTTGCAGTTGTGGACAGGGATGGTGGATTCGCCTCCTGCATCTGGGAACAGGACCATGGGATGGGAGTCTTGTTGAATGGGTCCTTTGAGCAGCAAAAGCGACTCACTGCCTTCAGTTGTGGTCATAAGGCAGGGGGAGGAAGGGCAAGTTGTCCAGTGAAGGCAAGGCTATGCTAATGAGGGCAAGGCAGAGCCCACCTTGATGGAGCATGACATGCCCCTTGGCCATGCAGCTGTTGTGTAGATGCCAGGTGTTGCAGCTTGCACAAGCTGGATCGTGGCCAACATTGCACCCTCTTTTAGACAGGCATTCGTCGCTGTGGTGTGGATGCAAGGCATGTGTTCTGTGGCCATAAGGGTGGCCACATTGGCCATTGCAAATGAGCTGCTGCTTCTGCTTCTGCACTGGCTCTTGAGGCATCAGTAAATTTAAATTGGTTTGACACTCATCCAACAATTGTGTCTAAGGGATACATCAGCAGGTGGACCATAGTTGAAGCAGCATGTCACCGTGGAAACATGCTGCTTCAATTATGGTCCACCTGATGATGTATCCCTTGATGAGACCAAATGTTCAATATAAAGTGATCGAAGTCATGCCGCGGGTGCTGCACAGCTAGTGCAAAGCCGTGCACACATCAATCATTACACATTTTAAGCTCCTAGGGAGTTATGTGGACTGCATCGTGCAGCATCAATAGCTGGCGTGAGCACAGAGATGAGGGCTTCAAACGCTCAGCTGGCTTATGCAGTGGTGCTTTCTGGGTACGTTCTGGTAGCGGTACGTAAGTCATTGTCTTTGCATCCATCCAATGGTGTGTTTGGTCGTTTTGAGCTAGCAGCCCTTTTGCGGTTGCAACACCTTCAATGTTTGTCTGTTTGTTCAGTCTGCTTGCACATGCTGCTGTGGCCTATCTTCTGTCCTGCAACTCTGAGGTGTCCTGTTGTGTTTGTAATTTGGTATCAGACGTAGTTGGGCACATCTGACATGTTTCTGGCAGTGTATGTGTGCAGAGCCTGGATGGACCATGACATGTCTGTACTTAGCAGGGCTGCTTCATCCGTCAATTTTGACAATAGTGTGAATTAGGTCTTATGAAATTTAGATCCTTTTGTCTCTCCTTGCTTGCGTTATGCTTTGGCTCATTACATGTACACTTCTCAGCCTGGGCGATTTTGTCCGCAGCATCGCTTTTAGTTTAGCAGCCTGTTGTGCCTGCTGAAACACTGTATTGCTCAGCTTGGACTCCAGATTACTCATGCAGGCTATGACCGGCATTAAGGGTTGCTGTCCATCAAGATGTGTCGTAACTGCAAAGTGTTGTAGGGATGAGGCATGCATGTGCAGGTCAAATCCTCAGACATGCATGTGACTGTAGAGTGTGTGAGCAGTAATACCACACTCTCTCATATGTGCTTTTTGGACACCCAGGCTGAATCCCAGTCCAATCATGGGCCGTAGCATGAACAGTGCGTGTGTGTGTGTTTGCCTGCGAAGGACCTGAGGTGCATTCGACACATTGATTAAGTGTCATTCCTCAGGCCGGCAACATGGGCGAACCCACACTTTGACCCGATCATACCGCGTACGGCATGACCCTTCGAAAACCCCGCCCGCATCGGGGTTCGAACTGGCAACCTAGCGGATAGCAATGGAGAGTGCGTGATAATGTTTCACACAAGGTGGAGCTTTCAAGCATACATTGCGTGTCCATCCATCATGCCAGTCTCGTGCAGTAGCTTGAATTGAAGTAGCCGCCAGTTTGGTGCTTCAGGCAGGGCAGCCCCGCACGCACGGGGCTGTGTGCCTCAGCAGTTGCACAGGAGCTTGATTGGCTGAGCACCATGCATGTGCATGTCTCATCAGTTTCTGATGCTGTTAGGACCTGGCTGATCAATTGAATGTAACACGGCAGATTCAGCAGATAGAGTGGTATCAGACGCCAGCATTACTATAACACATAGATGGTATCCGCTGCTTGCAGAATGTAGTTCAGAACTAGAACTTTTGTAGTTGTGGTGATAACGCCTGGAACATCTTAGTACCGAGTTGGTCCCCTACCTGCCCCCACCGGCGCCCCGCTTTGACGGGGCCATTTGGTAATTGGTAATTAGTTCATGCTGCTGCTGCTGCAAGATAGTAGTATGTTGGAGCTAAATACTAGTATGTGCAGGCGTTCTGCTGTCCCCCATATGGCCAGCCAAATGACCAGCGAGTAGGTAGATAGTGTGATTACCAAATAGCCGTAATCTGCCACACAGTCCTGCATGTTGTCCGGGGATGTTAGCAGGCCCCTGCGTAACAAACTGTCTCCAAGACAATGGTTGACTCACACAACTGTTTGTACTTGCAAGCCAGCAACCGGAAGTCCAGTTTGAGACGCCCCTGTGTGTTTTCATGTTGTCCTTCATGTTAGATACATCAAAAATGTTGTCCGCCGCAGCCCCACTGCAGCCCACACTGCCGAGCAAGGCTCACCTGATCCCAGACCCATCAAATAGCAAACACAACAGCAGCCAATTCCCTGCCACTGTCCCTCCTTAAAAGAGCAGGAAGGCAATCACAGCTGCTGCTTTGCACACACGTGGCTGCTACCTAGAGGTTGCTACAGGCTGCTACCATCCACTGACGATTTAGTGTCTGGAGGTTGGTACAGGTGGGAGGGTTTAGCGTCTCCCAAGCAGCAATAGTGTAGCTGCCATAACAAAACATAACTAATGTCCAGGGCCCTGAACTTGATCTCTGATGCTGCATCTGTTGCTTCCGCTCCTGCTTCACTTCGTTTACCCAGCGCACTGCTGGTGCTAGTGCTCTGGTGAGCACATTGTGACACCTGCCCCACCCATTCCCCAAACCCTAGGTTTCTTTCCTGCCTGCTGCCTCTTCCCCTCTCTCTTACTCCCAGTCTGTTTCAGCACGTCTGCAGTGCCTGGGCCCACTGCTGCAAAAGCTGCATCTGTCTGCTCCATCATGCCCAACGGTCCCACCACCCCGACCACCAGCAGCAGCAGCTGCTCCCGCTCCCCCTGTCCTCTCCCTGCCTCCCACTCCTCCCTCCCACTCGCTTCCCTCCGTCTGCCCGCCTGCTTACAGTGATGCTAAGGCTGCATCTGTCTGTTCAATCCTTCCCAGAGGTCCCACCAGCAGCACCACCACCAGCAGCAGCAGCACTAGCACCAGCTGTTCCCGCTCCCCCTGCCGCCCCCTCCCTTTTCCCTCTCCCTCCCTCCCTCCCTCCCTCCCTCCCTCTCCTCCCCCGCCGTCTGCAGTTTTTAGTCACAGAACCTCAGAAGCCGCAGCTGTCTGTTCAGTTCTGCCCAGAGGTCCCACCACCACCACAACCACCAGCAGCAGCAGCAGCTGTTCCCACACCCGCTGCCACTCCTTCCCCTTGCCCTCTCCCTACCTCCCACTCCTCACCCGCCTGTCTGCAGTGCTTAGTCACAGAGCTGCTGCAGAGGCTGCATCTGTCTGTTCAATTCTGCCCAGACCTCCCACCACCAGTAGCAGCAGCTGTTCCCACTCCCATTCCCACCCCATCCCCTTGCCCTCTCCCTCCCTCCCACTCCTCCCCCGCCGTCTGCAGTGCTAAATCACAGAGCTGCTGCAGCTGCTGACTCGCAGGAGGCTCTGGTAGCGTCCCTTTGTGCTTTGATGAATAGTAATGCTTCTCAAGCTGATTTAGCAGTGCAGATGCCTCAGCCTTAATCTGCCCCAGCGTGCCCTCAAGGTGACCAGCATCGCTGTTCATGCTGAATCTCAGCTTGCGGACGTTGCCCATCAGGGTTTCGAAGTCACTGACCATGGCGCCTTTTTTAAGGTGGGAGATGATGTGCACGCAGTTATGACCTACAAGAGGGGAAAGGGGAGGAGGGGCAGCATGATGTGCACATACTTGTGACATAGGGGAGCGCGGAGGGGGGAGGAGAGGATGGAGGGGGGGGGGAGGGAGGAGGGGGAGGAGGGACGGGGGGGGGGGTGGCGGGGAACGGGGGATGGGGGGGGGGGGAGGGACACAGTCGGGGGGAGGAGGGAAGGAGGGAGGACGGAGAGAGGGGGGGAGGAGGGACGGAGGGAGGGGGTGGAGGAGGGGTGGAGAAGGAACGGAGGGAGGGGGGCAGGAGGGACGGAGGGAAGGGGAGGAGGAGGAAGGACAGAGGGAGAGGGGGGAGGAAGGACGGAGGGAGAGGGGGGAGGGGAGGCAAGGGGGAGGGGAGGGGGAGGGGAAGGGCCGCGGCAGGGCAGAGGGGTGACGGGCCAGCAAACAAGCCCGTCAGCATGATCAAAGACAGCAATGCATTCCTCCATCCCTTCGGTGTAGCATGGCATCCACAACACTGTTGTCCAGATGGAAAAACCTGAGGTAAGGCAGGGAGGGGATTGAGAGGAAAAGAGGCAGCATGATGCAATGTGAGTGCCTGTCAGCGTGATCAAGGGCAGCACTATATTCCTGTTTTCCTACGTTGCGGTGTGCTGTCTTATCCATGCCTCCCGTGTGGGTGACTAGTCACTAGTCATGTGTCACTAGTAAGTCACTAGTGTCACCAGTCACATGTCTCACCTGTAGCCAGCATCTGTTCCACTGTGACCTCCAGCAGTTCCCCTGGTGTACGCTTATCACGAGAGGGACCAGGAGCAGCATCATCATCTAAACCTGGAGCAATAAAGGCAGTAAGACGCATTGCATATTATGACTGGAGCAGCAACAGGAACAGTAGCAGCAGCAACAGACTGCAGATCTAAGAACTGATCTACAGTTCCTAGACCTACAGCATGATACAGCAACAATAGCGCAGCAGCTTGCACCACGTTATAAAGGTAGAGGAGCAACAGTAGCAGAAGGCATTAGATAAGATACTGTCGCAAAATCAGCAATGTCAGAAATGTCTTAGGCTTTGACAGGACCTTCATCACATTGACCCCATGCAAACACCTATCTCGTGAAATTATGCTGCATGCAGGAAGATGTTCAGCACGGTAGGTCGCCGCACTGCTCAGATGCCACATCATCGAATGTCCTGGTGTCTTGTCTGGAAGCCATTCTCTCTGGACCTATCCAATGAGGTCTTCAATCGTTCATTAACCTAGCAACCCTCTTGCAGCAAATTGCGGCACTTTCAACCAGGGTTTGTTGTTTTGCTCTGCTTGTACTTACGATTCATTTTGTTGGAGAGTGCCAATATGTCTTGTCAGTCATGCCTTGTGTTGCACTGAGATTTGGCATAACGCAGTCTGTCTGGCCAGTCTGCAGACCTTTGAGTCAATGCTAAGGTTCTTGACTGATTTGCTAAGGTCGCTTCCACGCTTGGCAACTACTGGTGATGTACATGCAAGTGTTAGCATCTGAAATCTGCACCGACTGCTTTGGTTTCTCCAGATCATTGACCATGCTAGCAGCAGCAGCTCCCAGTGTACCTGTGGATCCTATCATATTGCAAGGTTAAGGGTGATAGCCTACAGTCCGACAGCTTCTTACCTGCACGTCCAGCCTTGACTAGGTTAGTAAAGCCATCGACCAAATTGAGGAGCTGCTCATCAAGCCTCTGGTAGAGGTCAAGGTCTGTGGACATGATCCTACAACGCTGGAGAGCCTGATACGGGAGGGGGACGGCTAATCAGCCTTACTCTGGGTATATTAGCAAGGAGGGTTTTGGGTGCTGTACAGAAGGGCCTGGTAAGAAGGTCTTGCCAGTCTGCTACAGGACATCTGGGGCAATGCTTACACCAAGGGACGACATGCAAGGCTGCAGCCTATGCTTCATATTAGCAGGGATGGTGTACCGTGCAGTTCGCGTCTTTTCTACAGTCGATCTGGACACTAGGGGTGGTCGCCAGGTCAGGGGCTTCTAGCCGAGAAGTGTACTGCCTGCACCGCCGAAACCCGTGAACTCACACCTTTCCACGATAAGATAAAGCCACCAGAAAGGCAACTTGAAGTCACAAGCAGTGCCTCGTGCTACAATGACGTGCTAAAGGTTCTTTGTGCCTTGACTTGACAACGTTTTGACATGCCCGTTTGAGACATTGAAGTGCAAAACGCTCTTACGCGTCCTCTCGCATATAGCTGACGTTTGCAGACGTTTAACATACCATAGCCTCATAAGTGCATCAGGAAACCCGTTTTTTGTGACTGCATGATGCCCATCCTTTTGCTTCGGATGACCTAGCAGCCAGTAAACGAACGCGGCTTGTTCCCGGCTAAATGCACCTTTGTATCATCACCAACCCTTGAGTACCATTAGGACGCTGTAGTATCTCTGTACTGAGCTCGTGCGTCGGCATGATGGCCACAAAGGGAGCAGCAAGTGGATCAACTGGTTTAAGTAGCAGACTAGCGAACATGCCGTTCATGAAGAAGCAGCAGCGGCCGGACGGAGCACCACAGCAACCAGAGACCAGCACGAGACAGGATGCAGCGGGACCAGGACCAAGCAGCATAGCAGCAGCAGCAGCGGCTCCTGTGAAGCCCCCTCCTCAGATATCCAAGAGTCTACAAAGTATGAAGTTTATGCAGAAGAGCTCCAACAAGAGAAAGTACGAAGAGGCAATTGAAAAGACGGAAAAGGAGCAGGAAGAGGTAAGCATAAGCTTTTGGCCGGGCAAACTGTCATCGGCGGCAGGCACATCCGGCTGCCTTGTATCCTGATTGTATTCCCTTGCATGTTAGGCCAAATACTTTCTAGCAAAGCAATTCAAGAGCAGCATGACTGCATCTAGGCTTGGATAGAGCGCGAGCACTCCAATGTCCGTATCTTTATATCCAATTTCCGCATCACTTTGCATATGTATGCTGTGCAATGAACATTGCTTGCAGCACATGCGGACCGTGCTGCCAATTGGGCCTGTGATACAATGCATCTCTTCACCTGCAGCTTGTTCGCTTTCCTCTGGCCGCTTTCCTCTGTAATGCACTGTATGTGTGCATTACATGGGTACTGCAGTGTGTGACATGTGGCCAGTCCGTCCCACTCTGTGCTTATTGTTTCTGATGCTCCTGCTCATCCTCTTCACGCTGATGGTTTTCCTAATACTGCTATGCATTGTACCGTTCCTCCTTTGCAGGCACAATGGTCCATAACACCTGCTTCAGGAAAACGCTGTGTAGTAATAGTACAGCGAGACCCTTTACCTGCTGGCTTTTCCGCCCGCATGTCCTTTGGCAACTTCAACCCAGACACAGAAGCTTTACAAGCAGCAGCAGCTGCTGCAGCAAAAGGAGGAGCAGCAGGGAGGGGTGCTGCTGCTGCCTCAGCCGGTAAGGATAGTTCCGATGAAGAGGATGTAGCTGTTAGTAAGATTGAGATGGCAAGGGGATGGGGTAAAGGTAGTTCGTTGCGGATGAATGCCCAGAAATCCAAAAAGGCAAGGCATAGATAACCAAGACGGGGTTCCTGGATTCGGGATCAAGGCAAAGCAAGTGAAAGGGTAAATGATCAGTTTCACTTTGGACAAGAGAGGGGTAGAGTAAGGGCATAATGTATGGCACTGAAGCTCACATGCTTATGTAGGACTAGTATCAGGTTGTGGAAGAAAGACTTATGCACCCCTTGCTTTGTGTGGCCATCTGTAACAGATGCAAGGAAAATTCAGCCAAGGATGTCTGGGGTTTTTGCATACCTCACAGGCGCAGCCCGCCTGCAATGCTTTGCTGTGTCCTATGTTGTTATCAAATTGGAAACTGTAATATAAGATTGGGGATGCTGGGCAGTAGGGTGTGTGAAGAGGCTGTGCTGCCTGTAGGGTTTGCAGCAGATGGACATTTCATACCGGTAGAAGTGTTTGAATGGGCCTGGTTTAAGTCAAGCTCAGTGGGGCGCTGGTTCACCCTTTGCTGCTGCTCCTATCCGTGTCATAGCCATCTCGGCTGTGTCTCTCTGATGTTTACATTGACAAACACATTGGCATTGGGAAAATGTGGTATGCTTTGATATAGTATGTGTTTCTTGCAAGGAGAAAAGGAAATGGAGTTGCATGAGGAAGGGGTCAGCTCGTGTTGGGCAGAAAGTGCTCTGCTCACTTTCTGACAGTAGCAGACAAGCCACTAGTGTTGTGTGTGGAGGTCCCACCTTCTCTACGTAGTTCTCTCTGTTCTGGAGGTTGGCAGGGCAGCTGTCTTATGAGTGCCCTTCACACTACGTGAGCAATATTAAAGTGTGCAATTGTGCGAGTTCTGACAGTCAATCAAATCGCTGGAATGCAGTTACACGGTGGTGCTTGCCGTACTGCCGGGTTAGTAGCGGTGTTTGTACGGGATCGCAGTCAATCGCAGGTATGGATACTGCTGACTATCACACAGTCATTTTTTGAGTAGGCTATATGAACCTTCATTGGCTCCCATGGGATGCCCTTTTGGGCTAGTTGGTAATCTGGTAGGGAGGCGGCGTCACCACCAGAACAGTGGCATTGCCACAACTAGCCTGATATCAATTCCAATCATGATATGCCATAGCAAAAAGTGCCATAGGCCGTGCACCTAGAACTGTTATGAAGAAATGATATGCCATAGGAGGAGTGCCATAGGCCCCATAACTCGGGCATTTGGCAGAACACCAAGGTGGAACATTATGAAATCATACTCCCGCACACAAATATATACGTCCAAGCATCCAGCAGTCTCCCCTCCACATTAGGGGCAACAATCTTGCAAGGTAAGACGGGATAGCACTCGGAGTTAACTAGGGGTTTTCGGGAATTATCCCCGATTACATGCGCTCAAATGCTACCCTTTGCTTCGCAATCGCTACACCATGCAAAGACACCGCCTTCATTTTCTATAAATCTTGATATTGTGTTGCTTTCAAATCCAGACTATACTTTAGTATCTCCGTCTCCAAATCCACCAAACTACCTAACGGGCTGTATGACTCGTGAAAAGCACAGCCATTAGGCCTTGGCCAGAGTACCACAACCACAAAATTCGTTGCAAAAATACCACCTGGCAAGCCCAACCATCCTCATGCACCATGGTTTTATTACCGCAACGCAGGTATGGCCACCACTTTAAACAGCAGCCTAGCGTGCATGAACTGTATGCCGACAGTTACACATGTAGCATCTTGAGCATCAACAGCCGCTCGTAATGCATGCTTATGATCACATGACTTTTTAATGCGCCGCAAGCACAGATTGCTGAGTAAGCAAACATATCCTTGAACCTGTCCCCCGACAGTTATGAGCATCTTTCTCACCCTCCTCCAAGCATCAATCTGCCTGATACATCCACCCCATCCCATCTTCTGCCTAAAGAATGCTGTGATATGCATATCTGTGTAAACAACTGCCAACCTGCTGCCGGTCAGTCAAGAGCCTGAAAATGCAGTGCTCCATCATATTCCCATCTTCAAACAGCATCCCTGCTGCATAAGGTCATATAAACCAAGTGCTTGAGTGCATGCAGATTGCGAAGCCTACAAGCAAAGTATCAAATAAACCTTTCACGGACCCACTTCCCCGGAAAGTCTCGACCCCAAGCCACAAACCCCCATGAAGCAAAGAGGCCAAAACAGGTTGTGCTTGTATTATCAACGACTTGGACAACACCCGATGGGGCGCTACCTATCAAGCAGTAACAATGCATACCAAAACTGTGAGTAAATTGAGTACAAGCTTCTGGTGCTGGAGTGAGATGCTAGCAACACATGTGCAAGCCGCTAGCTCATACATCGTTTACCACAACCAGCAGCAGTATACCTCACCATACCAATCATAACATCAATAACATCAATATGAGAAGCTCTACAGGATCCATATAACACATGGGGAGCTTGAGTGCAGTACACAGCAATGGGGGAGTACAACCTGCCTGCTGTATGGGCCAGCTGCAAAAAGCTCAAAGTAACCCTGTCAAACCAGGGCGCTGTAGAGTGCAGTATTTTGCAGAGGCTCGAAGGAAGCACAGACAGTCTCAGCAGCTACTGCAGCTGCCACTTGATGAGTAGGCAAACGAAAGCAGGCAGCCCCAACATGTGGGATACTGTGCCGGTGTTGGACGGATCTTTTTGTACAGTGAATACGTTGTTACAGAGGTCACAGGGCTGCTGACGATCTTGGCAGGAGGCCCTTTTACGTGGATGGGCACTTCATGTGCCATGAGCGAGGGCAGCCACAAAGTCAGCGAACCTGTTGTGCTGCTTGTTGCCGCCCTTCTCCAGTATCGCCTGACGGTACCTGTAGTGGACACTGTCCATCTCCCTGTATACAGATGACGGCGTGTGAGACTCAACTTAAACTGAGAAGGAACGCTGTATGCATGCAAAGCGTGCATTCCAAGTCCCAACATAGAGTCACGCTGACCAAAGCCCTCGTAACGAACCATTCACCTGTGCCTTTGCTCGTCCATAAGAGTCGCCATATGGAAAGCAGCCCCAGTGATACCAGCACCCACGATCAAGGTCGCCACCTGCAAATAATATGATCGGCTATGGGAACGAGCGAGGCAAGGACATGCGGCCAAACCCGTTTTTCAAGTGCCCCTTCTACCTTGCCGCAAAACGAAGCAATCGACGACATACTGCAACTAAACAACTTCTTTTGCGTAGGAAGCCCTTTTAAGGTCTACTGTCGACTCGCTGTTTATACGTCGATGGTTGCCTGACGTGAAGAGATGCCTTTGTTGACTTTTTTGGCTCTTGAACGTGCTCCTCAACAGCATGGACCCAGCATCT
The DNA here is from genome assembly GCA_963556185.1 of Pseudopediastrum boryanum. Classification (NCBI taxonomy): domain Eukaryota; kingdom Viridiplantae; phylum Chlorophyta; class Chlorophyceae; order Sphaeropleales; family Hydrodictyaceae; genus Pseudopediastrum; species Pseudopediastrum boryanum. The sequence continues at coordinate 5,065,207 of OY744502.1, read as the reverse complement.
ACTGAGTGCGCAGCCGTTGGCGCCCATATATAAAGGCAGCTTAAGCGGGGCAGTTGCAGGTCGGCAGTTGCAGCGTCTGCAGCGTCAGCATGTCTCGTAATCTTCTCGAGATACTGCCGGAACCGATTGAATCTTCCGTGACGTATTCGTGATGTGTTTGATTGACGCCTCACGCACTGTCTTCAGTTAATATGAAATGCATGCCACAAGACCACAGAGGTCGACCTGCGGCACATGCATGCCCATGGACCCGTGCTGGTGCAACACCCCAAAGGGTTACTGACAATCCCATACCATGTTTAAAGCTGTCAATCCAGCGGTCCTGAAGTACACCACACCATGCACCCAGCTATTGGGCTGCCTGGCTAATCCTTCAGCTCCCTTCCCTTCTCTGGCTCAAAGACTGCCACTGGCAAACTGACAGGGATTACCGCTTTCTGCTACCAGCCCCACCTGCTGTCTGCTTGTTCTTCCTCTCCCTCCTCGCCTTCTTGCTTTCCTCCTTCACGTCATCCAACTCAGCACGCAGCTCTGCCAAGAACTTCTCCCTCCTAATCGCTGCTGCCTCATCTCCCTCCACATCAATCTCATCCTCTAAGTCCAGCAGCTCTGCCATGCCATCAGCACCCAACCCCAACCATGATGCACCCTTAAGCTCCTTAGGTACCTCCCCTTCTGCTGCTGCTGCTGTTGCTCCTGCTTGTCCATTCCCATCTGCTCTTTCTTCCGCTTTACTGCGTGCTTTCTTCCCAGTCTCTTTACTGCTGCTGTCACTTGCAGCTTCTTTGAGTCTCTGTTTGCCCTTTACTAATCCATCTTGTACCCTGTCACTTGTCCCTGCTGCTGCACCTGATGCTGGTCTGCTGCTGCTGCTGCTCTGCTCCGGCTTTTTCTTCTTGGGTTTTGTGGATTCTCTAGCTGGTGGTGGCCCCATGACGATCTCCCCATCTTTGAGATGGGCTTCCTGCAGCAGTAATCCACAGACCCTTCAGATAAGTTGCATCAGCTGCTCAATAGGCCTCTAATTGAACACGCAGCAGTTCACAGCAGGTCAACAAACTCTACACAGCATTTGTTCCAGTAGCCATCCTAAAAAACATGTCACCTCAATCAAATGAAGCTGGAGGCAATCAGTGCATCTGCTCGTTTGCCAGAAAAATAAGCGCAAAGAAGCAAGTGGTGGGTTGATGGTGTATACACCAATAAGGCATTTGGCAATACCCCATTCCACAGAGGACCCTCACAATCTGGATCAATTCAAAACGGAGATCTAGTGCCCAGGACCACAATTGTTAATGATCTGTCTTGCACAGCTCATGCCAGTTTACGTCTCCATTATGATTGCACCCTAAGAACCTATGCTTGTTATTCCCAAATACCTCCCTTTTGCTCACCCATGTTCCCAGTCATTTGCCCATATCTTTGAAGCCCCAGCAGCAGATGCTGCCCACGATGAGTGGACAGAGAGGAACACTACCCTTGCCCATGCTTTTCTCAACAACCACCAAAATGCATACCTGCACTTGGCATTAGACTCATGACCTCTGTTTGAACCTCTGTCTCTCTGCTGTGCTTCCTCGAGTTCCTCCCTGCGCTTCCCAGCCTTGTTTTCGCACCTGTGCTCCTCCCCTCCCCTTCCCTTAATCTGCCTTCCTAGCCCCTGCCCCTGTGTTGACTTCAACCCATAACTCTCCCATCCCCGCCGTTCCCCTTGTCCCTCCCAATCTTCCGTCATCCTTTACAAACCCTTTCCCTTTGCCTTCCCCTGCCCTCCCACTCTCCTCCCAGCTTTCCCCAACCTCACCAAGATAGGTACTTCCAGCTTGTTGCTCAGCCGTTCCACTACAAACCTCTCCTGTGGTGTCACCACGCTGATGACGGTACCAGCAGCACCCATGCGGCCAGTACGACCAGCTCGATGTGCATAATGAGGGGCATTGCTGGGTAACTCCAGATTGAACACAGCATCAACCTGGAAAAAAAGATCAAAGATACCACTTTTGAATTTCTTATCATTACATTCGATGATATGCCGCAGGAAAAGTGCCTTAGACCCCACACCTTTAGCTGCTTCATTGCGGCGAGGTGTAGCGCACAATGGGCACACAACTCTCATACTGCTGACAATGAACGTACTACTCAGATCTGCCCATACACGGGCCAAAAGAGCCCTGGGTTTCACTATTGGTTGCTTGTAGATCAGTAGGACAAGCTTCCTTTTGTCTCAGCATACACTCACTGGTAAAACAAGAATACCTCATTGTAGCCACAGGCCCAAATGGCATCTCACAATCAACCTCGGTCCTACCCACACCACCTCCGCCAAATATACCGGTATCTACAGCAACTTACCGCAGGTAGGTCCAGACCCCGTGCAGCCACATCATTCACCAGCAGTAGCCGCATGTAGCCCTGCCTGAAATCATCCAGCACCTTCTGTCGTGTTAGCTTGCTCAGTTCCCCGTGTAAGACTCCCACCTGCAGCCAAACAGCAGCAGAGTTCACACTCATAGCTACTTCAGGGGAAAGAAAGGGTGCAAGGGTAAGTGTAGGGATATGCCTGTCACCCCTGGGTTCTGCAGGCAGCAAGAGCCTAACGGATAGGAAGGACTGCCTGTACCGTTATAGTAAAGCAATGTCAAAGCTGTGAATCTGTACAGTAAGCTGCTGTACTCTTTCCTATGCAACGCTACGCATCAGGGAGCTGGCAGCAATTACATGAGACAGATCCCTGCACAGCTTTCGGACCGCCAAGCCCCAGCAATCACAGATAGTACAGGCTATCCCTTCTCAAGGCGGCATTGTCTGCTCAGTCTTGCACGACACATGTGCTCTTCTCCAAATGCAACAAAAACCAGCACCACCCAAGTGAATTCTACCGTCTCTACCCAACCACTAACCCTGCCACTTCACCCTTAAACCCCACCCCACCACCAACCCTCCCTCCACCAATCTCACCTCCATATGCCGTGCCTCCAACTTATGCTGTGTATCCTTCAATCGCTGCTGCCAATTCATAAAGACAAGCCCCCGTTCCACGCCGAATGCATGCACACACTTCCGCAGTGTGTCCACCCGGTGTCTCTGATCACACACTATGAACATATGCCGTAACCCCGGTGGCATCGTGGGTACCAAGTCATCTGCTTCTGCACCACCCATCGTCCCCTGCACCTTTGGCTCCATCTCCGACCCACTCTTCCCCTCCCAGCCTTTCCCACCCCACCCCCATGCCGGCACCCCGCCACCGCCGCCGCTGCTGCGGCCGCTGGTTGAAGCCCCTCCATCGGCCGTCTGCGTGCTCGGCGCGGTTCCACTGGTAACAAACCGAGGCTCTGGGCACCACCTCCGGAACCTCCCCAGCACAGTTTGCGACAAAGTAGCGCTAGCAAGCACCGTCTGCCTCCCACCCTCCACCCTCTTCCCAGCATGCTCCACCACATGAGCCATATCCTCTTTGAAATTATCCCCTAGCAGCTGATCCGCTTCATCTAACACTAGTATCGGCGTCTGGTGTAGCTGCAGTACGCCCCGCCGGACCATCTCTGCAAGCCGCCCCGGTGTACCAACAACGATCAGCGGTTTATGTTTAGCAAGTGCCTCTTGCTGACGCTTAGGATTTGCGCCACCGATGCATTGCTGGACCGCAGGGCGGGCGGGTTCTGGGAGCAAGTTTTGTGCGACGCGCATGATCTGCATGGCTAGCTCTTGGCTTGGCGCGATGATGAGAGCTTGGATTGGGGAGGGGCGGGGGGAGCCATGCTGCTGGGTGGTGTCCTCGTAGAGCTGCTCAGCCCGCTGGAATGCAAGGGTGATGATGGGCAACAGGAATGCCAGTGTCTGGATGGGCAAGCAGCACGAGCCAGAAGTTGTAAGCATCATTGAGATTGCAGTTGATTACACACGGCTCATATGTAGAAATTTGACACATTGCTGGTATGGTGTGAAAAAGGGAGCCTGTTCTGGGTTGCATTGTCTGCAGAAATGCCCTGCTGCCAGACCACAGGAGGGTAGAAGACAGAAGTGACAGAGACGCGCCAAGTACAGTGCAAGTACTATATACACATGTGGATTCTGCTCTTTACGCCAGTGTTGTTTACACTAGCTTGCATAGCAGTGCATACATAGCTTTAAACACCCATCCAAATTATGAGGCTGGAAAAGTCCAAATGGCTGGACTGCTGTGGAGAATATACACACAGGACCACAAGGCCAACACCTTCAGCTACAACTGCCCGCCCCCTCTTGTATCCATGCTTTCTGCAAGAAGAGCAGGGTTGCTGGCGAGATCATGGAAGTGGCGATACCTACTTGTCATGAGCAAATTCCATGGGCCTAGTGTTATGTCTCTTCCAGCTGGACCTGCTTTTGCTGTAGCTAAGCTGTATCATTCCAGCACTTTTGGATCCCTGTCTTACCTTGCCAGACCCAGTATAGCTTTGGATGGCTGTGTTGACACCACTGAGTACCACTGGAATGGCAGCTTCCTGAATGGGTGACGGGACAATGATGTCCTGACGCTCTAGCGCAGGCTGCAGAATACATGGATAAGGCAGGAGAAGGCGGTAAGTCAGGTTTCTGCATGCACAGGGTGTAAGTACATAAAAAAGGGGCGCTGCACGGCCGGAAAGCTGTGCAGTGATCTATCTCATATAATAAAAGGCTATCCCAAAATCAAGGAGAGTTAAGATACAGAAGCAGCTCTTGGACGTGGTGCTTCAGGAATGCCGGCCCCACGCAGGAAGGAGTACTAGCCAGTTACTCTGAGCTGCTTTGTCACCTCTATTGAATGTCATGCAACAGATGCCTGGCAGGCGAAGCAATGGACTGCGCCTGGCCTGAGTGACATGCACAAAACTGGCATGCACCAGGATGCAATGCTGCTGTAATCCCTTGGAATTTGTGAATAGAATTGTGTATATATCCCTGAAGATCACCACTGGCACTGAGCACCATTGGAAGAGTGCTGAGGACAGGCACAGCAAACAATTGGGCAACAGGGTGCTAAGGAGCCCTTTCACAGATGCTTGCTCACGTACAGCTGCTCCATGTTCATCAAAGGGATGCCAGGTGTCTTAGCTGTTGTCTATGAAACCTGCTGAAGCTTACCATAAACATCTCGTCGACCCCAAGGTCTTCAAAGGAGGGAGCTTCCTGGAGTATGGACTGATCAGCAACATCCCCCGTGCTCGCGCTGGTTTCATCGGTTGTGTCGGTCGGAGTAGCATAGGCAACATTGCAGAGGAGCCGTGCGGTGAGGTGGCCTCGGTTAGGCCTTGCGCGTACGTGTGACAGGACATGTCGTGGTTGACGACCGCATGGGGCCACCAGCTTTTGCACACGGTTGAAGATGCCCTTGTTGCTATGCAAGAGCAGCTTGCCCGCCATTGGCATGAGTCCTCTCGCTACCCCAATCAAACCACGGAACCTCTTCAACCTTGCATGAGCAACGCAGAAGGTAGGCGTCAAGGCCGAATACAAAGTTGACTAGCAGGGCAGTTCGTGTGCTACTTGATCCATAAGTACAGAACATCAGCTGCAGCAGCCAAGCAGCAGACCCAGGACAAGTCGAGGTTTTGAGTGGCGCCGGGTGACTGGCGGCGTCACTAGAGTCACCCAGTCATCTCTGCAGCTCACCCCCATCCTTGATCGCATAGAGGGCACAGTTCTAAAACATCAAACTTGGTCAAAGCAAAGCAGAGAGTAATTATCAGCTGGGGCACCCCATTTCAGCTACAAGATGATGCATCAAAGAACGAGCTGCCATCAACTTTTGCCCTGCCTCCAACTCTAGATCACCACCTACACTGAGTTTATAAGCACAGCCACGAAATCTATCCATTTACAGTCCCTTTAAACGTCTCCGTCGCCATAACTCGCACGACCACATCATGCAACCGGAGGAAGCAGATTGACAGGCAATGAGAGTGTCCTGTCATCCCTATTTTCCCCCATCCCAGCCTGCATTGCATATGCAGGTCCCACTTCTGAATTATAGACATGTACACCGCTACACCCCTAACCTTATTAGGTATTGTCCATCCAACTTCCCCCAGGACCGCACCCTCCAGAACCACCCAAGCAGCACTGGCACCAATGTCAGGGTGGTGACCTCAACTCTATCCATTGTCACAGGAACACATTGCAGCACAGCAATACATGATCCAATAGCCACCTTATGTCCTTATCTGCCAAGATCCTATTACATCCTGACCCACACACTTGTCCGTGATACAACAGAATGGCCGCTGCATGCATGCCAGGCTCTACATTCTGAAGCATGTCAAGCTGTGACAAAACGTCTCAGGATTGTCCACTGCTTCCTCTGCCCATCGTCATGCTTGAGCATGCAACACCACATACAGGTCAACCATGGCCGCCTCCCACCTCATAATGTGCTGGATGCAAATCTGCTTGAACTGGCAACCTTGCAGTTTCTCCACCTACCAGGCAAGCCAATATGGTAACAATTACTCCCTTATCTCCCGCAGCATTCATAGCTGTCCTGCATCCGCCCTATGCTTAAGCACTCCCATGTACTGTGGTCTGCACTCAACAACCCGTGAAAGATCACTGTTATCACAACTGCTGCTGCTTCTGCACCCTCCAATCTCCACACATGCTAAGCACAGCACACCACCTCCTCAACGTATGCAACACGGAGCATGCTTGCTCCCTACAGCCCCCTGTTCATGCCAGTCGGACCTCTTCTGCAAAACCCTGGCAGGCCTGACACCGCCCTACCATACAGCAACGGCAGGACATGACCTACATCCTCCTGGCCCTCCAAGCTGCTAACTGCCACCTTTCAACTGACTAGGAAGCGTATGTTGCCCCTTTGACAAATTGCACTGCTGGCAGCCGCCCTCTGCAGATCTTCTCATTATGTATCCTGGCAAGCTCCAAGCTACTGGCAGCTAGCGTCACCCTTGGCAGCTAAGCAGCCACAACGTCCGTGTTCTGTGCCCTCCGAGTACCATATCGATGCTGCAATATGCACAACGCATCTGTCGTCTTGATGCCTTGGCCCAGAGCGTCCTCAGGGGTCTTCATGAAAGCAGTGCCGCTGACACAGCGCTTAGCGGAGCCACACAGCTTCGTTTCTGGGGCTAGATCTTCTGACCTCGAACTGTCTAGGCTTCTCAAGCTGCCTTGGGGCTTGTTAGAACGCTCATCTGCTCCTTCTCCATGTCCACCAACTGCTGCTCCCTGTCCATTTCGATCACCAGCGGCAATAGCAGCACCAAGAAGGTCGTAGAGGCTAACCAAGCGGCCTTTCCAACTGACATAGCAAGACGCCGGGTGACGTACCGCGTCTGAGTCAGGGCACTTTGGACGTCCATGACTGCTGATGAGGTAGGCGGTCACTGCCAGGTGTTTGAAAATATAGAGCTGGGAACGTTTGGACTTCAACCGCTATCCACAACTGTCGCTCCTTTATCTAACAGGGAATGCTCTGCCTTTCTACACTAGAAGGCGGCACTCGGTGAGAGGCGGGGTGAGACAGCACTACAGTATTTCCATGGAGTCCTATCGGCGCTTGATCGACCTTCTGCAAGCAATTCTCATCACATAACTGAATGAATTCGCCCGCAGGTCCGTGGTCTTGGTCTGCCTTCAGACTTGCGTGACCTGCCATCGAGGTTTCTTGACTGTACTAGCTTCGCAACATACCTTTATAGTTGGTGCTCACAGCCTGACTGTAAACTTCTCAACAAAGTGCTTTCCCAGCACTTGTCTAAGCTGTACCGCGCTGCTTGCTTGCTCCCATGATCCGGCAACTTGCAACCCCTCTTCGGGCCCTACTACAAGCCCGTGCAGGGCCTTCGACCGTACTTGCCATCGGTCATGGCAACCTGAGCGTGCCAGCAGGACTAGCAGATCCTGCGGATGCTGCCTCTACCAGCGGGAGATCTGCTGCAGCAGTGAGGCCTGTGCGGTTCCGAAGCAGCTTGGCAGCAGAGCAGGACTTGACAGAGGGAGGGCTTGTGATTGACGAGACAGCTGTACAGGTAGGGGACCACTTTAGCCTCATCACTTCACTACAAGGTAGCATTACGCATGCACATGCATGCACTGGGCATCATGTCGTTTGCTAGCTTCCTTATTGGGTCTTGGACAGTTTCGCACAGCCTCTGTACAAGCAGAGTACTTGTACTGCCTGCATGCTATCTTCCTGTTTCGCAAAGTTCTGGAATGAACCAGTCATGGCAGAGTTAACTCTGTGTAGTCTGTCCTCATGGTTAATCACCAGGCCGATCAGCTGCAAGCAATCAATCAGTCGTTGGTAGGAGTGAACAACCCTACCTTCGTTCCCAATTAGCAAGCCCTGCCAAGAGGGGAACCTAAATGTACAGCCTACTTTGCTGCCAGATTACAGCAACATGTGTAGCTGACTGCTTATCTTGTCCTTTGCTTATCATATTCAACACAGGCATTTCAGGGGGTAGTTCAACCAAAATGACATGGGGGGGGGGGGGGGGGGGGGCTGTCACTTGCCTGCAGGGTGGATGCCTTCACAGACAGTTAAACCAGTGCGTGCTCGGTATTTGCTGCCATGCTTGGTGAGGTAGTGTATGAACCAGGCTACCTCTTTCTGTAGCAGGGCTCGCCTCCGGTATGGCCAACTCCTGGAGCAACAGTTGTTGAACAGGAGTGCAGGCACCCTTCCTTCAACAAATGAAAGTTGCCAAAGACTGCTCAGTAAGATCACAGTCGAGATTTTCATGTTGCTGTGTGTCCTTTGCCCTGCAGAGGCTGAAGCAGCTGCAAGCGAAGTCCCCAGACAAGCCCCTCATGCTGCGAATCGAGGTTCAAGGAGGAGGCTGCTCAGGCTTCCAGTACATATTCAAGATAGATAGTGAAACAACTGCAGATGACCGGTAAGCGGAAGATCCTAGCAAGCGTGAGGTAATAGCACAAAGCATGCTGCCATTTTTATGCTGTGGGGCATGCGTCTGTTACAAAGTTGGTGAGCTTGCTTAGATGGGCAGGCTTGCAGCAGTGGTTGGCTGGCACTCTATAATCTGCAATTAGAGTGCCAAGAGAAAGGCTTTACATTTCATGATATGCCATAGCAATAAGTGCCATAGGCCCCGCACCTCAAGCTGTCACAAAGAACAGCGAGGTGGAACAGAATACGGGTAAACTTCGACATGTATGACAATATATGCCTAAACATGAGGTCCAGCAGCTAGGTCAAAATCACCCAAAACCTCCACTGCCTAATGGGGGTAAGAGCCTCCCTCCTACTTAAGAAAGCAAGGAGGGCTTGTAAGCCCGGGTGCAAGCAATAGTTGGTAACAAACCCCATTGGTTGGAGCTCACGCCACATCAGAAGGGTGAGCATAAGCATCCCTAATCTTCCAAGCAGCTGAAACATATTTAGCTTTACACTTAAATGCATGCTTGAAAGGGCCATATACCAAGCCAGACTCCTCATCGACGTCTACACCCCAGAACTCTTCATTAAGCATGCTATGCAGCTTCTCCTCATCAGATTTGCCATCCAATATCTGACATTTTGCAGCAACATCAGGGTCAGAAGTCAGCTTCTCCCACAGCTTTTGCCTTTGTGCCTGGTAAACAGGACAGTCAAACAAGAAGTGTTCAGGAGATTCAACTTCACCTCCCAATTCAGGGCCAAGATCACAGGACTTGCAGCACTCCCTACATGCACTTTGCCTGCTAGCGCTCTGCCTACCGAATGTTGCTGTCATAGCGTTGAGAGGAAGAATACCTGCAAGCAGCTGCATAATGAGTTCCATGCCTTTGCTCAGAGGGCCTGTGCACAGATATGGCTGCGGCTTGAAATAGTTAATATCGTCATTGTAAAGCTGCATGTATGTCGCTAAAGTAGATTTATTCCAAGCACCCTCCTCTCGAACAGCCCTGTCTCTTTCATATATACTCCACCTGACATATGCTCTGAAGCTAGGTAGGTGTCCCTCTCTCACTCTTGCTTGTAAGGTTTCCTCTTGCATGCCTAGTTCAGCCCTGAGCTTATTGAACCTCTTCTGCCAAGAAGTATAATTCCTATGGCTTGGCCAAGATGCTTCAAGTGCCTGCCTGCTAAGGCTAGTAGTATCCTTTTATGGTGTAATTTGAACCATCATTCAACCTTCCTCTGGTCTAACCAGCTTGATAGAGGTCTAACACCAGCTTCTGCCCTCAATACCTCATGGCAGATGTTTGGCTTGCAATGCAGTGATCGCTTCAAAACCTCTATTTGGATCTTAGACTCTATGGTATTTGTCTGCTGGGATGATGCCCACCATACCTCAGAACCATACTCAACCCTTGGTCTTATCAGAGCCAGCAGCATGGCTCTCTTAACCTCAAAGCTAACATGACGATTCTGGAAGAATGTTTGCAATGCATTAATGGAGGCTGTAGCTTTTCAATCATACCTGCAATGTGAGCCTCCCATTTGAGAAGGGCTCTGTGCGAGCTTGCTATTGGCTTGGAGGGTTGTGAATTTCTTAGAGGAAACGGGGCCCATGGTTTAGGCTGCTTTCCCTCTAAGGCAGCAGCATCACCAGGATGAACAAGCATTACCTCCATGTAGGATTCACACATTCACAGCTTCGCGCGCGGCATGATGCATTACTCTGATTTGGCCTTTTGGCTACTTGTCAAAGCTGATAATGTACACCGTATAGCCAAGCTGATCTTGGATGTTATCTGGCTCTGCGTGCGCAGGATATTTATGAAGGATGGCGCCAAGGTGGTCTGCGATTCAGTATCGTTAGGGTTCCTCCAAGGTGCCAAAGTGGAGTTTGAGGACAGCCTCATGCGGTCAGCATTTCAGGTAGGGGAGGGGCCTGTGTTTGTAGCGCTACACGTGATTCAGCATGGGGTGGATGTTATTGCAGATGTTATTGCATGAATGTGCCTAGGATAGCAGTCATCAGGGGGGTTATGCTGCTTGGTTTTTGATGATTTTCCAGGATAGCTGCTTTCTCAATGGGTATGATTGATAATCGCAGACCACCGAGCATCAAAAGCATGGCATGACGAAAGACTGCTTTTCTTTTCCGCACTCTCCCATTTGATTACATCTACCCAACCTCTAGGACACACATAGGGTAGTGCTGCAATTGCTTGCCTACTTGTTTAGTTTGGCATGCTTTACAGTCTCGCAGCCTGCGTTTTGTTGTTGTCATCCATCCGGGTCTGCATCCTGTTTTTCTTGCACGTCACAAATCAAGATGCCCAGACAGAAAAACACCATCACCACAGAAATGCATTGTGGGATTATTCATGCCTGCCTCATATAGTGTGCAGACGGCAGTCTAGTAGCTTGGCGGCTTCTATGATCACCATCTTGCCTGGTGTGTCTCTAGGCTCCGTAAGAAATTCATCAATGTGTGCTGTTCCCTTTGCAGATAGCTCAGAATCCAAACTCAGAGTCGAGCTGTGGTTGCGGGAGCTCATTTGTGGCCAAAATGTGAGTCATGGCCAAGATGGGAGTGGAAACTTCAAGCTGTACTGTCACTTATTTTCTCTGTTTGTGGGGTGGGGTGGTTGGGTTCTCACAGGGCCACTGATGAGGCACTGCGGCAAGTGTCCATACAGGTATGGCCTGCCCAGGGACATACACGCTGACTGGCTTAACCAATAGCGGTGTATGCATCAGTTGGATGTTCTCTCGTGTAACTTTTAAGAAGCAGGGGGCTGTGCCGTATTCCTATTAATGTGGGGGGTCAAATTTATTGTCCTGCCTAAAAAGGGTGTGGTCACAGTGTGTGGTCATTTTTCTAGAGTTCCCGGTGTCATCTGCGGCTCTGGCAGTGCTACAAATGGCCTAAGGATGGGCCATAAGGTGGTAGCCGCTTGCATGGGGCAGGTGAGGCTTGAGCAGAAGCACTCGACAGTGCTGGCATGCCAAGCTGTGTCACACGGAGACCCGTGCTACTACGAATCTTGCCGGAACCGTTTCGAAACTGTTGGTAATGTTTGTGGCCTGCTCCCGTGCTTCCAGTGGTTCAGTTGATCTGCGCGTCTTGCGTGTGAGTGTAGTTCAGAATTCAAGTCTGGAAGCATTGATCGTCTTCCTTATTGTAAGAAACGGGTGTTATGGCAGAAGAGCAGTGCAGTAATGACAGGACCGTACGGTTCTGCGTCCCAGGTGTAACCAGTAGCCGACAGGCACCAGCGCGGTCGTGATCCAACGGTGGCTATTTTCATCCGCTACGCCTGCTTGCTTCAGAGTTACAGGGGAGCCAATCCACGCTAGCTTAATAAGCGCGTCCATGAGAAGCATGAGGTGTAATACACGCTTTGTATCGATGGAAGCCTGTGTCTTCTAACATCCCCAGGACTCAGCCAAACTCGAGCAAACAGTCTTCCGTCCTTTCTTCTCGACTCGTCTTAGCATCTACTAAAGAGGCAAAATCATGTACCGAGTCCACATTATCGCCTTCATGGCGTACATGTCTCTAAGCGTGCTTCACCTCGGCATCCATGCAGAGGCTCGCAGTGGGCAGGGCTTGAGATCACTAGCAGGTGAGAGGCCCTTACAGCAGGGGATTTACGGTGTGCTTGACTAGGCCGCATGCAGCATGAGTGAAGGGCAATGATGTCGCCGAAGGTGGTAAACGCCGGGGGGGGGGCGGGCGAGCTCCTCTGCCACATATACTCGCTATGGCTCAGAGCTGGATGGTAGCCCTTTGCCACCGTTTCGTACAAGCTGCACTGGGCAAGCAGGGTTACGTTAAGACGGCCCGCTGCGACGATTAGTCCCTTCCGTCATGCAACTTACCCAAGCCTGGGGCTTCTATGACGTGATCAATTTCGTTCTCAAACAATTGCAGGCAAACCCTCCTCAGCTCCCTCTCCGTCCCCTTCTCCAACCCCCTCCAAATCCCCAGCCGTAGCAGCCACCCCTCAGCCGACCACAACGGGCACTTGTGTTCCAGTGGCAAGCCTGTCCACTGGCTTTGAAGCTGGCGAGTCCTCATCCTTTGTCCTGAAACAGCAAGACCCAGGTCGGGCAAACTTGCATGCACCTGCTCCAGGAGTGCATGCAGGAACTGGCAAATATGGTGCAGCTGTGACTGTCACAAAAGCTGGAGAGGCTCCTTGGCATGTGCAGCTCTCTTCTGCCCCTGCTCAACTTGTGGCCAGCAAGTATTACACACTGAAGTTCAATGTCAGGTCAAACAAGGAATCAACAGCCCAAGCTGCTCTGATTCAAGATGCTAGTTGGCAGGTAAGGGTCGGACATGGCATGGCATTGCTCATGTCTGTGGGCCGTTGCTGTCACTTGTTGCACACTTTACCGCTGTGTTGACTGCTGCCATGGTTCTACAAACTGCACATAGACAGTTTGCCTCAGATATGTAGACAGCAACTAGACGCATATCATATGTCCCATGGTGCTAGTTATCCAGATTTAAGGCATGCAGACTCAATCATGCAGAACCTGAGATCGCCTATCTTAAATCGCTAGCCTGCATTTCTACAGATGAATGACTTAATGAAGCACACCACCCCCCATCTACTCTTGCTGCTCCACCCAGGTGCTGTACATCAGTCAGTTCAAGACTACAGCCAAGTTCAGTGCCATCACTGTCAGCAACATACTGCCTCCAGCAACTGGCAACTACCTGCTAAACTTTGACGTGGGAAGTGCTGACAGTGGCACCTCATTCTCATTCGACGACATCCTAGTGTGCCAGCAAGACACCTGGGTGGTCCCTGAGTCAGTTAAGGTCGAGGGAGTGCTCAGGGCGGACACCAGCACAAGCTTCGAGTTGGGCTCGCCAGCGCTCTTCAGGCCACAGGTTACAACACAATTCGCAGATGCTTCTGTGGTACTTCAGCAGACTGGAGCTGCTGCAAAGACTGGGGCAACTGGTGCTGCCATTACTGTCAACAAAGCTGGAAGCCAGCCTTGGCACGTTCAGCTTGCTGGGCCAGCTGTCCGCCTTCAAGCGAGCAAATCCTACATCGTCCAGCTAGCAATGAAGCAGATGGTGCCATCGGCTGCTGGTGCAACCCAGCCAAATGTTGTGACTGTGAATTGGATTCAGCCAGAGGTTTGGACTGCCACTGCTGTGGGGGCTGTACAGCCTACTAGCAGCTATGAGGTTTACACCTTGCCTGCTGTGTCTCCTCCGCTGGATGGCCTTTTCTATTTGACTGTTGACATGGGCACAGTGGCTGCTGGCACAACCTTGTTTGTTGATGATCTGAACGTGTACGAGGCATAATAATGGTACCCGCCCAGGCAGAGTATTTGTTTTATCAGATGTGGGACCCTCTGTCCCTTTCCTAACGCCATCATGATGCAGGGAGACATGATTATGCAGCAATTCTGTCGAAAACATCCCTTCCTGTTTCTGGGTCCTTAGTTGCTATTGAAATAAACTGTTGTACTGCACCAGGACTGCAGTACATTGGCTGCAGGGATGTCCTGCTTTATATGAGCCTAAAATGTCCAATGCAATAATCAGAAGTCGTTCTTGGATTGGTCTGACATGGGTCCCTGGTAATCATGGCTGCGTGAATGATGAAGGCTGCCAAATGTCAACCCAGTGTTCCTTACCATCAGTGAAGGGTGCTGACCTTTGTCACAACCTCACTAATGCCAATCAATCACAATAGTGATGTTTTTTGCCATATGCCACTTATCAATCACGTGATGTTGTATGACAGATGTTCAATCTGTCGCTGCCATATTGTGTTGGATGCCTGAGATAGAAAGATTATGCCTCTTGTGGACTGCTGGATGTTTATGCCGTTTGTGTTTGCGTTAGGTGTGTGTGTTATGGACTTCAGTTTGTCTCTGCTTGTCTGTTTAGTATGGTACAGTAGCTCTCGTAATACGCACAACAGGTCTGTCTTTTTTGTCTGGGTTCAGTTTCTTTAGATAAGTGCAGTGAAATGAGTCTTGTGTGAGCCTTGGACAGGAACTTGAGTATGCCGCTGGAGCCTTGGCTCCTTGTGGGTGGCACTGCACCCACCGGGGCCTTGCTTTGACGGGGCCATTTGGTAATTGGTAACTGCCTCCCTATCTGCTTTCACTGATAGTGTGTCATGTTGCATCTGTTCGGCCGCGCACCGGTGACAGTGCACAGGTTTGTGAATACCAGTCCTCTGGCTTTTTGGCAGGGTTTGCGGCAACCAGGTCCCAGCCTGATCAGGCGCTAAGAGTTTCTGGCAGGGATACCCCTTTCACAATGCGTGCTGCTCGTCCTGTGCGCTTGAGCGAACTTTGGCCTGGTACTAGTTTACTTGATAGTTGACAAGTGGTAGGGACCAGGTCAGAGTATCTTAGTCAGGATCTGTGAAGCAGGCAGTGACTTAATTTCCTTTTAAAGACTAGGGAGTGCAGATGTGGTCCGTGTTGAGTTTTGATGTTGCTTTGTTTGTGCTGGGGGCTCCTGGGGGTGGCTGCCACAGCAGCAAATTCTACCCGTAAGACGGTCAAACCAAGTTTAAGTATACTGCAGCGTCCTGCGATATATATGGTCAGAGAATGCATCCGCATGCTTGCGGTATAGGGGAAGCATTGTCATGGTGCTTAGGGTTTAGGGTGGCAGCAGGAGAAAAGGAGGATTAGTGGCGGGTATGGTGACCAGATCTTGTGAGATGGTGACCAGATCTTGACGACTGTTCAGCTTCTGGTTCCGCAAAGACGTTAGAAAGTGCCGAAAGCTTGATGGCCCAGTGTGTCGACGCAGTTTAGTAAGCCCAGGGAACAACCAGTTGCAGCTGGGCGCGCAACTGGCTCTGCCCTTGTGCCGAGCAACCCCGGGTGCCGGCCATGAGTGTCTGTTCAGCTTTTGTTTTTACGCTCCCAACTGCCGTTGTGTATAACTACGCCTAGATGCTTACGGTGTACACGAGCCATGAGCCAAATTTGAAAATTAACCGTGTAATTGAAGTTGCTGGACATGCTGCAGAGCAGATCGCGTATGGGGCTGCACTGCTCCAGTGGGAATTGCGTGCATGGTCTCTCCTCATGTAAAGCTGTGCGAGTGCTAAGATGTACAAAACTGCAAAAGCTCAAGCTAGCCGCGATCCAGGTGACAGGCTCTGTCACGGAGTCGGACGATACGGAGCCTACCACAAGCGGTCTTCAGGCTACACAACGCACGCTTGGCAGTGCTGGTGTGGCCTCGGTATCGAAGTCTGAAATGTTCACAGACCAGCAGATCAGCAGCTGGAGCCCGCAGCTGCTGGCATACCTCCCCATCGGCGTGGCCCTGGCATTGGCAAGGTCCATGCTGTGGATCGTCTGCATTGCCATGGATGCTCCATGGTTTCGTAATAGAGAGGTTATCGACACATACCTATCCCTCCTTGGAGTGCGGGTAGTTTGGGAGGGCGAGGAGAACATCCCTAAAAACGAATCGCATGTTTTGGTCAGCAACCACTTGAGTGTGGGCGACCTTATGATGCTTTTCACCCGGCCTCATAGGTATATCCATCTGATCACGTCCGCGCTACCAGGCCCCGTGTATGGTACCAAGAATCTACCAGTTTTCCTCAAACCAGCAAGCAAGGACTCATACGAGGAGTTAGCAGCTGCGGCCCACACCCCTTTCAGCAGCATTAGCAGCTTCAGTGAAGATGAGTCAGATGTAGAGCCGGAAGCACAGCACAAGTTACCCAGCTGGATGGCTAAGCAGTCGCAAGCTGCAGTAGCAGCAAAACACAGCAGCAGCAGCAGCAGTAATGGAGGTGACGCAGCAGCAGTCTCATCTCCTCTTGACCACTTATCCATCAAGGTAGACCTCCACCATCAGCACCACCAGCAGCAGCAGCAGCAGGATGAGGCAGGGCACGGCGGACTCCATCAACACCTCCACCACCAGCAGCAGCAGCAGGAGCAGCAAGCAGCAGCGGCCTCTGATATCACGGCCATTCACGTCTTCCCAGAAGGTGGTATGACCAACGGGCGAGCCATGATGCATTTCAGCCGTGGCTTCATGCGCTTTGCAGCCCCCCTTCCAGTAGTCCCTGTCGCGCTCCGCCTCGTAGTCCCCTTCAAAGACGTAACTTCACACACCTGGACCTCAGGGTTCCTCAGTAACCTCTTCTGGTTTAGCTTCCAGCCCTGGTGTGAGCTACGTGCTACTGCTCTGCCTGTTGTGCGCTACACCCCGGGTCAGAGCAAGGCAGAATTTGTGCAAGGGGTGCAGCTGGCTATTGCGGAGGAGCTGGGGGTGTGGGTTTCGGAGTTGAACATCCAGCAGAAGAAGAAAATGGCAAAAAGGAAAGCGAGCAAGAAGTGAGTTAGTAGTATGGTTGAAGGAGTATTGCGTGCACATTGTTGCATTTTGCAAGGTCTGCCAAATGAGATAACATCAGCTTTTTGGCAGTGTGCTTCCTTTTGCAGTGTTCAGGGTACCTGGGGGGGCTGGGGGGGTGATTGAGCGTGGTTGTTTTGGGTATCCTGATATAAAAGGAACACATGACCACCGACAATGCAAGCCATGTGTTGCTGTGTGTGAGGCTACTTCTTGCATGAGTTTAGCCGTCCTCCTGGCATGCCTGCATCTTTCTTGTTCCGTGCAAAGGTCTTGCTGGTACATCAAGCTTGGCAACTGAAATCCACATAGGCAGTTTCTGGGCTGTGAGACTTCCACATGCGCAGTTTTGGAAGTGGGGGTTGAGGAGAGGGGCCTGTGCTGCATCTGAGTGTCCGTTTTTGAAAGTGCTGACTATGTATGCAGTACTCATCGTTTTGTGCATTTTTCTTAGTGGTCCGCAGCACTGTTGCAGGATGAAATAGTCTGAAACCCAACTTTGGCGCAGCTACTACTTACATGTGCAAGATGTCCTAGCTGCTTTTCTTGGCCACTGCATATCCCATCAACATGCCTCTTGCGTGCACTAGTTGTCCTATTGCTCCTGCTGCTGCTGCTCAGACGTTCATTACATTTAGCGATGCTGCTATCAGCTTGCACGGCTGTGTTTGTGCAGTTTTGCCGATTGGGGCAGTGTTGCAATCACCAAATGAAACCTGGGTTGCTAGCAGGGGCACTGGCTTTCAGTACTTAACAGAAGAGTCTATAGGGCTTGTATGGACGCTACATGCGGTTGCCTACGGTATTGAAGCATGGCAGTTCTATTTTGGTTTTTGAGGTGTTATGGCATGAAATGGTATGCATTGATCTCATTGCGTGGCAATGCAGGCCTTTGGAATCTCATAGAGATATCGGCTCGTTTGAGTTGGTTTAGCCAAGATGTTGAATCAGCAAGAAACAGGTTCAATGCAGGTGCGCTGCTGTCAACCTTTTGTATGGTACAGTCGGATGTGTTAGCCAGTAGGCAGGGTATGTCTTAGGCAGGGCATATCCTGGATTGGGTTGAGAAGGGGCCGTCATTTTGATATGACACTTCAGTTTAGCGTCTTTAGTATCTGTGCTTGCATAGCATGTGCTGCTGCTGCCTGTAAAAGGCATACATGACATAATGGCACCGAGATGCATGGCTGATCTGATGCTGGGGTGTAGTATGCCGGACAGCACAGGGGGGGGATGCTAGATTGTGGCGGTTGCCGCACCTTCAGTTTTTGCTTGTTTGTTTCTTTGCGGCGCCACCTTTTGAAGGGCCCTTTTGTAGCCATGAGCGTCGATTTGTGCCCGTACTATGCCGGGTGGCACTTGCACAAGGGACAGGGAGCTGTTTTTACTCAGAGCGTGCCCCTCATGCTGTAGTTGCTGTTGTTATCTTTGTTTGTTTGTTTAAGAACCAGTAGGTTGGTCGGGGCGACGGGTCATGCATACAGTAGTAAGCCCTGGCAACTGGGATTAGCTTGGGTTTGTACTAGGGGTGTATATGTGCTCCTGTGTAATAACCAGACTATCCTGCCACGCCATTTCGAATTCATCAAGTGTAAGAAGAAGAGACCTCAATTGTTACGGGTAGGCAGCATCTTCTGTGCTGCTGCGGTACAGGAACTGGCCTTACCAGCTGCATTGTTGGACACAGATGGGCTTGCATGACGGAATGTTCTGGTTCTGGAAGTTGCTGCTGGATGCTGAGCCGATGGGTCGTGCTTGCCATACCCTTACACCAGCTTCCGGGAGATCCCACGGTCAAGGGCATGCTATGGCGGAGGTACTGCCTACAGCAACGGGCGAGCTTTATTACCACTTATGTTGCCCAAAAAACTGGCGTTGTACCACCCGTATTCAGCAAGAAGGGGGGAAAGGGGCAGAGTAACTGCTCCGGTGACGGCATGGCTCGTTAAGTGTGAAGGACAATATCAAGGCTTGGAGTGCGAAATCAGTGTGTCAGTATAGACCTGACGTCTTAATCCACTCTACGATTCAAACCAGCGGAGGGGGAACAGGTTCGCGCCAGTGCTCTCGGCCGGTGACACCGCACACTAGTTCCCTAACTTCGCCCCTCAGTCATCAAGGAGCAGTGGCCTTCCTGCCGGGCTTTAGGGGACAGCCAACAATGGCAATGTCTGACGTACATTTCTCGTGCTGCTTCATCGGTTGCTCACGTTGTATAATCTATCTGGAACACCGAGGCCTCCTGTGAACCTTCGCGTGGCTTCCCTCGTGCATTAATAGCGAGGATCTGTAACATCCTAGATAACAAGTAACATTCGCTCTCATTTGCTGTTGCGGGCGTTGGTCAGTGTTCTAATCTGGCACCCACGCTAGAGTGGCGATGTGGCACCCATGCTAGAGTGGCGATGAGCTAGAGTGGCGATGTGGACCTGTCTGCATCATCCCGCGAGCGCTTCATTCTGGATGCGTCTGCCATAACTGCGCAACGTACAACTTGATGGAGCCTGGAGGCAGCTCTGGTGAGCCCGCAGCGACGGTAGCCGTTTCACTGCGCGTTATACACCACAGCAGGAAGCATGACAACCCGACAGAGCCCAGCAGGCTTGCAGAACGAGATTCTCTACAAGCTCTATCGCACAGCCGCTTGTCTTTGCATACAGCTAGGTAGCTACTGCAGCACCTCCCATCAGCAGCAGCTGTGCTGTGGGTCCTGCTCTCTGCACAGCACCCAAGGCGGGGTTGGGGTACCAGGAAGCATGGCATACTGCCTGTTTGAACATCTTTGAGCAAGGGCTCTCATTGCATGTTCAGATGCGGGAGGTGGATTAGTGCTTCTCTGGACGGCTTGAGCAGCGCTGGGTGTCTGATAAGAAGAGAAAACATCCCTTCAGTTGTACCCGTGCTGCATCACTCCTCAATGCATGTAGCTCGTGCAGAAGGAAAGACCAGTACACAGAGAACTCAGCTTCGCGGTAAACAGCAGTTGAAGGGAGTTCAGTCCTTTTGTTGCCTACCCAAGCAACCATAGTGGCAGAAATATCATATGCAGCAAGAAGCAGTCATAGCAAGATGAATTCATGTGCAGCAATGGCCTGGCCATAATCCTTCTTTCCCTGCTCCCAACACCCCCCCTCCTGTGACTCTGCTGTTAACAGCTGTCTCTTGCATTGGTTTTCACCATCTGCAGTCCTATTGCACCACGTGCTGATGGGTTTGCTACTGTAAGATTCACACAGTGTATCAGCTTCAACACGTTTACTTCAAAAAAGAGCATCAGAAATGTGCCGCCTGCTGATCAAGAACCAGCAGAGGCCTGCCAGCCCTCTTAAGCTTTTAATCATCTCTAACTTTCAATATGATACCCTCCTTTCCCCCCTCATACTCCAATTTCTCCGTTTCACCAGCTCCCGGTGTTTTGAGCTCCCATCAACCAATTCCCTATTCCATGTCCCTTGCAGGCCTCCGCTCCTCCAGCATGCTCCCCTGTCTCTTCCTCCTGCTGCTCGCAGCAGCAAGCGCCCCGCAGGTCACTGCCCAGTCACTGGCCTTCACCTTCCCCACTGCCACCATCACCGGCGGAACCTCGGGTTTCACCTGGACCAGTACCACCACGTACACACCCACGACACTGCAAGTGCCCATTACCTCCACTGCCAGCACTAGTGTGCGCATTGTAGTGACTCGGACAGCTGCCAGTGGGCAGGCACGGTTGCAAGGGACTATGATCATAACTAATAATGCAGCATCACAGGCAACGTTAGGACAGGTGCAGCTGACAGCAGGGAGTGCCAATGGGCCGGCAACGTGTACCCCGACAATACTACCGGGGCCAGGAGGGGCAAGCAGTTGTACGTTTAATTTTCAATTCACCCCTTCTGGTGAGTGCTGGGTGAAAATGGGGGTAGGGGAAGGGGGCGTGGGGGGCAAGGCTATGGTGTGTGGAAGAGGGATAAGAGGTCTGAGAATAAGGAAGGGTGGTTTGTCCAAAGAACTGTTGTTGTAAGGGGCTGTTGTTGCAAACTGCGACTATAGAAGGAAGTTCAATTTTAACGGAGGTGGCAATGAGTCAGTGACTACACAGTCCCGACTACACAGTCCCTGGGGTTCTTTTACCTACGGCACATGTGGCCCACTAGCAGCCGCACTTTTAATTGGAGATACTCAGTACCACAAGTGCAGGTTGTTACAAAGGGGTGGACTATGTGTAGGTGTAGAGGCCTGTCAGCACGTGGAGAGGGGTAGGACTTGTTGCTTGGGAAGATGAGGTATTTGGAGGGGGGCGGCGGCAGGGAAAGCAGTACTTGCCCCGCTTGGGGTAGGCGTATAATGGGTAGGAAGGAAGTGGAGTGAGGGGCGAGAGGGGGGTATTGAGTGGGAGAGCTGCTTGCACCAGACAAAGCGCATTCAAGACCTACACAATTTGTTTCTACAGTACTTAAAAGCAAGCTCACAATGCATGACTCCCTCTGACATGGCTAAAGGCTCCCTCCTGGTCAAGCTCTTAGACTTTTCACTGCTGATTGTCATACAGGCGTATTCCAAGTCTCCGCGCAAGCTCAGTTCAGTTTAGCAGTGGGAGGCACCCAGCTAAACAGCGGCACTGGCCCAACCCTAGACCCTGCTACAGCATTAGGGGCACCCGGTGCCGGGTGTGCCACTGTCACCCAAACCTTCTCACCAAGTGCAGGCACTACAGTGGCACCTTTCCAAACGTCAGGGAACGTCCCTGGCGCAGGAGGTCGGCAGATCTGTGAATCGACAACGTTTGATGGTGTGGTGTTGTTTGGGAACTTCCCACAGGGTGTCACTTCTGGGTTGAAGGAAGGCACTACACCTGGGACGTGCACACCTAATTTGCAGGTGTGGGGAAAGGGGGTGTGAACAGGGTTTACTGGATCAGATCCTGTAATAGAATAAAGGTGTGGTTGCTCAGGGGCACCTAGGTCAAACCACCAAACACACAATCGATGGGTGTGGATGCACACGGTCATTCTTGGCGTGGGCTAGTGTGTACTTCTGACAGAGCACATGATGCACTTGTGTGTTTCTAGGAAGTAAATGCAATTTCAATCAGATGAATGAAAGGTATAAGGAATGTTGATTTGGGCAGGACAGCAAAGGCTGCAAAGCATTGACGACCATATTGGGATGTAAATGGTGCATGTGAATGGGTGGCCACTACGTAACAATCACTTAACGTACTCAAGGTTTCTTCTTGTCATTTAGACATGCAACTAGCTTAGTGCCCCGTTTAAGTTGAGTATTGTAAGTACTACTGTCACGGCTACATGAATGGAGTGTCCGGCAAGTTTTGGCAGCGACACGGGACCTTAGGACTGAGTAGTAACCGACTTCTAGCCACCTTGCCTCAAAAGAAACCCCCTGTTACACCATATAGGACACAGAAGTTTCATTGATTGAAGTGGAAGTTAGACCAACTGCCCTGATGTGCCGCAATTCCCATTAGGACTTCGATCAGAGTCTTTACTTTGCCTGCTAGGCACCTTGAGGCGCTTTGGTTGGCTGGTCATGTAAAGTGATCTTTTATGATGCTGTTTGCATCAAGGCATCCCATGTAATTCGGGCACTTATGAGAACCAGCTATGGTATATGTTTCACCTTGAAGTATGTAGGACGTTTTGTCTGCTTAGAGGTTGCGGCTTGTACCTAGCAGCCCTTTTCCGCACCTTAACTTTTTTTGTTTGTTTATTTGTACAAGGCCAGCCGCTTAGCGAGGGTAGTCATTCACATCCATAGGGCCTATGCCAGGTGATGAAACCCCCTCGTAGTTTGCACTAATCAGCTGCCAATTTATTGCAGGCTACTGATATAACGACCATCACCCCGACTGACCCTGGTTCCACACCTGTCGCACCCCGACAAACACCTATCACTATAACAGCCACAGGTTGCTCTAATCCTAGCATCATTGCAACCCTCAGTAACCTCCAAGCCCAAACTGCAGCCGCTGGTGCCCCTACTTGGTCTGTCACTACCACAGTGTCACCGGCCAGTGTCACTTTGGGCTCTGGGCCGGCAGCTACCTTCACAGTAGTAGCGACCAAGACGGAAGCAGCGGGCGGGGCAGGGGGCGCGGCAATGACTGGGAACGTGGTTTTGAACAACCCTGGTGGGCAGCCTGCGACCGTAACATCAGTAAGCATAACTGCAAATGATCAAGCAGCAGGACAGGCAACTTGCCCGTCACCCACTGTCCCCCCGGGTGGGAGCATCACTTGCACGGTGTCTGGAAATCTTCCTGCCGGGGCAGCGAGTTTCAGGGTAGTAGCAATAGCCAGAATACAGGGCAGTGCTGAAGTTCGGTCGGAGCCGTCAACAGTGACAGCGCAAGCGGCAGCAGCACCTAATGACGGGTGTGCTGTAGTGACAGATAGTGTGTCAGTGACAGCTGGAAATGCACCACAAGGGTTTAACCCAACAGTGTCTGGACAGCTGCCCAACAACCAGAGGGTTTGCCAGACACAGACGGTGACATATACAACAGCGTTTGTGGCTCCAGCAGACAGGTCTAGATGTGGGACGCCTTTTACGGTAGGTACAACCGTGGCTCAAAGTATATAGCTATGTGGATGGAGAGGGCGGGTGGAGAGGACATGGGTTGATAGGGGAAGAATGTGGCGGGTCTGAAAGAAGAAAGGGTGTGAGGGGAAGGGGATGAGGAGAGCAGGGGAACTGGTTATGCAAGAGAATGGTGCAGGATCTAGGTCCCGTTGACCATGCATGTCAGGGGCCCCTTTGTGGGTAGAAAAGTGGTTTTACGGGGCATGCTGGAGGTCTTGGGCGAAGCCTCGTTGCCACTACTTGGGGTGCTGGCTGGCTGCGAAATGGGGCGCTGTGCGATGTAGCATAAATGGGCCCGGGTGTTAGAGGTACCCTTGTTAGGAATGCTGCCCTTCCGTTTTATGTATCGCAGAGTTCACCTGCAGCTGCTGCTGCTCCTCCTGCTGCTGATGATGGTGTCAGGATATGGTTTGCTAGCAGTCAATATGAATGCTGCTGCCTCTAGTGTTGATGGTGGGACTGCTACTAATGTTAATGCTGGTTCTCAGACATGCTGCTTGTGCACAATTGCCCATTCGTCACTGCTGCTGCTGCCTCCCGAGGTTAGGGAATTAGATGCTGCTGAAGGTTTTCAGCTACTGTGCTGCTGCCACTTCTGGGTCACCCCTTGCTACTGAGAGTGCTCAATCAACATCTGCCGCCACTACTGCTGCTGCTGCTGCTGACCCATTCCTGGTGCTCTCTTAGTATCCTGCTGCTGCGTTTGCTGCGGCGGCGGCGGTTGCTGCTGCTGTTGCTGGTGTGCCTTCTGCCCCGGCTGCTGCCACTGTCCTGTCAGTCAGCTGCTGCCACACACTGTTGCTGCTCCTGCTTTGCCGCTGCCAACGATCACCCCAATTGCTATTGACAGTGCTTACATCACCTTAAGTCTGCACTGTTGTTCTGCTGCTATAGGTAAGCAATAAGCCGACCCTCACACCCACAGGAGGACAGCCAAAGACGGCTACTGCAGCACTCAGTGTCACTCAACCCTGCGCAAATGGCACTGCTGCCCCTGTGGCCCCTTCCCCAGGTGGAGGTGCTGCTTCACCTCCCACTCCAAGCTCACCCACGGGTCCCCTGAGCGGTACAATTACGGTAGGATCTGTCACTCGATCTCGGGCTAGCAAATGGCAGGTGCAGATCACGACGGTGCCAGCAACTGAGGTGGTTTTGTACGGTGGGCCGCTGTTTGGGCAAACCATGACTGCGGGTGCTGCGTACACTGTGCGCTACACGAAGATTGAACCTGGACAAGATGCTGTGGTTACAGGGGAGGTGGTGTTGACGAATACAGGGGGGGCATCTGTTGATTTGCGGACTGCAAACGTGGTGTTGGATGGGGTGCCCTACCCCACGTCTTGCACTAAGGCAGCAGCACCAGCAGCAGCCAATAGCACTGCTACAGGCAGCTCTACAATAGCAGCAGGTGGATCACTCCGGTGTAACTTCACCGCGAACTTCCTCGTGAGTTCACGGGGTGATGACGCAACAGCGACGGCTGCAGTGACGACCACAACAGGCGCCACCATCCCGGTGACGCCAAAGGCAGTGTCGCCTGGTGCCACACCAGCATCTACAGAAGATCCCAACGGGTGTGTAACAGTAGGGTTCAAGTTTCTGGATGGGGAGGCCACCGACGCAGGAGCAGTGTGGTTGCCGGAGGAAGTGAGGGGGGTGCGCGGGGTGACACTTCCGGCGGAAGGAGTGACTGAAGCCACACGTGGCCTCAGGATCTGCAGCAGCAGCCAGTCTAGTTTTAATGCTGTTTTTGGGCCTGTGGGGACGAGAGCTTGTGGAACATACCAGGTGAGTTGGTGAGGTGGACCTTTATGCGCAGCAAGGGAAGAAGGTGTGTATGAGCAGAGTGCAAATGCCTAGGAATTACTTGAGCCATGAAAGAGTCCCAGGAATCGGTGACAGTAAGGGAAGAAGGTGTGTGACTGTTGGCACATACCAAATTGCAAAGCTCGCGAGGGCGTGACCTGTTTTATGCAACCCTGTGTTGTCTGGGTAGCCAAGAAGCGGTGCTCTGAAGGGGGCTTGGTAAAGCAAGATAGAATGTGTCCCAGCTGACAGCATGTATCGCCTAGTGTAACCATGTATAAGACTGATAGATCACTGCGCAATGTTGGGCCGTGCAGCACCTGCGACCTCAGACCAAGCAATTTGGTACCGGAAGTCGTTGAATAATAAGACATTCATGCCCCGCAGGCTGCTTCCACTGCCGTAGCATGGGGTTCAAACCTCATCGCCAGCACTCGCGATGTGCTGACCGTACGTGCCGTGGACTGCGCACCAACCCGACCGGGCACGGGAACCCAGCCCCAGGCCCCTGACAGCCTCTTCCCTGGGCCCACCCCGGCTACCGCAGCAGCAGCAGCATCTCCCACCGACAATGCAGCATCTCGGGTACTAGCAGTCGCTCTTGCAGATACCGCGATCAGGGCTGGGAGTCAGGTGGAGTGGCAGATCAGTAGCGAGCCGCTGCAGCCGTCCGCATCGCTGCAGCTAGGCAAGACGGGGCGAGTGCAATATGATTTGACGGTGCGACGCTCGGATCCGAAGGAATATATTGTGACCGGGAACATACAGCTTCGGGCGATCGGGAACAGTAATACGACGGTAGCTACGCCGCAGGTGTTCACGGTTGGTGGGGCAGGGGGTGGGGGTGGTAGTAATGACACATCAAAGGCAACGGTGGCGTGCCCCGGGGGCAGCAGTCAGATCATACGGGTGACGGCTGGCAGTACACTAGTGTGTAGTTACACTTTGTCAACGGGGTCAGGCATGGGGAGGCTACGTGTGGTGGTGGAAAGGGTGCAAGGTGGGCGGGTTGCTGGTATGGTCACACGTACGAATAGATATCAATGGGATGCTGCAAAGGATCCAAACGGCATTGGGTGTGCGCAGGTTTACATGGGTTCAATAGTGGGTCAATCGCTGGTGCCTGTTAATGCTCCAGTGACGGCTACGGCACAGGGTTTCGGGGCACGTTTTGCAGAAGTGACAGAGGCAGGGGGTGACGTGGCAGCGGTGTCCGCGAGGGATCGCCTGGAGAGGGGGAAGACTGGGGAAAAGGCAACTGCGCAAAGTGTGCGAGTGTGTGGGGTGACAAGTTTCAAAGTGTCCACTGAAACCAAGTCGGATCCAAATCTAAGGTGCAGGTCATACCGGGTGAGTGGGGGTTTGGACAAATACTAGTAGGATTTGCAACCAGTGAACCTCTGAAGACCCTAGCGTAACCTAGGGCGGTGTGGTCTTTGGGAGGTTAACAACACAGTAGCGGCCTTGAGAAAGTGCCCAGTATTCTACCTTGGCAACCTCAATTGGACACTACAAGTGGACCATGTGCAGAGAGGGGGTGGGGGCGGTGCTGGTGGCAAGCTGCTAATGCTGTTGCAGTATAGGAAGCTTGCGTTTATCGTCTCCACACAGAGTGGAGTTCTAGGCAGTTCAGAGTCAGCGCCATGTGAGTTAGCAGCTGCATGCACTTACAGGAGGGACCTGCTGGGGCCAAACTGGGGCCTAGGCAGCGGGTAAGACATGGGACAGAACTCAGGCAGGGGTGGGATGGGGTCTAGTGGGCAAATAGTGCTCTCAACAAGGTGCTGAGCACATGCGGCACTGAAACGAGTGCAACATTGTACGGTCCTACTCGCATGTCAGCGTCCAGGACAGCTAGCCATTGTCAGTACAATTCATGATTGGCCAGAGCATAATCGCTGTAGGCCCATCAGTGTTTGATGATGTAGTGAAACCCCAATCTTCCCATATGTATGAGTGGTAATCTCATTTCTACTGACATTTTCTGCATGGCAACTTCGAAGTTCACAGCTTTCTCTTTGCGGGGCTGAATGGCATGCATGCCAACATCATAACCACTCCAACAACCATTCCTGAAAATAGTGACTAACAACTGACGCCCCAATACCCCACCTTACTGCCCCCCCTAGGTGATGCATCTAGCTGAATTGCAGATCCCAGGAGGTGACCCATCAGTGCTTCGTGACTCTTCAACTGCCACCATTACTCTCCAAGGTTGCCGCTTTGACGTTTCTGCCTTCGACGCCGATGGTACTTTCTCCAACATCTTCGGAGTGGACGTGGCACTGGTACGCTACGTGGTCAACACCAGGAATGAGCAGCTACAGCCTGTGTTGACCAAGACTTACAGTTGGACCACAAGTTTGACCGGGAACGTAACCAAAGATGGGCAGATCAGGCAGCCGTTTAACAGGACGCTGGCGGTGGGGTATAGTAGTACGCATACGAAAGGGGAGGCAGTTCCCAGTGTGAATGTTACGGGGAAGTTTACGTTGACTTTGCCGGCGGCTGGGCAGGCTGATAGGCGGAGGGATCAACGGTGGCCGCCAACAATGCAGGTGAGGGCTACTGCTTAGGTGTTTTGGGTTTGTGGTGGTTTTGGGCTCGAGATACCAGCTTGCAGTGCAGAGCCTGTGTCACATCTCTGAAATAGCCATCTACTAAGGTACACAATATGTTTTGCAGGCCTGGGTGGACTGTTTCAGAGAACTGCCTAGGTTTTCATGTCCATTCCTTGCCATGTCATTTGTCCGCAATTCGTAGCTCGCAGAGCATTCATGTCCTTGCCTTGTTCTTATATTGTTACCCTTCTTCAAGGGTGTTAAATGGTGTTCAAGCGCGGTAAGGAACTTTATGCTGTTCTATTCTCTACTGCAGGTCTTACTGTCTGACGCTTCCGGCACTACTTCCTTAGCCCCGATGACCTGCACCCCCACACCCTCCAACACCTCCCTCCTCAACTCCTTGAGCTGCGTCTTTACAGCCACAGACATGAACCCTGCTGTCACTTCCTCTGGCCTACCGACCTTCCTAGCTCAGCTGCTACTCAACTCAGACTCAAACCAGAGACCAAGTGCAACACCAGCCTACCTCTTCGCGGAGCCCTTTCTGGTGCAATCCACGGGCCAAGTGCAAGTGGTGGAGCGGGGGGCATGTGCCACTATCACTGCAAAATGGAAACCAGAAGCTGTACCTGCTGCTGCTGGTGGTGCTGGTGCTGGTAGGGGGGCCCAGAAAGCTCCGGAACTAAAAGGGACTGCAGTTGGTGTTTGGCCAGATTTAGTCAAGACGTGCAGCAGTGCGACCTACAGCTATGCCCTGGTCTTAGGACCCGGGGATAAGAACAGCTGTACCACATGGCAGGTAAGGCCGTTGCTATCCCAGTTAAGTATTTGTTACTTAGGATTGTTATTGTATCGTAGTACTTTCACTTAGTGTGAAATCCTGCCGATGGCAGTGCTTTAGCTTTCGATACGGCCGAGAGGCATTGCAGATCCTATAGCTAATGGCTCAGAACAGAATGGGTCAAGACAGAGGAGTCTGGCATTCAATCAGCTTGTTTATCTTGGCCTCCTTTACAAGTGTTACATTGTTACATCTACGCTCGCTCCACCATGAGTGGTGTACACTTTAGTAGGCTTACTACAATGAGGGCACCCGCCTCCTGAACACAACCAATATGTCCTGGCTCATGATAGTCACCACCTCCAGCCCATCCACCTCAAATCTCAATTCCTACACCATATCCTCCCAGAAGGGGTGGCCTCGCCTGCCCTACCCTTCTCCACGCTTATGTGCCCTCCCAGCTCCCGCGCCCTGATCCCTCTTTGCAAGCAAAGACCTGCTGCATGCATACGTTTCCCCGAGCCATGTTGTGATGAAGGCTCCAGCGGTTGAGGCTTGCAGATGAACATGTTTGGCCCATCTTGCTGGAGGGCACTTGGTGCATTGTTTGCATTCGAGCTAGCATGCCTGCGTGTTGTCCTCATCATTTGTGCGTTTTAGCTCATCTGCTGTTGGTGAGATCGCTTATTAGCACCATTTACATGCCGTATTCAAATGCTTTAACTTGTGCTCCAAGCATTTAGTTGGTACACACCATGTCCCAGCCTGCACGTTTATCTTTGAACTCCATCTGCCGGCATTTCTAACCCAACTTTTCACTTGGAATGCTGGACCTATTAAGTTACTGGCCTGACTCCCTGCCTGCCTAGCCTATGGTATATGGTTTGTGCATTTGTGATATCAGCAAACCCATAGTCCTGGCAAGGTCGCCCAATACATGATATTGCCACATGTGGCCATATGGACAAGCACAAGCTTGCGCTGTTGGCCAGAAGCAACTCCATCACACTATAATCTATGCTGACACCCAGACACACTCTTCCCCTTTTGTGCCCCTTACAGATAGCCACAGGTAGTGGCACTGCTCCAGAGAACAGGCCCCCCAGCAGCAGAAGCAGCAGCCGCTTTGACTTCCAGCTCACCTTCACGGGCTGCTAACTGTACCACCAACTGTCGGGTACAGCTTCATCACCAACACGCCCAATGCTTCAAGGCGAGCTCGCAGCTGCTGCTGTAACAAAGTAGGACAGCAGACCATGAGTACAACACGACAACAGTGGAGCATGTGTGTACACCTCACCAACTTCCGCCCCTGGCAGCCGCCTGCTAGCTGGGGTGATCCAGTTCCTCGCCCTTTACCAGCTGCCTGGAGCGCTGCAGTGGCAGTCTGGGAGCCTAGGAGGTTGCACTGCTGGTCATTTTCCTGTTGCTGGCACTTTGGAACTAGAGGTGTAGCACCGGCAATGGTGAGTTGACATACAAGTGGCTGCTGCAGCAGCACCTCCAGTAGCGGCTGCGGTGGCGACGGCAGCTACGGCACCGGTGGCGAGGGCCGTGGCAACGGCTACTGCTGCGGTGGCAGCGTTTGCTCAGAGGGAGGGAGTGTAGCAGCAGCATGTTAGCAGTCTTTAAAGGTATACTTGCTCCAGATGGTGCTGTTTTGTTCCTGCTGCTAGTCCTGCCTCCAGTGCCACCTCTGGTGCAGGTGCACATGCTAAAGCTTAAATGTGTCGTGGTGCTGTCGCTGCTGCCCTGTTGCATGCTCAAGCCCATGCTGCAAGGTTTGCAGGGTGGGAGCATTGGCCTGGCCTGCTGAGTAAAATTATATACCAGCAGTGGCTGCAGTCCTTTGAGCATTGTGGCTGGCATTGCTGGCTCAAGCCTCCCAGCTCTTGCATTGCTCCAACATATTTCAAGGTGGTCTGACACTGTCATGCCTCGTCATCTGAGTGGTTATGAGCCCATGCCTGTGTTAGTGGCCAGGTGTGGTTCTACCAGAGGTAGCTAAAACCCTACCCCAGGGAGGGTCTTAAGCCCTCTGGTTCTACTCATGGCTGGTGTCACTCCTGACTTGGACACCTGCCAAGTGTCACATGCTTGAGTGTGTATGGAGACGCCTTGGCAGTCGGCGGTCCCTGGCATGTTGTAGTTGTATGAGCTTTGTGCACCGTTGACTGAATAAGGCGGCACGGTGATGGTGATCTGTGCTGTGCCTGTGCGCTCATGTTCAAATTTGCACATGAGATGGGTGCATTGACCAGAGACAAGAGAGTGGTGTGTGCTTTGAACCTTCTGATTGCTATGTCGCTGGTTGCAAGGCTTCTAATATTCTGGCAACATGTACCAACCCTAGCTGACATGATTAAGGCATTCACATGTGGTAGCTGGCCACGAGTTTTATTTGATATGGTAGGGGAAGTCTGCAGGTTACCCTGAGTGCAAGCAGTCTTTGTTTGAGTCATGGTATTGTTGACGGGGCAGTACACATGCGCATGTGCACCAAGTACTGCATGTGTGTTCTGTTTGACCTTCATAACCTGCTGTGGTGCTGGCAGAATGTTAATGGCAAGACAGAGTGCATGATCATGCAAGCCACTGGGCAAATCCCATCATTTGAGCCCAAACAGTTCAGAGAGGTCTTGCCCGCGAGAGCTTTGTTATAGGTGTGGTATGGCACAATATGTGGCAGAAGCTGTTGAGGCAAGTGCCATCTGTCTGTATTCTTAAGGACTCTTGAGTGGAGGGGTGAAGCTGTCACTACTATACAGGAGTTCTGACTTTGTTTGGCGCCATGGGGCAGTATGTGTGGAGCATTGTGCATGATTACCTCTTAAGGCAGCGCTTCTAACTTGGGAGGCAAGGTGTTAAAAGGGGGTGCGGCAGAGGCGCTTAGCTGGGGAGTAGGATGTACAGTGATTTAAGCGCTGCCTATCCGGACCTTTGTGGTGACAGATATGGCCATGGCTGGTCTTGCTGCATTTTGTTAGGTCCAGACTATTGCCCTAACTGCTAGTTGTGGGTCCTGGCAGCTGCTACACAAATCAGAAACCA
This sequence comes from Pseudopediastrum boryanum, assembly GCA_963556185.1. Taxonomy (NCBI): domain Eukaryota; kingdom Viridiplantae; phylum Chlorophyta; class Chlorophyceae; order Sphaeropleales; family Hydrodictyaceae; genus Pseudopediastrum; species Pseudopediastrum boryanum. The sequence continues at coordinate 5,033,162 of OY744502.1, read as the reverse complement.
AGTTTAGTGTAGGGCCCCTCTTGTAGTAGCTTGCAAGGTTGGAGACCATGGGTTGTTACAGGGTGTCTTGATAGGCACATGGTAGGTGTGGTGGTATTCTTGCATGGTATGTTTGATGTGTCTACCATGAAGGATGAATGAAGATATGAGACTGGAAATGTAAGTTTGGGTGAACTGCTGCTGATGCATGTTGTTGAGGTCACGCCTCATCTTGCTACCGTATGCACTTCCCTTCCACTTGAGTGCCTGGGACATATTGTGAGAGAGCTAGAGGGGCAAGTGTGCTGTATTGTTGTCAGTAGTGTGTGTTGTAAGCATTACATTACCAATGACTCAGTGTCTGCAGTGTGGTTTTTGCACGACATCGATATGACCCACATAGATGTCGGAGTCATCCAGTGTTTGGTCGTTTCGACCTAGCAGCCCTTTGCGGTTGCCGCACCTTAAATTTTTGTTTGTTTGTTTTTGTCTTGGCTGGGTGCTGCGCAGCCCAAAGGGCTGTGCAGTGGTTTGTCTTGACATATAAGTGGCAGCTGATTGTGCTCAGTGCCATCACCTTCACGCCAGCTTTTTGCTCGGAACTTGGGATTTCTTTGCAGTTGGGCCATCCGTGATCCTGCATGGTATTCGTATAACACTGGGTGCTTGGTTGCAGATGGGCAAGCATGTAGCCCAAGAAGTAGCCGCATAATATGTGCTGTACTTGAGGGCAGGGTACATATATGAGGTGTATGAGAGAGATGCGCTGCTGCACACCTTTGCAGCCATGTAGGGCTGTGTTACTGCGTTTGGTCGTTTCGACTTAGCAGCCCTTTGCGGTTGCCGCACCTTAAATTTTTGTTTGTTTGTTACTGGCTTTTGTGGTTGCCCTGAACTCTTGCAGTTGCAGCTGGCAGTAGTATCCAATGTTTGTGACTGTCTGGAGATGCCTGCTGTTCAGTGTTTTTCGGCCAACCATACAAGTGGCTTTCACATAGTTGAGGCGATGAATCTTCAGCTTAACTAACTTAATGGCGGATCTGTGATGGAAGCGGATGTCCATGGTGATCATGCTCCAATACTTTGGTACATGATGAGATGAGACAGGACAGTGACATTCCCGTGGTGATTTGTACAGACACCATTGTTTGAAAATCTCAAGCATAGTGATTATAGACTGTGGGTTCGCCCATGTTGCCGGCCTGAGGAATGACACTTAATCAATGTGTCGAATGCACCTCAGGTCCTTCGCAGGCAAACACACACACATAGACTTAGAAGTCATAATTAAACAGATCATAGCAAATGTGAGCAAAGATGTATGCTTTCGGCTATGATTGTTTGCAAATCGGCCAACATGGCGGCAAGGCTGCCGGCATGCAGATACACTATTTACTGCAGCCTATGCCTATGGGAGTATATGTACGGATCAGATGGTGTCGCTAGGATCCCCTCGTCTGTCATGATCTTTTGGTGGCTGGTTGCCCTCGCATCTTTCATCATCACTAATAATTGCTACCGCACCTTGTCGGCTGGCCCTAGAATTTATGGGGCCACCAGGGAACTGGTGCTATTACTGCCGACGCACGTGAGACGAGATGAGATGGGATGGGATCAGAAACGATATACACAATTGATATGATGCTAGCCTTAGCTTTGGACTGCTGCTGCCAACTAGCAAATCGCACTCTATTGCTGCAGTGAAAGGACACAGGTGGGGCAGGACGGGCTTCTGATGAAGATTTTGTACATTGAGAGCTGTATCAAGCATGCAATGCAGAACAATCCAGGGGCGAGGGCACAACCGGCTTCACTGCTGCTTAACCCCTTCACGGGGATTAGGAGGGAAAAACTTTTCCCCGGGGACCTTCAACTCAGGCCCCTTAGCCCCAAGCACGCGCTTGTCGCTATCCAGCTGCTACCTGGAGCTTAAATGGACCCTTGTGCGTATGTTCGTGCGGCGGTCTGGGCAGGGAATGCAGCTGCTGTCCCTGGTCTGGGCCTCCGTGGCATCTGTGCAGCTGGTTTGGGGCGAGGGCACAACCGGCTTCGCTGCTGCTGCAAGCACATGCATGAACACTCCTGCTCACTCTCGCTATGACAGCAGTGCTAGCGCGATGGAGGGGTCACTGAGTATTGGGGATGGTGAATAGTAGTCCTGCATTTGTGACTCATTTGACCCAGGACCTCGCTGAAATGGCCAAATCTGCAAGTGTTCCTACATTCTTACATCATGATTCCACAACCATAAAGCCCACGCAGGCCTGATCTCAGTGCCGCCCAAACTGCCAAAGGACAAGCATGCCGTTCTGAGCCAGGAATGAAATCAAGCAGTACATACAAGCAGGGACATACCCTATTCCCTGCTGTAGCTGAGAGCTGCCCAAGCTGTGATGGCTCCCCAAGGACTCCCCCATTTAACAAAGCCGGCATAGCCAGTGAAAGCATCAGCTCTGTAAAGCCACAGTCTGGTGCAGCTGCCCAAACTGCCACCTGCCCACCTCCCCTGCCTCCATGCTGGGAGCAAATCAGCCCATTTGTAAGCTACTCCAGGGCAGAAAGCTACACAGTGAGCCTTTGCAGTGTAGTGCTTAGCCCTTAAGCTTGCGCTGCTGGTACCAGACTGCAAATGCTGGGATCCCAATGCCAGTGGTGATCATGCCGATGATTGTTGCAGCAACCTTCTGCTTACGTCCAGGCCACTGCGGCAACAAACACACGTGATGTGCAAATTCAAAAGCTTCCCTGTAGTCGGTAAGAATGCAAACGCAGGAAAGCACACCTTGTACAACAGACCAACACTTATATTGTTCCACCTCGCTAGTCTGTAACAGATTGAGGTGCAGGCCTATGGCATACTTGCTATGGCGTACCAATAAAGCACCCAATGCAAGGCTGAAGCCTGTTGTGATAGGTCCCTGACAGCACATCTGTCCACTTAATCGAGGACAAGATATCAGCGCGCCTACTGCTGGATATTCTACAAGCGAGCAATACTAGGGCAGGCAGGAAGGCATAACCATAGCAAGGGTTTTCTCATTCCTGCTGCTGCTGATGTTCTTGCTGAGTCTCCAACTTAGCTGACCAATGCCAGACATTGTGCAGGATTCAGACGCTATGGCACGCCTCAGCGCTTGCGCTCTGCAAGGATGTATTTGCCACTAACAAAAGGCGCGACTTACGTCCTGGAAGTTCATGTAGTTAGGCCCATGCTCGTAGTCCTGCGGTCATGGGAGGAGGTCAATAGTAGGAAGGCACATGTAGAACGTGCATCAAGCACTGGCAGGAAGTCCCGATTCATATATATTCAGACAAAGACGTATCTCACGGGTCCTGTCCAGCACTCACGTAATGGTACTTAGGACCAGCGCTGGTCTTGAAGTTACGAGCTAGCTTTGGTGCATCCTTCTGCACCTCACGCAACACTTGCCGCAGGGCTGCGGACATCCCGGCAAACGGCCAATTAATCTGCTCTCAAGGTCGCAGCGGATCTTCGGGATCGTTTCCCCAGGTACCTGGTGCTCAGAGGGTCCTGAGTGCGGCGTCCCCAGTTACCCAGGTAGAAGCTTCCGTCTTCAGGTTCTCCCAATGGGGACGCTGCAATGCCGCGGGAGGACGGAGAGCCAACTTGCTGAAGCTCGGGCCTGTCTGTAGAACCCTATACAGAGTGACACCCGCACTGGAGTGGGTGCAAGTTTGCTAGGAATCCGCAGCCTAGTGCAGGCAGCCCGAGACCGCAGCACACACCATAAGCTGATCCAAGTGTGTGTGCATTTTGCAGAACTCGAAGTTGTCTGTTATCGAGGTCACTTCTCTTGATCAGGCTGTCCCTGGCCTGGCGAGCTTGCCCTATTTGTTCTATATCCTGCTACTGCGTCTATCTTCAATATATTATTTGCGAACCTCAACAAAAAGTAGCTATAGTGCAGTTTAGCGGAGGCTGCAACAACAGGAGGCATCATGCCGAAGCTGCAGCCTCCTGAGCTGAAGAAGTTTATGGACAAGAAGCTTAGCCGTAAGTGGCCTGGCTATAGAGCAACCGACTGAGCAAGCAGCTTTGTATCGCGCTAGGTTGCTTGGACTCATAGACAGCCGGATAAAGTGCCTGCACTTTCTTCCCTGCAGTTGTTCTGAACCAGAACAGGCACGTCACTGGGACTCTCCGTGGCTTCGATCAGTTCATGAACATTGTGCTGGATCAGACTGTTGACATGAAGGCTAAGACCGATATTGGCATGGTGGTAAGTCATGTGGCAGTCTGCCAATAGCAGTCTGGCGGCACAACGAGGTTGCATGGAGCAAGACAGCTGGCACAATTTGCAGGTGGACTACCTTCAGTAGGGGCAAAGTTATGGTCCAGCCAGACAGAGCATGTCAGCAGTTTGACCTTTGTAACAGACATATAGCCTGAATGAGTAGTCCATCCTTTTAGCAGTATGACCATCTGGTAGGCATGAGGTTGCAGCAGCCGCATTTTCCCAACATGCAGTTTCATGAGGTTGCAGCTTGCCAAGGTGCACATTCAGTTGTTAAGATCTCTCAAGGCCTCGTACTTACAAAAATGATGAATATTTTTACTGCTGCGCCTCATCTTTATGCATACACTGCCTCCAATACCTGCGCCATAGCAAAGACATCCCTTTTCATGCCTCACCACCATACTGCTTCAACTGTCGGGCCCTATGTGACCTTTGATTTACGTCCACATAGCATACGCTTCACCAGCAGAACAGGGCAGGGCATGTCAGGCATCCTTTTGATGATCCCTCTGAGAATGGAAATCACAGCAGCACACAGCGATGCGCAATCATAAACGGTTCGCACTACAAGGTGACCTAGCTGAGCAGGCGTGATCTTCTGCGCAAGCTAGGCAACTCACTGCTGCATGGTGTACCTGGTATTTTCTGGAGTATTAAGGAAGATAGCACCCTCCGTTGCATGTGCACGACATATTGGACAGCGTGTTGCAAGTATGTGTATGTGTGTATTGTCCACTGCGGGGAGGAAGAATACCCGGATTTCACCGGCAGTCCATCCCTTTCAGGAAGACCACTCAACTCCCTGTGGCACACACTAGGTTATTCACGTGGAAAGTAAATACCAAGTTTGATTTTCCCGAACATGCCCCAGCTGTCACCAGGGAAACATGCCCTCAAATCTCTCCCACATCGAGATTCGAACTGGCGACCTGAGGAATACGAAGTGACTATCGTACCCCTAAACTATAGGGTGCCAACGGGTGCTGCTCTCTTATAGGCTTCCTTCTGTGCCTGTTGTGCAGGTGATTCGGGGTAACAGCATCATCACGATCGAAGCTTTGGAACCCATTCCGTCTTGATGCATCATCGCGTTTTCAGCAGCTGGCTGGGCTCCGAAAATCAACTAGCTCAGTGCAGCAGCAGAAGGTGCTGGACTTGCGGAAGGCATGTCCATTTCTCAGCTGCTGAGGCCTTCCATCCAGCATCAGAGGTTTCTGGTTCTAGCAGTTGCCGCAAACCAGCAAATGTGATGAACAGCAAGCAAGCTGGTCCTGCATATGAACCTCTGCTCTAGTTCAGGAGGGTGGCCTTGGCGTGAATCTTTGGGTGTGGCTCTCAGAGTGGCAACAAACCTACTGGCTCACGCATGGTGCCGCAGTGGTGATGAGGTGGTGCAGCGTGAGGGTCTGACTCGTGCGCAGACCCATCAGCACACATGTGGTGCTACAGTTTTCTGCCGGCATGCTGCAGCTGCAGCACATCTCATGTTAGATTGGTGCTGCCATGGGAGCGTATAGTTCTGGAATCATTATCAATTTTCTGGTAGTGACTTACTGATGATGAAGTTCATTCATGTCTTATATGCCAGCAAAGATATGGGATGTGTGCTATTCTCAAAACCTTCTGTTAGTGCCATCCAGTGTGTAGTGAACGTATGAACTAGTGGGCACTTGGGGCTAGCACTCGGGGCTTGCCTCAGCCTGAAGGTTGCTTGCGGAGGTGGGCAGTGTGTGTGTGGGGGGGGGGGGGGGCTCCGAATAGGTTGCTCATCCAATGATCGGTGGTAATACTATCATGGCCCATTGAAGCGCATCAGCTACTGTTCTCTGTTACCAGACGCCGTTTAGATGCCGGTCAAGCAGCATCTCTTACTAGCCAGGTTTCATTAGCCGGCTGTGACAGGACAGAGACATCTAAAGATTTAATACAACAACAACAACAAACATTTAAGGTGTGGCAACCGCAAAGGGCTGCTAGGTCGAAACGACCAAACACACCATCGGATGGATCCAAAGTCCAAACACAATGGCTTCCAGACCACCAACCAAGCAGTACTGATACCGAAACATGTATCCAGGCAAGACAGAGCCCATGATCAAGAACACCACCCACTCCTCCATCGGTTGCAATGGCATGGCAAACAATGACGATTACCACGGGCTGGAGATGTACAAGAACCATGCAAAGGACTCAACCACAGAGGGATATATGCAACCAGACCCAACCACCATGGAATGTGGCCGAATCAATCCCTCAAAGTTAAGGCAACGCTCCTATCGACACAGAGCCCATGATCAAGAACACCACCCACTCCTCCATCGGTTGCAATGGCATGGCAAACAATGACGATTACCACGGGCTGGAGATGTACAAGAACCATGCAAAGGACTCGACCACAGAGGGATATATGCAACCAGACCCAACCAACATGGAATGCATGTGGCCGAATCAATCCCTGAAAGGTCAAGGCAACGCTCCTAGTGATTGCAGGCAGGTGCGGATGATGGGACACAGCAGTCCTCCAATGCCAGTCCACAAATAGCATCAAAGAGAAAGTTGCATCAATCATAATGGCTGGCCACAAGCAGGGAGTGCTATAGACCAGCCCAGCAACAGCTGGCCCCCCTCCATAGGCAAGCTGCTGCTGCGCACCACGGGACACAACGTATTGCACAGCTGTCTGAAGAGGCTAATCATCAGGTTGTCAAAGCATAGAGCCCAATGGCTGCCACCAGCCCACCCTGGATCCCGTGCTGGCCAATGTATGTCAGGCCAGCCCATTTCGACTTGCTGTGCGCTGACCGGTGGACCCAGTCAGCAGCAAGCCAAGCAGTTTAATATATATTGTATCTGCTTGGACATGCATGATCATGGAGTTCAAACTGGTGGATGGTGTTCAGTTTTTCCTGGTTCTATTTGTGTTAGTGGCTTTGCCACCCCTGTGGTGAACTGTGGCACCGCACGCGTGCCGATGGGTTTGCCAATGTAAGATTCACACACACACACACACACACACACACACACACACACACACACACACACACACACACACACACACACACACACACACAGACGTGCGCATCACACCACAATTTACCGCACCTGCAGTCCAGCTGATGGTCAATGATGGTCAAAGACACATACTGCCCTTTTCCAGCCGCAATCCCGCAACAAACCCACCAGTGCAACAGTGGCTCCCAATACTACCCCAATCAGTCTTGCTAAGAGAGACCACTGCACAGCCCTCCGGGCCATGCAGCACCCAAGCATGACGCCAACCGGTTTGTTAGGGGTGTGGGGTGGTGAGTGTGTGTGTGTGTGTGTGTGTGTGTGTGCCTGCGAAGGACCTGAGGTGCATTCGACACATTGATTAAGTGTCATTCCTCAGGCCGGCAACATGGGCGAACCCACACTTTGACCCGATCATACCGCGTACGGCATGACCCTTCGAAAACCCCGCCCGCATCGGGTAAGTGAGAGAATAGAGAGCGGTACAGACGGGCGACTAAGCCAAGCAGACCTGCATCGTAACTTGCAGCGGACCCCATTAATCGGTCTTGCAGAGCAGACTGCAGAAGAATTGACAGCCCAATGGCAGCTACTCTACAACTGACCGTAGCATATTGCTGCTCTTGCCAGAACTACCTGACTGCAGCATCCCCTTAACAAACCAACAAAACTCCCTTAATACACTCCAATCCTTATGCGCTGCTGTCATGCTGTGACTGCAGGACCTTGCAAGTTACGCAGGCATTGGAGTTGCCTTAGCTGCTGCTGAGCAGCTGCTGTGTATCCAGTCTGTCTTTTTCTCACAACCAATCTCATCTCGGATTGTTAGCAGTCCACCTGCTCATACGCTCCGCTCACTTCCCAGCCAGGGCCTTCTCTCGCAACTTCTTGCGCATGCGCTTCCTCTGGCTAGCAGACAGCTTGTCATCACCATCGTCGCTGGCTGCACTGCCAGCCACATTGCTGCTGCTAATGTTCACCTTGTTCTGCAGCTGCTGCGCCAGCTGCTGCGCATCATTCCTGCCACCTGTCCCTGCTGCACCAGGCCTGCCCCCAACAGGAGCCCCTCCTGCAGGCCTTGTGTTACCATGAACACCACCATAGCCAGCTGCTGCGCCTCCCGGCCTCCCCTGCCCTGCCACAGCTCCAGGCCCAGACCCACCACGCACACCATTAGCAGAGGGAGCATGGCCAGTGCCATGGTGGGGCTGCTGCTGCTGCTGGTGGTGACTGTGCTGCTGCTGCTGGTGTGGCCCAGGAGGACCCCCTCTGTGGCCCCCAGCTCCATGGTGGTGAGGCTGCTGCTGCTTGTCTCCAGGATGGTGATGCTGCTGCTGCTGCTGGTGAGCAGGAGCAGGACCTGGTCCATGATAGCCAGCCCCGTGCTGTGCTGACGCAATGGGAGCACCCTGTGGTCTGTGCCCGTGTCCACTGTAGTGGCCATGCTGCTGCTGCTGCTGGTGACCGCTCGCAGGTGCAGGGCCCCTGCTGGGCATGCCTGGGTTGGAATGACCAGAGGCCCCAGAGAGGCCTCCAACCGGGCGCTGCGGGCCTTGGTGGTGACCGCCCTGGTGGTGGTGGTCAAGAGCCTCATGGGGTCGGGGACCATGCTGCTGGTGGGGAGGGCGGTACGAGCCTGGGCCGCCAGCTGGACGTGAGGAGCCGTTAGCTTGGGGAGGACCATTGTGCTGCTGGTGGGGATGGTGATGGGGGCCAGCAGGACCCCTGCTCTGATGAGCGTAAGGACCACCCTGATAGCAGAGCAACATTGTTACACAATTAGAGCAAGGGCGGAACATCTCTGCCAGCTGTGGATAGGGCCAAGACATGGCAAATAATGGACATGAAGTCTTGGCAGTATTGTAAAGCAGCCAACGACATGCAGTAGATGTGCGCTGGTAAATGATGAAGATTTAAGAAGCAACATGCACTACCGGTATATGTACTTCTGACCGCCCTTCAAGCCTGCTTGACGTGAAGCCCTCTTCAATTCTGGGCTGGTTTGAGCATAACTTCCCTCCCTGATTTTTCTGAAGATCACATGCCACAGCACAGTATGGGCATGAGTTATCTGCATTGCTTCCTTGCTCGCTGGACAATATGTGAGATTTTTGGTCAGCCACATCCAGACAGAAGGCTAACACCTGACCTGTCTGCCTACGTAAGCATCTTTGAACACTGTGAACACTGCAGGTGCTGTCTCCTCATCCCAATCAAGTGTGTGTCTGCGGGTGGAGGTGCTAGCTGATGTGATACAACATCTAGGTTGCAGCTGAATGTGGCCCATAGAAAGCAAAAAAAAGCTCATGTGGCTGACTGGTGCCTTCACCACTTGCCAGAGCCTGAGACATTATTGTGGGCATGTGAGCACCTACCTGGCCCCTGTACCCATTCCCAGAAGCAGGTGGCTGATGGGCTGGCCTGGTTGGCGTGCTACCTCCTGGCCGCTGCTTCATGTGATTCATGTACTCTTGATATTCATCAGGGTAATCCAAGTGCTGCATAAAGCAGACCAGGTATGAGTGCTATGAACGCTGCCCGAAAGCAACCGAAGAACGCTGTTGATCCTCACCGCAACTGTAGGGGGTTGCATTATTACTGGGGACTCAAAGCGCTTCTGAGGAGGCAGGGCTATGTACCCGCTCCCAACAGTTTGAACCTGCACCCGAGCCAGGCAACAGTGCGTAAGCGAGCTAGCCTCTAAGTTCGCGTACATATTGCACCATATTAGCCCGTACAAATGCCTTCGGCTAGAATCAAAGCATATGAAGAGGAGGCAGACGAGGTCGACCCTGGCCTGAGCCTAGTCAAGGGCCAAACCCAGTATGCTGCAAACCACGGACCTTGATCGTCATGGTCTGAGCGTCAATACGCTCCTGTTCAGTGTAGATTTTGCCACTTTGAGCCATGCTGCTCCACCAAGACAACAAGGCCTTCAAATAACCAACAGAAGCCCGCTCTCCCTCGGGATCAACTGTACTGCAAATCCTGTTAGACCGGGAAACAGCCCCGGTCGTGCACCCTTATAAAAGTTAGGAGCGCTCCACCCCCGGCCATATGGGGTAGGGACGAGTGAAGGGCTTGATGCGGACGGTTTCATGTGCCGGGCCCAAGACATTGAACCCCAAGATCTTTAAATTTTTTTGCTGTCTTGGACTCTCACCTGCCTGCCTCTCCTCCTGCAGCACGCGTGCAGGAGGAGAGTCTGCTATGAAACCACGGATGATTGTACTTTTATAGCATGCCATTGAGCCTCGGGTTTCATAAAGATGCTACTAAGCCAGTGCCAAGTCCGTTGGACCATTGCAGCTATCTAGAGGTTTGTACGGAGCCATAACACAAACTTTGCGAAAGTGGACCACACAAAGTCTTGCTCGAGGAGCTGCTACTGCTCACATTGGGGAGTGAGGCCAGGATTTCGACCCCCTAGAGTTTCTTGTGATGCTCTGCTGTCTGTAACCGGAGTTCCCCATATATCAAGCGCAAAAAGCGCATCACATGTCAATACGGCAACAGACTCTGCTAGATTATTTAGAGCGGTCGGATTCCAGCACAAGAACAGGGCAGCCTGCCTGCAACTGCTCGCAGGGGCTGCCCCTAGCTCCCATGGCTGGTTCTCAACTAAGCACAGACAGCATGCGACCGCCTTTGAACTTGAGGAGGACGGCTGCGCTGACATTCACAGCGTCTCAAGGAGGCATCAGCACGCAGCAGATAGCAGCAGCAGTGTGCAACTTGCACATTGGTGGGGATGAGCAGAGCCAGAGCATGGCTCCCTCTCAAGATGAGATCAGGATGGTCCGCTGCAGCAGCTTGCCCAAGGGGCTCACACTTGACGTGTCTAGGTACCCCAGCCAAGACCTAATGGCATGGTAAGCTATTCTTTACATAGCATGCACAGCATGGCTCCTCCACAGAGTGCACATGATGGATTATATGGGTTGCTACACTCCCTTTAGTTGAACATGCTTGCTTCAAGGAGTCCTAGAGGTAGATCACTTGGTATACTTCAGTTGTTGTACCTGAAAGTCCAATGAATCTGAACCAACTCAAGGATCATGTCTGTCCTGCAGCACGCCAGACTACGGCACACCTGTAGATCAGCAGTTTCAGGTGGACTATGACTTAGGTTCCCAGCAAGACCAGCAAGCGAGGTCACCAGCCAACTCACCAGCACCAGTAAGACACATAAAGCGGGCTCGTCATGCAGCAGGTAAGCTTCCAGGGCGTCCCAGCGGTTCAGTCGGCACTTTACAATATCTGCATGCTATGGGTTCTGCTCTTTTCTTTCTTCCAAGAAGTTACCATGGCGTCTGGTTGTGGTTCATCTGGCTTGCAGGTGTAGGAGCACGTTATACTACGCCACAACCAGCTGAACTTCTGCTGATATGTGCTGCAGGCTTTGACGAGATGTCTGAGATCACCAGCCAGCCCAGTCAGTCTAGCCAGAGATCAGCAGGAGAGCCCAGCACATCAAGCAAGGCCACAAGCAGCCAGCCAGGTATGCAGCTGCATCACTTCCGATATGTGCATGCATGCCCCTGTTCTGTCCTTTTCATTCTGCTGCCAAGCTCATTCACATGGCAGCAGACTGGTAGGGAAATATGCTCGTGGGTCAATAGAGCCAGTCCTTTTATCACATGATTGAGCTGGACAATCTTTGAATGTTATTGAGAGGACTGCAGACAGTATGAATTTGCTCACAAAGATACAAAGGTTCCAGGGTATGGAAGGCACCCCAGAATGTGTTTGAGTAAATCTCCTATGCTCAAAGCACATCCTCATGAATGTGACCGCAGGCTTCACGCTACCACCAGTCCCCTCCCAATCCCGTCAGAGGTCCCGCTTCAGGCCCCAGTCTCCTGCCACTTACAAGAACCCTTTCATCCATGGCATTGACCCAGATCAGAAATATGGGGTGGAGGCTGGCTATCCGAGGCAGTGCCCAGTTGTGACAAGACTACAGTAAGTGTGCCTCTAGTTGCATGCAATTGTGTTGATCAAAGAGCACATGGTAACAACAACCTGTGATGAACCTGATATGAAAGCTCACATCTTAGGCATCTTAATCATCTTCAGCATTACGTTGATGTCACACCTGATGTACCAATTGGATGCCACTCACTAGCTCTCAAACCATCTTTTGGTTTGAATAATCTTTGTGACTCTGTGCTCATGCCTTCCTTGTTGTTGGAAAGGTTCACTGCTCGTTGGCCACTGGCCTTTGCAAATCGCCGGGGCCTCATGCAGGGATCACTCTATGTAGACACATAAGTCCTTCTTTCCTTTTTTGCAGCCATATCGCTGTTCCTCTGCCTGTCTTGCATGACCTTGTTCCTTTTGTCTTGTCCTGATCTAGCATGTTTTGTCTTGCCTTCTGCAGTAATGAGTTCAAGGATGTCAAGGAGATCGGCTCGGGTAGCTTCAGCAAAGTCTATCGTGCACTACACCGCATTGACGGCATGGAGTATGCCATCAAGCGGACCAAGCACCCAGCCAGCAGTGACAGCGAGCGGAACAGTTGGCTGCAGGTGAGAGGGCCTCGGTACTGATGGAAAAAGCTTGATCATGCACTGCGCCATGGACACTGCACGGTGCAGATGCCATTGCCACCTGGACTGCGGGAGAAAGTGGGTGTCCCAACCTCTGGTTGGCAGGGTGCTTTAGTGCATAATAGAAATGTGCAGCAGGTCTTCAGTATTCTGTTATTTCTTGCTTTTTTTGATTGGGTCTGGCTGATTGACCGAAGTATTTTGCGGTACCCTCGATCAGCAGGACCCGCTTGTACGGAGGTCTCAAGTGCGCACAAGCGCATTGCAAAAGTGGGGTGGCCACACCTATGCAGTAGTCTGACCATCCATACAGCTACTGCACTACAGGATTATAGTACTTTGGGGTACTGCCCGAACAGGACCTGAAAGCTGAAGCATCAGGCCTATGCGTTGCCCCTTCTGAAACCCTTTTTCGCTGTCACAATGCATCCATGTAGGAGGTCCAGGCAACCGCTGCTGTGCAGGCCCATCCCAACATCATGCGCTACTATTCTGCCTGGGCTGAGGCTGACATCCAAGGGGACCATCTGTACATGCAGCTGGAGCTGTGTGGGGAGAGCTTGTCACATGTCCTGGCTATCAATAGGAAAGCCTGGCCGGAGCACAACGTGGTGAACCTTCTGAAGCAGGTGGGTCTGGCTTGGGCAGCGCCCCGCACGTGCGAAGGTCATGAAAGGGGTCTTCATCTCTCAAGGCCTGCTTTTTAGCGCACAGCATAGTACATCCTTCACAGATATGGAAGCTGCAAAAGGTAGAAGGAAGTATGCCCTCTTGACTACCCTGGAAGCTGGCGGCAGTGTATGTTACAATTGGGTTTATGTATCCCACACTCAGAGCTCATGCACTATGACGTGCAACTCAATGACATGGCTGAATTGCAGGAGCAAACCTCCTGCAGCCAAATTCCGCAATAGAGAAAAGCGTTAATTAGCCATGTCTGGTAGGGAAAGGAGGGAAATGAGGCGTCTGTTAAATGCTCCAGAAAAGGGTCAGGCCAGGATGGTGCAAGTACTTGGCAACAGATATGATGGGGCTATACCACTGGGGCCTATGACACTTTTTGCTATGGCATATCATAAATTGTTATATACCCACCTTCAAATACACTGAACTGCTAGTGTTTCTAGATGGTCCATCTGGGTGTACTACATCTATTGATGTTGCAAGTGGCAGCAAAGAAAGCCAACCAGCTGGGTGACAAGACAGCATTTTGATGCAAGCAGTGCCGCAAGAAACTAAATGCAACCCTGAAACACTGCAACCGGTACATCTGGTTGGTCAGTGCTGAACTCACTTTTCTTTGTCTGGGCAGATGGCAGCAGCTTTGATGCACATCCACAGCAAGGGGATGGTGCACTTAGATGTGAAACCTGACAACATCTACAACAGCAGCGATGGCACCTACAAGCTTGGGGACTTTGGTTTGGCTACCGTCAGGAGCGGGCAGTGGCGCGTGCAGGAGGGGGATGCCAGGTATGAAATAGGCCCGCCAGTTCAGATTAAAATGGAATGAGCTTGTGACAGAACAGGACACAGTTTATGGGGAGTTGAGATTCGTCTTCCTTTGGGCACAAGATCCTAAAAAGCGTTTTAAATCGCTTGGGTTTGCCCACAGCAGGGAAGGTTGAAGACCTGGCAATAGTTTCACTGATTGCAGTTGGGTACCTAGGTGTGCCTGTAATGGGAAGTGTGTGGACTTAGTTTGGAGGAGTAACATGGAAGAGAGGAGCAGCCACACTAAAATTGCATGCCAAATGCATAACCCTTTCAGAGGCTGAAGAGAACAACGATCGTTTATGTTGATGTAAGCATGCTGATTAAGCTATGAAGGTGCGTTGTGCAGTTTCTGAAAACCCAAATGCAAATCCAAATGCTGAGAATTCAATGCTAATGGGCCCTATTCTGTTATCATCTAAAGGTACTTGGCTCCTGAGCTGCTGAGGGCATCCAACTATGCGCAGCTGGAAAAGGCGGACATCTTTGCTCTGGGCATCACTCTGTATGAGCTGGCAACAGGGAGCACGCTGCCTACTGGAGGCAACGTCTATACAAGGCTGCGGACGGGACAGTTGGCAGTACTGCCCGCAACTTCAGGGCAGTTCGCCAACCTCCTTAAGGTAGGCTGGCAATCTCCCCGGCCTCCTATGCCAACACTGCAAAGGACTTGCACAACACTCGCTGCAGGGAGGGTGGCCTGTGACGGCTGATGACATGTTGTGTTGAAACAGCTCTCCTGCACAGAAAAGTTATGGTTGTGACTTCGACACCACTAAACTGCTTGCGGCAGTAGCAATTCGCCTGCATAGCCGGTAGAGCCTAATGGCCAGCTAGCGGTCACTGTAAGCTTGAATTCTGAGGTGGCTGATGTGCACATACCCATCAGCTGCGCATGCAGGCTGGTTGCTTCCACTTGGATACTTTAACTGCCCTTTTGTGGTCCATCGGATGGCATACTTATGGTACTAAAGCAGTGGTGCATGTGTGCGCAATACATGCATATCGACATGGGACCCTTGGCAAAAGCAGTAAGTCACCAGTTGGCGTGGTTATTGGAATGTTGCCAGGCTAACTGCAGTAAAGCAGCTTTGTTTGATACCCTGATGGGACGGTGGATGTCCTTTTGACAGAAGGAACGCAACTGAGAGGTGTTTATTAGGATCTTCTCTTTAGGTCTCAAATTACTTTGCGACAAGCAATCACTGCAATGTGACACAAAGCTGGTCACTGAAAAGCCTTCAGATGCTTGGGAGTGTGCCAATGCCAGGTCCTGGTGATGAAAGACTCTGTCTGGACAGCTAGGCACTTATATGCCCTGTTGTGCGTTCCCCCTTCGCAGAGCATGATGGCAGAGGACCCATGTCAGAGACCTTCAGCAGAATCAGTGCTCAACCAAGCGCAGGGGATGTGCTCTAAGCCCGCACTGTCCCTCACTGGGCCAAGGCGATCTGTCTAACGCATCTCCTGGTCCAGCTGACCTATGGGCAGCAGCAGAGTGACAGGGGGCCATGGGATCAGCAGTGGTTCAGCTGCCAGGCATGTGCTGTCAGGTAGCTCATTAGGTTGCAGTCCGGGTTGGTATCATACTAGAGGTCTGGGCTTGGCGGTGCAGCCTGTGTTGACTTGCAGGAGGTTATTGGAATGGTAGAGCAATGTGAGCACAGCAAAAGATGGTGCCGCCAAGTAGATTGGAAGATGGCTGCAACACCGTGTCATGAGCAATCTTGTGGGGGTATTACCGCTCTGGGCCTCACGCTGTTAGTGAGTGTATCGTCCTGGGCTATGCGCCCTGAAAACCCCATTTTTGGTAATAGTAACAATAATGTGGTCAATGAGAATTACGTGTATTCTGCATTGGAGCAGCCGCACAGGTCAAACAAAGCATATGTTTCAAGCTATGTACAGGGATAGCAGGTTATGCATGCAAGTATGAGACACTGTAGGAAGGCTTGTTCTGGGGTGTGGGTCCAACAGACATGGACCCCCTTGGATGATTTCAGTTTATTTGTCAGGAGCCTGGTGTAGTATGTAAACATCTGGTCATGCCATGGTCATTTCCAACTCGCACCGCTGTGTCAATACACACCTGTGAGTCTGCATTATGCATGTGATTGCATTTTTTATTTGATGCAATGTAGCCTTGAGTTGAGTCCCAGTTGACTTGCTGTTTATGCTGTTGACTGGTTACCAGATCACCAACTAGCCCAGAAGGGCATCTCCTGGGAGCCAATGAAGGCGCATAGGGACCGGACTAAGTGCTAAGCATACAACCAGTGGAACTGGGCTGGCCTGACATACATTGGTTAGGAAGGTTGATTGGTGACAATTAGTGTGAGACTCTAGTTCCTGATTTGCTTCAAAATGGTCCCGTGAGCCCAAGCTGGCTTGGGCAGTGAGAAAAAAATATACCCGCCCACGCTAAGAAAGATAACCTAATGGAGTTCATGGACCTTATGGTAACATGTATTCCGTTCACATTCATCCTTAAATGTTTGTTTGTTTTGTTTAGCCTCTTGCATAAAAAGTCTGCTGCAGTCTCTGTGGTGACGTGTCTACAGCATGGGCATAGCCATTGCACATAGCTGCCTGCTAGGAAGGATACATCCCCCTTACAGCATGGGCTCTTACAACGTTTGCTGACCATGTGTGTGTGAATCTTACATTGGCAAACCCATCGGCACGCATGCGGTGCCACAGTTCACCACAGGGGTGGCAAAGCCACTAACACAAATAGAACCAGGAAAAACTGAACACCATCCACCAGTTTGAACTCCATGATCATGCATGTCCAAGCAGATACAATGATGCAGAATACTGGCCCTGGAAAAGTGCACACACAATTCTATTTTTTGATTTTTTTTTCGGTTTTTGATTTTTTGGGTACAGCAAACAAACAAACAGCAACGCAACAGCATATATCACCAGAACATTGTATACATTTTATGCCAAAAATACTCTCACCCAGATGTGGAGAATCGCAGAGCAGCAGCAGTTCCAGAACTAACACAGACTATTAACCAGTACATAGCCATGCCTAAGAGGTGCCCAGTAACATGAAAGTCATATGCAATTAATCTATATCATGTCCCATAATCCGCCATAGGTTGTAATAAAAGGGGAGATAACCTTCAGGCATGATTTCACCCTCTCTACCATCGTCAAGCAGTTGTAAACAACTTTCCCGCCTTTTCTTCAGTGCTGAAATACACCTCACAACTTGCACATGATCACTATGATTGAGAATAAACTTAACATGACTATCTGTCGAGTGACAGCTTGTGCCTGGGACAACTTGTGTTATGCTGAACATATGTCGCTGCAATGAAGTGCAGTCACGTGCCTGCTTTGTCGTGATGGGTTGGGACATGCATCGGTCTGCATGAGCACCTCGACTGTCCTGCATACCTATGGGAAAGGACGCGTGCTTGCACCTGACATACTGCATGCTTTCTGACTTCATGTATGTGTACAAGCTTATAAGGAGCAACGCATATAGTTGAGGGCCCGTGTCAGCAGCATCGCATCGGTGTTGTTGGGCCACTGCTTATTGATAAGTTGGTACTTTTGCATGCATACGTTATTGCGTGGTGTTAGACGCTGGTTGCATGAAATTGAATGTGCAGCAGGACTTGATTGGATTTAAGCAGTTTGGGCACCAAGTGACTGGTGGTGACGCATTGGACTTGTCATAGTTTGGAACTACCGCAGAGTGTACGGTGCCCGGCTGTACAACACACCTTTTGACAAGTGCATGATGGCCATTTGACCTGCAGCCGGCTTACGTGGCTGGAAGTTTGCTGATGTGGACCAAGTGGTTTGCTGACCTGTAGGGATGTGACCAGCAAAGGCCAAGTTGTGACCGGTGTGTGTGGTCATGCATGATTAGTTTGTGTCAGGAATGAGACTCCTGACAGCATGTTGGAGGGTTTGGTAGGCCAGTTCAGTCTGCGCTGTCTGGCGGGAGTTCTATATATGTCTTTGCATTTGAGTTTGTCTTTGTCCATGCACCGGCTGGAAAAACCGGCCTGACTACTTGAGGCTATCGTCGTTGTATATGAGATACCCGATAGAGCCATTGTGATATTGAGATACTTTACAGGCCACACATAAGCCCTGTGCATTGATACGTTCGAGTTTTCATTGTTCCCGCCTGAACGGCCAGAGTGCTGATCCCAGGCAAACTTGTAATTGTACGCTTGCTACTGTCCAGTCCATATCTCTAGTTGGTCTACACTAGCAGCCTACTAACCTATTCGCCTCCTGAGACCTTCGGGAGCGGATTCTTTACCTGTCAGAGTTCAGGTGTCAACCGGAGCAGACATCAGACCGATCGGTGTTCGCCCCAGTATACATCTTTCAAGGGCTACTATCAGCAACAGGCCACCGTCCGAGCCCCTGTGTCTACATTGCCAGCGCAAGCAGTTATCAGACTTGTGCTAAAGCATCCGAGGACCTGCTTGGGTGCCCATCCTGCACCGCGCATCTGCCATCTGTCAGTTGCCCAGTGTCACGCTTCCGCAAAGCAACGCGCTGCTGCACGAACCAGCACGCAACACGTAACTACACCCGACATATCCTTGGATTGCCCTGGTAAGGAGGCGGGCTTGAAGAAGAGGGGGAAATCGTCCCGGACAGGGTGAAGCACCCTACAATCCAACATGAAGTGGACAAGATCTTCAACTGGAACTGACCCTGTAGTATCATCCCTATAACCAAGCTTTTGACACAACCGACACACCCTGTCATCCCTTACTGTTCCATTGTATCTTCCTGTGTGGATGGCCAAGCAGTGCCATCCTAGCCGCATCTTTGCAATGCATTGTACCATGCGAAAAGACAGGGTTTTAGCCTTCAAGTATGTAGGGGCATCGTCATGGAGCCCTCTTGCCCATGCAGCATAGGAGTTATGAATAATGCGATTCCTAGGACAGGCTGGGTCCTGAGGGTGCTCACAAACAAGGTCAACATCCTCCCAACATTTGTCAAACATCTGCTTCAAACTCTCACGCACAGCTTTCTCTTGACAAACAAACAAACAAAAATGTCCAAAGCCATGATGCTGTCCACTGTGACATGGCTAGTCCCACTAGGAGACCAGTCGCTGGCTTGCACAACACCCACGATTGTGAGACTTTGAAGCAGGTAGTATGACCAACATTTCTTACACCCTGCCAACATGAGCTCGATATCTGCTCTCAATGCTTTGCATACCAGTTTGTGGGATCCCATCTTAATAGCACGAATCCAAAACCTCGTAGCCAGAGCTACCCAATGCCACATGACAGGGTAACGGCCAAATTCCCTCATGAGCATGACCTTATCTGCTCCACTTCCCACCCCTGCCATGATACGCAAATAGTTGGTATGGACCTTCTCAGATGGGAGGTTGAGCGGGTTTCTCAATTTGCCAGCAAATATCTCCGGGCCCCAGACTTGGCATCCATAAGACAACACTGGCTCTACCAAAATGTCAAAAAGCCTGAGTTTGAAATCAGGTTGAACCATGTGTGCACTGGTCAGGAGCTTACATGGGTCATTGCAAACGAAATTAGTGCTGCTGGGATAACAGTTGAGTGATTCAGCTTGTAGTGGACCTGCCATGCCCTTGGACCCACATTCAGTACTACTTGCAAGACCTGTAGCTTCGGGGTGGTGGCCCTTCATCAATTCTGGTACGTTTTGCCGCCGCGTTGTCCTCGCTCAGGTATGCTGATTTCTGGGCACTGTCAGCCACTGGCTGTGTCCCTCTCTCGGCCTTGGTCAAGTATGTGGCCGTGTGTGTTCGTGTCTGTTGGTACTGCCATCAGTCAGGTTGGTACTGATGTGGTGGACTTACCGGATATCTTGCTCCCGGCAGGTCAATATTTGGATATGTTTGATTCGGAGTCGGAGACAGATGTTCCTAGTGATTCGTCTGATGAGGAACTGGTTGAAGTCTAGATAGCTACATGTTTGGGTATTAGCCTTGGTTGGTGTGCTGGACGTCTTGGGTGGTACATATGCGGTGGACTTACTGGACATCCTGCTTGGTTGGTGCTCTGGATTGTGTTTGATTTGGATACACCCATCAGTCTCCTGCTGGTGATTTGTTTGCTGGTGCTCCTATTTGCCGTGTCCGTAGTTGGATGTCTGCTTGGGTATTCCTCTTGCTTGGTGGTATGGATTCCATTGTTTTTGGACCCATCCGATGGTGTGTTTGGTCGTTTCGACCTAGCAGCCCTTTGCGGTTGCCGCACCTTAAATTTTGTTTGTTTGTTTGCACTCTGCACTAACCCTGTCATGTCACTTCCAGAACCTCGCCTATCTCTGTCGCATCACCCTACCCTAGCTTAATTGTACAAGCCTCCAGGAGCATTCTATGTTAGGGAGACAAAGCAATGATCATAGGTATACTTTCCGTTCCATTACGAGCTTGGGAAGGATCAACCGCCTTTGGCAGGTACGCTAGGTGAACAATTTTTTGGTTACCCTAACGCACAGAGCGGTCGTTCATAAGGTCAGCCCCGTTCATACAAGTACGTACGAGCACTGATGTTAATGGTCCTCTGAGCCCGTCTAGTTGAATTGTCAGAAGTGAGTCACTCCCCGTTAGTGCGGTTGTCAGTCACCGCTGGCTTGCCGCCGTCCGCGGCTGCTCGGTATGACGGACAAGTGACAAGTGCTTTTTCTTTCTGTCAAAGTGCGTCTAGTTCGCGCTGACCTACCGCCCTTGTAATCTCGCTACCGCCTGGTCACAATAGTATTTAAGGGGCACTTGCCCAGTGCACATCCAACTGCAGAGGAACTCGAGCACACAGAGTGATACCGCCTTGAACATCACAGGGCACACAGTTGCTTTGTTGCGTCGTGTTTCTCTGTCTGTCGCTAGAGTGGTCTAGCGCTCGACCACTTCGAACTGCATATTTAACAGGCTATCAGGCTCCGTTGAAGGATATCAAGTAGCTACTTCAACTCAAACTAGCAATGGCAGTCCTTCAGCTAGTGGCTGTCTTGGCAGCTGTGTTGGGAATGGTTGTGAGTGCCGAAGCCCAGTACTCCTCCTGGCAAGCTGGGCGTGCAACCTTCTATGGTAAGATCAGGTGGATCTTGCAATTCTATACTGGCTGTGAACAATTGCACCGTCGCGGGTGTTAGCGCATCTGGTTAGCACATATGTAACCCTGGCTTTGCCCCTTCTTCCATAGGTGTTGATGCTTGGAACATTCACCAAGGATCATGCGGGTTTGGCTGGCTAGACAGGAAGGTTTCCACTGGTGAGAGCCGTGCACAACCCTCTTCACGCAGTCACTTGCGTTGGACTGCACTATGCCTGCGTTGTGGGCGCTCATCTAATCCCTGCGTTCCTTTGGGTTGCAGGCTGGAACATCGCTGCTATCTCCGATGTAGCTCACGACGCCAAGGGGAGCTGCGGGTGAGTCCACTGGAGTGGTATCTTTTGCGCCGCCCTACTTGTACGTGATGTCTGGCTTGGCGCGTCTATTTCTGTCGCTAATAGAACGTGATTTTGCAGAAAATGCAAGGAAGTTCGCTGCCGGCCCTCTAATTTCGCGGATGGCTATGGCCAGTGGCTGGATCGCACAAAGGTCTGCTACAATGACTACTCCTCCGTTGTGGTTATGATCACTGACAGATGCGACTGCCAGTACCCCACCAATTACTTTTCAAACAAGAGATGGTGCTGCGGAGATATGTACCATTTGGACCTGTCTGTATGGGCATACGAGAGGGTAAGTGCGCCTCTGTACATACACTCCTGAGCGTCACACATACACTACTAGGCTGACTGGTACATCGAGCCTACCCCTCTGCGCCACGATTCACTGTTGATGTATGTATGCGGCTCCTGCTCTGGTTGTTAGGGTTTAGGGTTAATCTGACCATCCAAGCCTCTTAAGACAGATGAGCCATGTGCATGTTCAAGATTTCACCACAAATTCTATAGGGAGTATTATTTCTGACTATTCCTTCTCTGGCTGCCCCATTTACTGACTAGTGCATATTTCTGTTCCTGCAGTTGGCTCAGAAGAAGTGGGGTGTGATTGGCATCTCATGGCGTGATGTTCCCTGCTGGCACAAGCCCAAGAACCAAGCCAAGGCACCCTGGTGGGCAGGGCCCACTCCTGCCCCTTACTGGTACAAGCAGCCATGGGGCTGGAACAAGTACATGGTGAGTCCAGTGGGGATGCATGTAGGGCTTCGAAAAGATAATTGATTGTCTGATTCCATCAGTGAACATTCATCTCCTGTAGAATCATGCAAGCTAGGATACCGGTAATGTGTGCACTAGGTGTACGAATTCATACTGTGAGCATGCAATGGAGAATCCCGTTGGCAATCTTTGCATGTAAATATTAATGTAGTTCTAGGACATCTGCATGCAGGTCAGACGTGGATAACAGGGCAGCGACAATGTTAGATGCAATATACCTACCATGTCCACGCTCTTGGTAGATTTAGCTCTCAGTATCAGTTTCTCTCAACACACACAAATATACTGGATGGAGTCATGTGGCGGGTGCTGCATGGTCTGAGGGCTGTGCAGTGATCTATGTTTTTTTGATATACACCACCATGTCCATATTGGGACTTTCCACTGCAATTTTTCTCAGTTTTTTCTGCTTACTATTCTGCAGGACAAGAGGGTTGACACCAAGAACTTGTATAAGCTTGTTGGCAAGTAAGCTGCTGGAAGGGCTTCCTGCAAAGCAACAGGAGCTG
The DNA here is from genome assembly GCA_963556185.1 of Pseudopediastrum boryanum. NCBI lineage: Eukaryota > Viridiplantae > Chlorophyta > Chlorophyceae > Sphaeropleales > Hydrodictyaceae > Pseudopediastrum > Pseudopediastrum boryanum. The sequence goes on along the minus strand of OY744502.1, from coordinate 5,010,148 downwards.
GTTGCAGTTACTGGCTAAAGCTGGAAACTCTCTTGTGCTGTCTGCCATGGACCTTGCGCGGCAGCACTACATTGCCATGCAGTGCACACGCCAATGACCGGTGGTTGGAATCTGGCTTGAGGAAAGTCTCCAGGCCCATGGTTCATGGCTGTTGTAGATTAGAGGCTTTGAAAGATGATGAGGCCTGTCTTCTTGTACATAATGCCTGCAGCAAGGCAGAAGATTTTTGCAGAAGCATCTTTGGTGCGCAGGGTGGGTTTGTTTATGCCACATTGTTTAGCAGCTTTCTATAGTGCTTGAAGCAGTTGGTGAAAGGAGTTGTTGTAGTATAGCTTTGGTTAGTTGTTGAATTGAGTACTGCACATGAGAGGGGAATGTTGTTAAAATTGCACTAAAGAGAGCGTGAGATCCTACCACAATGGTGGACCACCTATTCAGCTCCCAACTAACCTGGTGGTCTGGCCATCATTAAACTGCCCTCCAAGTTTGCAGCACATGTGATGGGTACAAAGTTATTGCACTTAGCTTGTTTGGTGTGCAGAAGGACTGAGCTGTTATGATTTCTGGGCTGAAGCTTTGTTCCTGCGTGCTTTGCACAGAAGGGAAGATGACACCCATCCTGCCTTTTATGCTATGGACGTAAGCTATGCCTTGATCGTAAAAAAGCCTTGTGCATGTGAAGTAGATCAGTGGCCGGGTTTGAATATGCAATACCTGATCAGCTTGCATGAAGATGGTCAGTGTTTTGCGTTCTTTATCAGAGTGAGAAACTTTGGTGGTGGTGCTTTTGCTTTGAGCTGCAGATGCAACATGAGTATGGGTTTCTGCAACGGCAATGATTGCAAAGAGAGTGATTTTTGTGGATGTTCAGAGTGGAGTGCCATTCTCAGCTATTTCTGAGGTGGCAGTCGTATGTTTATTGCACTTCTGTTTGTGTGGTGGCTATGCATTGAATGTAAGATCAATGGTCTCGGCCTGTTGCAATTGTGATGTGTTGTGTCAACCAAGATAGGTGACAGGCTCGGCAGCAAGACTCTTGTCCAGGTCGAGGCTGCTTGGCTAGATCAGTATATGCAGTAGATGGCCAGCTAGCAGTAATGAATGAGATAGATAATCATCAGGCACTACAACAGTACAGGTTCAGTTTGTTTACAGCAGTGCCTGTAGCGGACTCAGCAGTGAATAGTCAACCATATCTGCACAGGTCTGCACTTCACTGCTGCACGCTGGCGCACAGTTTGTGTGTGTGAATCTTACATTGGCAAACCCATCGGTACTTTTATGCGGTGTACTTCAACCTACTTTGCTAGCCAGCCTGTTGTAACCAGCCAGACAGCCTCAGCAGTGAATACACTTCATTCCGCTAGCTCTCTTGATGTCTCATGTTTATCTCCGCTCTTGTCACCTTAGCTCTCAGTCTCGGGTCTTTTCAACACACACCGCTAAGTAACAAACCGGTTGGAGGCAGTGGTCTCTCTTAACAACCCGGTTGGAGTCATGCTTGGGTGCTGCACAGCCCTCTGGGGCTGTGCAGTGGCCTCAACATACATCAAGCATCAACAGATTACAACTAGCCATGTCACAGTGGACAGCATTATGGCTTTGGACTTTCAAGAGAAAGTTGTGCGTGAGAGTTTGAAGCAGATGTTTGACAAATGTTGGGAGGATGTTGACCTTGTTTGTGAGCACCCTCAGGACCCAGCCTGTCCTAGGAATCGCATTATTCATAACTCCTATGCTGCATGGGCAAGAGGGCTCCATGACGATGCCCCTACATACTTGAAGGCTAAAACCCTGTCTTTTCGCATGGTACAATGCATTGCAAAGATGCGGCTAGGATGGCACTGCTTGGCCATCCACACAGGAAGATACAATGGAATAGTAAGGGATGACAGGGTGTGTCGGTTGTGTCAAAAGCTTGGTTATAGGGATGATACTACAGGGTCAGTTCCAGTTGAAGATCTTGTCCACTTCATGTTGGATTGTAGAGTGCTTCACCCTGTCCGGGACGATTTCCCCCTCTTCTTCAAGCCCGCCTCCTTACCAGGGCAATCCAAGGATAGTCATGTTAAGTTTATTCTCAATCATAGTGATCATGTGCAAGTTGTGAGGTGTATTTCAGCACTGAAGAAAAGGCGGGAAAGTTGTTTACAACTGCTTGACGATGGTAGAGAGGGTGAAATCATGCCTGAAGGTTATCTCCCCTTTGATTACAACCTATGGCGGATTATGGGACATGATATAGATTGATTGCATATGACTTTCATGTTACTGGGCACCTCTTAGGCATGGCTATGTACTGGTTAATAGTCTGTGTTAGTTCTGGAACTGCTGCTGCTCTGCGATTCTCCACATCTGGGTGAGAGTATTTTTGGCATAAAATGTATACAATGTTCTGGTGATATATGCTGCTGCGTTGCTGTTTGTTTGCTGGATGTACCCAAAAAATCAAAAACCCAAAAAAATCAAAAAATAAAATTGTGTGTGCACTTTTCCAGGGCCAGTATTCTGCATCATTGTATCTGCTTGGACATGCATGATCATGGAGTTCAAACTGGTGGATGGTGTTCAGTTTTTCCTGGTTCTATTTGTGTTAGTGGCTTTGCCACCCCTGTGGTGAACTGTGGCACCGCACGCGTGCCGATGGGTTTGCCAATGTAAGATTCACACACACACACACACAACTTGAGCATCAAGCAGTGTCAGAAAGTTCACATGTCTACTTGTCTCCGCCTCGCTCGAATTCGCAGCCCTCTAGCTCTCCATTACTCAACCCACCCCACTAACTTTAGAAACCGGTTGGAGTCATGCTTGGGTGCTGCACGGCCCAGAGGGCTGTGCAGTGGTCTTTCTTAACACTTATATCAACCATCCACCTTCCCATCTTGATAGGTACTATATCATTTCAAGCAAGCACCTAGTTGACTTGAGGCCTAACTTGACTTGCCTTGGCCATTTCTTACGCTGCCAACTTGGCAGGCTCGGCAACCGCACAGTGCCGTACCGCCAGCTTCTGGTCTGCAGACTCGGGCTGGAGGTTGGCGGTTGGCGAACCGATGGCGAACCGCAGCAGGTTGTGAGCACCACCCCAGACTTAGACCTGGTCCTGTGAGCTGATAAATGAGCTTAAAATGCTGGCAAGCGTACTGAAAAGCTGAGTATGTATGTGGCTGGGCGAAAGACTGATTAGTCTCGATGCCGCGTGGTTATCGATGGTCTCGATGCACCGATGGTATTGCCTTGCCGTATTGCATCTCAGGTATCGGTGCCTCCAATAAATCATTCCGAAAGCTGTGCAGCGATCTACTTTTCATATCATTTAGTCCTTCTGCCCAGCAGGCCCCTTCGGGGTCGGGCTCGATCCAACTAAGCCAGTAGTCGCAGGGGACATACTTCGGTTATGAGATATATAGCAAACCATGGGCATTTGCCGCGCATCCGTTCACTGTTGTCTGGAATCTGTTGAGCGCCAGCTAGCTCTGTTGTGAACTTCATTACGGCAATTGTGGGCAACCGCCCATCTACTGGCGCACATGACGCACGCACGCATTGTCCACGGGGGACTGCAAGAAGACATCACCAGCCTCAGGATGACAAGAAGCGGTCCCGATACCCTAGAAGATATTTATGAAGCTAAATAAGCTGTGTACTTTTACATTGATAGATGTATATTCGATGCCCAAGGCAACCCTTCAAGTAGACTCAATCTTACCAAGCCTTGCCCTTTACCTTCACAGTTCACACCGGGCGAACTTAAGCCCAACCACCCAGATTGGGCTTGCCCAGATACTAAAGCCACCAGCTAGCTCATTGACACACATTTTCCCGCTCGCTTCTCTAACCCCTCAGCACCCGTATCCTAATCAATGGCCAAAAATGATTACACAATCAGACTCTAGGGCCGGCAAAATCATCAGTGTCTGAGTCATCACTACCAGCATCTTCACGATTACTACCAGCATCGCCCCACCAAGCATAAGAAGTATGCGCACCCCCAGACCCCTGCCTTGCTCTTCCGCTGCCCCTACCACTTGCCCGCCCATTAGTACCGCCATGCCCCGCAGCTCCACCTCTAGAACTCGCCCCAGCCTTGCCAGCCCCACCAGCGCCAGTCCAGAAGAAGGGGTCAGGCCGTGCGCTCCCATACCCCCCATACCCAGCAGCGCCTGTCCCCGCCTTCCTAGTCCCATTGGCAGTAGCACCATACCCCGTACCCGCACTACGGCCGTAGCTGCCTGTGCTGGACTTGTAATAGCTACTGAGCAGGTCATCCGGATCTGCCTCTACCTCCAGCAGCTGATCCACCTTCCTCCGCTTGAGCTTGTCAGAAAGCTCTTCATGTGCTGTAGAGATGAAGTTGAACAAGGAATTGGCCTGCTCCCGTAACCGGGTTTCTATAGCAGCAGCAGCGGCCACAGCAGCGCCAGCGGGACCAAGCGCCACCCTGAATCGGCAGCTGGGGACTGCCTTGTCAGGGTGGTGCCGCAAAGCTAGCTTCTTGAACGCCCTGCGGCCAGTAGGGGAGTGATAAGAACAAGACACATCAACTTTGCACAAGGGGTACTCAGGTACTGTGGTCTGGGATCGAGGTTCAGTATTCTGACAACACTGTGTTTCCATCCTGTAATGCTGAGAATACAGTACGCAGGCCTGAGAGCAGCTGACAGCCACAGGTCCAGGGACAATATCAACCAAAACAACGGAAGTGTTTTTAACACCCGGGTCCCAAACCTGAAGTGAGAAAGACTCATCAGACACCCTTGGGATATGACAATGCTGCCCAGGTGAACAGGTCCGATATAATCAAGTATGCATGAAGGTGCACAGGAGCGAGACAGGAGCAATGTTGTTGCTATTTGTGAATCTGTATTATCCACAAAGCCCATTGCTTCCACCCTTACCCTTGATCAATTTTTCGGATTGCACTTCAGTCCCAGCAATAGTCATTCAAGGCGCCCGGACAAAGGCATGCAGATCTAGGAGCTGTTGACTGCCGTGTGAACTGCGGCGCCGACCAAGGTACTCCCCAGCAGCTATACGCAGATTTATGGATATGAGCCACAGCTAAATAGCAGCTGCAGATCCTTTGGTAGCTCAACAGTGACAATGTCAATCACAAGCAGAGGCGATGCCAACAACGGACTACAGCCTTTGCCAACAAGACCTAGCCCAGGTTTGCCAATAGCTCCTAGTCCTGGTGTATGTAGCAGCAAAGTACTGATAGCCAATACCGATATGCAGATGCACAGGCAGCTCCTGCATTACCTTGTTCAGCATGGCCAGTCAATCCGGCAGCCTTGGAAGCATTCCTTTCAAGAACCCCAGCACCCCTCACCCACCTGCGGATCTCCTCCTCTGCTGCTGCTTTCTCCACACCCAGTAACTTGTAGTGGTCTGGCGTCTTCTGCCAGCGTGCCAGCTTCTTGGCAGCTGCCAAGCGCTCCTGGTACTGTTGCCGTGTGGGCGCATCAAGACTAGCTGCCGCTGGTGGCTTCAGCAATCCTTCCAGGATTTCCACAGCTAGACCTGGTCGACGCAAATCTGCAAAGATCTGTGCCATCCTGCAGAACAAGAAAAGGGTGCAACAAGCCCATGCAAGGTCATTGAGGTGGACCCAGCATATGCAGAAAGACCCATGATAATAACTGCTGCTACGGTCAATGCTGAGAAGCCAGAACAGCCGAAGTGTGATTGCCAGAGCAAAGCGTAGGCCAATCAGACATACGGGAGACTCAACCCGAATGCAAGTTGGAAATGTCAAGGGCCAGTTGCATACATCAGTCTCCGCACAAACTTTTAGATATTTCAAAGGGGAAGAAACTGTTCTGGTGGTCCAGAAAGGAAGTGAAGTAGTACAGCTACCCAACACATGCCAGCACTGTTTGCCTGCGCTACTTACTACCAACAACTGACCTGCTGCAGGCCACTACTTGAAGCCAGAATCAAAACAGCAATCAACATCCGAATACCTTTTCTAAGGTACTCGACCAAGAACTCCAGCGTAACACATCGGAGGCATCCAACCGAGACCAGTCCTCAACCCCATACCTGGAATTTGCTTTCACATAATCCGGCTTCAAAGCAAGCGCCCTCCCACAGTCCGCAAGTGCCTCAGTGTACTGCTTCAAGCTGTGCTGTGCCGCTGCTCGGTTGCAGTACAGCACCGCTGCAAACCCTGACGACCCCTGTGCTGCCAGCGCTTCCGTGTACGCTTTCACTGCATCATCTGCCTTACTCCCCCGAAGCGCAGCATTCCCAACCTCCTTCTTTCCCGTCAGCAGCAGCAACTCCTCTATCAGCTGCTCTGCTGCTGCTTGTGTTGGCACCAATGCCCCCAACGGCTTAGCCCATCTGCCCAGAGCAGCAGCACTGCCATTAGCACTGCCCCCAGGAGCACCACCACCAGCAGCAGCAGCACCTGGTACATGCACCTTAGCCCCCAAAACAGCTTCTTTCAGCAACCGCTGTGCGTCCTCTAAGCTTCCTTGGTGATAGGCCACTTGCGCCTTAACCCACCACTCCCAGCCCACACCTAAGGCCATCTGTTGAGCCCCCATCCCTCCATGTGCCCCTTGACCCTGAACATGCTGCTGCTGCTGCTGGGCCTCGTGCCAATCCCACACCACCGTACTGCTCCAGGTAGCTGCTTGAGTAGCAGCTGCCAAATCCCCAGCCCTCAAAGCCAGCCATGCCTTGAGTGCTGCAACTTCCTCAGCATATGGCATTGCCTCCGCAAGCGCATGTGCAAGCTCCAGCAGCTCTCCAGCCTCCTTTTCCCCCAGGGGCCCCGTCCCCGCCAAGCCCATGCCCCCACTTGCTTCGAGCTGCACCACCTCCTCCACACCTATCACCCCCTTCCTCAGCGCCTTCAGCTGCGCCTGCTTCCCCTCCACCTCAGCAACCTTCTGGCTCAGCTCCCGCCACACAGGGTTACTAGCGCTAGTCATATCTGCAATTCGATTGAGCACCTGATGTGCCGCAGCTAGATCCCCAAGCTTAGCGTAGCACGACGCAGCACGCAGGTAGCCCCGCACATACTTCCTGCTAGTCTGAATCGACATCAGCGCATCCTTCAGCGCAGCGTTCGGGCGCTGGAGCATAAGCCGTGCACCACCCCGGTTGCTATACAGCGGCGCCAGCTCATCGGCTGGTCCTTGTGCCTGCAATAAAGCCTCTATCGCTCGGCTGTACTCCTGCTCTGCGAGCTTATACTTTCCGACCCTGTAACTATTAGTCGCCTTTGTACGCCAGCTGGACGCAGCAGCCATGGCATCCCGCTGCTGAGCAGCTGCTGCTGCATGTGTTGATTCTGCTGCCTGCTTGTGCTTAAGCTCCTCAGGCTGCACCGCAAAACCCTGCCAGGAAGGCCCCGCCATGTGGTCTGCCTCCCCTGTAGTGAAGTGAGCTGCTGGCTGAGGCGCTGCTGCTGTTGATCGGCCTGCTGCTGCTGCGGTTGCTGCCCCCGTACCTCTGCTAGCTTGTGGCGGGGATCTAGTAGCAACCACTTTCCTTCTGCTAGGGGTGGCTGCTCCTCCACTGCCGCTACCTGTTGCTACCCCTGGGTGGAACTGCAACCCAGCAGCAGCTTCCTGCTGCTGTGGCTGCTGTGCCTGCTGCTGATGGTGCTGCTCATCGCCTCTGCTACTAGGCTGCCTGCTGCTGCTGGTACTTACACCGGCAGCAGCCGCATGAACAGCAGCAGCAGCAGTATGAGCTGCTGCCGTACCCACAAATCCACCACCAAACGAATGCCCGCCCCCAAGGGGTGCAGCACCATGGGGAGCTCCAAGACCCCCCGGAAAAGCAGCTGATGTAGCCGTAGCAGCACGAGGGGCCACGGGCGTCCCCCTTCCTATGTCCTTGACACGTACTGTCTTTCCCTTGCCCGATGACTTGGCTTTCACAGAAGACGGGGTTGCAGAGCCATCGCTGCGTCCGATCCTGAAACCACTGACAGTGGCATTGCTTGCTGCTGCTGCCGCAGCAGGTGGGGCTGTATCAACTGGAGCTGCTGGGAAGCTGAAGCCACCTGCTGTGTTGCTGCCAGAATCCACTCCAGTCCCGAAAGTGCAACTGCCTGCTGTAGGGCCACCTACACCGCTTGAACCCGCCCCTGCCTTGCTGCCCCCAACATCAGCAGAACTGCTTCCAAAGCTGAAACCGCCCGCCGGAGGCCCTGATGCTGCTTCTGGTCTTACACCACCAGCACCAGCTGTCGCCGCTGCTGCAGTAAACTGCTGCGAAGAACCTCCTTGACCAGTAAACCCAGCTGCTTGCCCACCTGCCCCTGCTCCCGCACCTGTTCCTCTGCCAAGCTTCATTCCCGCAAGCTGTTGCATCAGCCCATCTGCCAGCGGCTCCTGCTGCACCCCTGCCTCCTTCCCCAACACTAGCACCTCAGACAGCAGCTGCTCCAGGTCCTCATCCCCATCTGCTGCGACGCCCCCAGCAACAGCTGCTGCTGACCCCTGCTGCTGTGCCCCGCTCCCTTTCCTGTGAAGCTCTCTCAATGCAGCTCGTGCATTGAGAAGCTGCCGTAGGAGGTCAGCAGGGGCTCCACCTGCTGCAGCCACCCCTGCTGCTGTTCTAGGAGCCCATTGCCCTTGCTGGTGCTGCTGGGCAGCAGTAGCTGCTCCTGGCACAGGACCCCCAGCACCTGCTGATGGTGCTGGCGCTGTGGTGTCCCCTCTCCCAGTAGCTCCCGCAACCTGCAGCTTAGTAAACAAGCTGCTGAGGTGGTGGCTCACATGAGCAGCAGCTGATCCAGCTAACCCCATTGCAGCTAGTTGCTCCCTCAAACCATCCACTGGTACAGCCCCAGCAGCTCCCACTCCGGCTAGACCCTGGCCCCGTGCCCCAAACACCATGAACGGCGTCGTCCTTGCTGAAGTTTCACCTTCTTGTGCTGTAGAGCTGCTGGCCACCCCATCCAAAGGGCTCCAAGCCATGGGGGAAAACCCAGGGGACACCCCTTGCCCAGCTGTCGTTGCTGCAGATGCAGGAGAAACTGCTGCTGCTGCTGGCATTGGAGAAGCTGATGCTGTTCCAGCAGCAGCACCAGCAACAGAGGGAAAAGCAGGGACCGCAGTGCCTGCCAAAGGGGCAGATGGAAAGGAGGAGGTAGGGCCAGTCGGACCCACTTGTGCAGCACGAACCCCTGCACCCCCAACGCTAGCATCAGTCTTGCTGCTGTTGCCGCCCGAGCCAAACACCAGAGGCTCAGGAGGAGGTCGTACAGGAGAAGGGCTGGAGACAGCAAAACCTGCGAAGGGGGCTGGTGTATTTGCTGCTGAGGTATGACGCCCTCGGAGGCGAACCCGGGGTGTGGTGCCCTTGCCTAGTTGTGGCGTGAGGGGGGTGCCAGCACCTGCATGCACAGAAGAAGCCGGCGTGACATGTTGCCCAAAGATCACCAGAAAAATGTTGGCCCAGCTCCTCGTTATGTGCGTCCAAGCAGCCATAGCATTTGGCGGCAGCAACAAGCACAAAAGCAGACGCCAGCAAACACTACAATACCGGTAATGAGAGATAAGAAACTAGAAACATAATTCCTTGATTCAGGAAAAACTGTGAAAACAAGCGGAAGCGGTAGGAGACACAAGCTCCAGGGAAGCCAAGACCTGCACATAATTAATCTTTCATACAATAGACCATGCTACTTCCATCTAAGTCTTCTGTTGAGTAATATATGATACCGCAGATCCTTGGCCTTTCAGTACCAACCACAGCACCGCTTCTTCCCATGAACCCCAGCCCTCAGAGACCTGAAGGTTCTAGCACATGCCGCCATGCCTGCTAAGCTCAACCACCTGATGATGCAACCCATGAATGTCCAACACTATCAAGGTCATCCCACCCTTTCTTGACCCCTGATCTTGCACAGTTACTTTATGCCATGCTGCAACCATGGCTAGAACAGACTCTAGATGCAAACAACAGCTGTGGACTCCGCATGGAGGTTTTGGTCTAACCACGCAGGCCCACAATGAACAGAACCCAGCACATCTGAATAGCAAGCTGCGGTAAGATGCGTCCTGCAGAGCAACCCTACACACAGGAAGCTCAGTCTTACCTATCTGGAAGCTGAAGGAGCTCTCCTCGCTCCCCTTGATCGAGCTATCGCCTGGGCTAATCCCTGCAAGCCCTGGAGTGTCAAACAGGCGCTTCACAGGTTCTGTCTCATCGTCATCCTCAGCTGCTGCCGCTGTACCAGCCCGCAAGACGGGGCCTCCTGTAGTTTCCATGGGCACGGCAGAGAAGGGGGTCCCAAAGCCTCTTGAGGGCCCCTGCCAAGGAGTAGAAGTGGACATGGGTTCTGGGGAAGGGTCTGGTTGGTAAACCCCGCCTGTGGTTGTTGCAAAGCAAGGTCCAGGGGTGGCCTGAGCTCCAGCTGCTGGACCTGCACTGCTGCTGCTGTTTGAAGCTGCAAAGGGGAAGCTAGGGGCTGCATGTGAAGCTGCTGCTGCTGCCTGTGGTGCTGGAGCTGGGGGGCTGGATGGGTTGCTGTGGCGCGCTGCGGCTGCTGCCGCCACCTTTGCAGGGCTGGATGGCTGGGCATGGCGACCTGCTGCTTTGCTTCCTGGGCTCTCTGGGCCAGGCTTTCCGAAGCAGAAGCCTGAGGAAACATGCCCAGCTCGTGCTTCTGCATTCCGAGGACCAGAGGCACCTGCTGCTGCTGCTCCTGCTGGCCCACAATGGGTGCTTGGTTTACTGGGCATGAATCCCTGAGGAGCTTGCTGGCTTGGCTGGAACCTTGACGCTACATGGCCTTGCTGTGATGCTGCGAAGGGGCCAGGAGCTGCCATGCCTGTGCCAGGGCTTGCATAGGCATTGGCTGTTATGCCATTCAGGGTAGACGCCCATGAACTGAAATCATTGGGCTTTATAGACGGATTTGCAGCCTCAGAAGCTACGGCTTTCCTAGAGGCTGCAAAGTCAGGTCTGAGTGGGTCCCTGTTGCCGTCGAGTTCAGTGAAGGCGCGGTTGCCAGTTCCTGCAGCTGGGTTTGAAAAATCGAACGAAAACCCACCCGCGGATCCGTAATGGCCGTTTGCTGCGTCTCCTCCAGATTGCGCTGTTGAAGGCTGCTTGTTAGGAGTGCCTGTTTTCCTGACCCCCCTCCTGGGGCTAGGCTTGTGGGCAACAGCTGCCCCCAGACCGATGCTAAAGAAAGGATTGCCTGTATCCATGTCCCGCGTACATCACTCGGCACTGATCATAACGTGACCTGCGAGAAGAACCGTCTATAAGCAACAGCGCCTCGGGTATAATCCAGCACCGCTAGCTACGCCTGCCTCCCCTTCCTCCCAGTATGCTGCAAGGGCACATGGACCCTTCTAAGCCAGCATGACACATTGTCTTCTAAGTCCCATACATATTGCGCTTTGAGTGTTCGACATATGAGTTAAGGCGCCAGGGCTAGGAGGGGTCCGCTGGCGCTGGGCAAGCATCCCATAAGCAGGCAAGCACTACAGCCAAGCTGCTAAAATGGTGAACCTTTAGCATACCTCCAGTTGTAATCTATAGCATAGCTGACTGTACTATTCCTTCCAAGCAAAGACGGACCAGAGCAGTTCAGGGACTCCTGATTCAGTACATCAGCGAGCGGTCCCCTTCATACTGAAGATGGCACGGGATCTGAGCACACAAGTACAAGGTGGGGGCGAGCGTCCTTGTTGTGTCAGTAGACGAGCTGCACTGCAGGGACGCAACACATGCTGAGGCCCGCTATTTGCTGAGTTTGAAGCTGGTGAGACAGGCCGAAACCAGGTGACTGATCACAGAACGAAAGCTGGCAGTTATCGCATATTAACACACCTCATTTCAGACCAGAGCAATCAAAGCTTCTTCATTTGTCCTTGGCATGCGTCTGCTTTGTGCGTCGGGAAGGTACATGTGACTGCCCCGAGTTCAGCTTCGTAGGTCCTACCGCAATATCTGCGCAGGTGTACAGAACATCCTGCATATATCGCCTTCTAAACGCCGAAGCTCAGGAAATGCTATCGCATGCCTGGCGCAAGGATGGGGAGGAGGGCATGCTGTCTGGGCTGCTAGGCAGACATAGACACTGCCTGACACCAGATACCTCTTTCTGAAACTGAATCAGGGAAGGCGAGTTGCATCCCAAGCAAAGCAGGATTCCCAGCAGAGGATGTGAAAATCTGTGGCATGTGCCATCTCACTGTAGTTACTTTCCAGTGTACCGCTGAAACTTGCTCTCAAACTCATATATGCCAACGGGCTCATCCCTCTTCTCATCAAAGTCACACCACTCCTTCTCTTCCAAGTCGACATCCTCAAACTTCTTGCCACCAGCACTCTCAACTATGAAACCATCCTGAGCAAGCAGCCAACAGCAGCAGCAGGAGGAATGGGTATGGTGAGACGAGGCACTCCTTCAAATTTGGTCCCTCTCAGGGAGATAAAGCGAGGGAAAATTGGAGGGATCAGATACATCAGCTGCTGCAGCAGTATTGCTTGGCATGCAATGCAAGCCCCCCACATAATCAACATGAATGGTGAATACAAAGCCTCAGCCTCATGATAAAGCCTCAATCGTAGCACATTATTAGGTGCACATCAGCAACGCACATAGTTCAAGCACATTACACTTCTCTGGACGTCTGCAGCTCAAACATATGCAGGCGCTCCAGCCTCCAGGTGCAGTTCGCCAAGCACTCATGCACATTCATCTGCAGCATTTCCTTGGGGCTGCCAGCTGAACAGCAGTAATACAGTCACAGCAATAACTGCAGACACTCCCAGACTGCGGGCCGGGACAGGTGAAAATGCTCAGAAGCCACTCCATTACAGGCATGCACTTAGGGGATCACAGTATGCCTTGGTGTACCCTCTCACCTGGGGGTAGAAAGCAATGGGATCTAAACCTCTGCACTCAAACGCCATAATGGGCACAAACTTGCCGTCGTCATCAGCTGCGCAAATTTGCACCAAGAGCAGCAGGGCATCTGGATTAGCACATGCTAAACCTTACTCCGTCACAAGACTTGGGTACTTTACATCCACTTTGCAAACAACCTGCTGCAGGGTAGCTCTCTGCATGAATGCTTCTCAAACTACACTGACCACTAATGGTTGGTTATTGAGCCCAGGCTGGTGGGCATGTACCTGCGTCCCAGACCCAAAACCCTTGCCATGGAAGAAATAACATGCTGGGGTGTGATGTTTGAAGGTGCAAGCCAGCTGCCTGGTCCACATTATCTATTTCATGTAATCTTTTACTGGATTGCTGGACGTGCTCATGGCCTGCCATGGGCTCGTCAACAAGAGGGTATGCGCACATGCGCTGGTCATCTGTGTCATTTGATACAAGGCCACAAAATGTATGTAAGCACCCGTATCACTCCAGTGGTGCAATGTCGACATGGTATGAGCATTCTCCACATGGCTGCTCCACCACTATGGGTTTGAGCCATAGCGGTGCTGGCAAGCTGCCCAGACCCGAACAAAACAATGTAGTGGAACAAGCAGAACCTTTGTGCAATGGCCATAACTTGCTCCAACGCTACTTTCCAAAATGGCACCTGGAGCACTCTGTACAGTGCCCAGTATTTCTAAATGTGCCATGTCCAGTGCCACAAACGTCTCATGCAACCTGTGAGTTGGCAAGCCTCAAGGAGCACTGGCGGCTGCCCATAAACCACTTCTTGTATGTGCATTGCAGTGGTGCCTGCGTGCAGCCCTTCAGAGAAGCACACCTGTGACCGATCTGGTGACCCCTTTCAGCTCCATGACATTTATGTAGCTTTCATGTCTTGAGTCCTTGGCCCACTTCATCACAAAGTTGGCTGTGCCTTTGCTGCCTGACAGGTCATACTGTTCTGCTGCAGTGACATAGACACCCTTGCGAGTTTCGGCACCTGCACTTTCCTGAACCTGCGGTGCGCACATCCAAATTAAACCCACATCAGTGTCTATGCAGCGCCCTATGCCTGCTTCAACAACTGGCCTGCAGTGGTCCAAGCTGATGGACTCACATCTATGCAGTATCTGTGGCCAGCTGTGACGCTGATTTTGCCGACGTTTTCCAGGTCCGCCTTAATATACAGTATGAATGTCTGCAGCGGAAAGGAGTTTAAGACAGTTGGAGACACCCAGCGCTTTCTCAACCGAGCAATCGTACCGGCATGCCGCCCTAGTGCAAGTAGTCTGGGCGATAACCGTGGAGTGCCTTATGGCAAGTATGTTGCCCCAGTAGGATTGGCACATTCATATGCGGCCAGCGGGGGAACAGGAATGCACTGGGCCAGGGCACCCGGGCACACCGCACACACCCGCCCGTATCACCTGAACTGGCCCAGCCTAAAATGTGCTTCGAGCAGCTCCGGTGGAGCATATGCTTCCTGAATACGCCATATGCAGCCTGCTGGTGTGCCTTATCTATCTTTTCGGTGCATTGTCTGTCGGTTGTGCGCATGTGACAGACTGGGTCAAACAGATACGCCGGGTGCACTTGTTCAATCCATAGCTTTACCGAAGGAATACCTATAGACTGTCAAGGAGAAGAGAATTGATGCACGCTTGAGCTGGACCTGACGGACTGCAGTTCTGAAGGCGCATAGCATGGGAGAAAGCGTCAGTTACAGCGTCAGCCTTCAAGCCCGAACCTTGCAGCCGGTCACATCTGAGACGAGCAGGTCACAATGGATAGTGGGCACGACATCACTACGGGATGTTAATGAGGTACTTGGATGGCTTCCTGATTGTTGGCCAGCAGTGCTCAGCCTTGCCAATAGAAGCAACCGCCATTAGACGTCCCATGATCATGACTTTGGGGCGGTCAGACGATCCTTCAGACGTAAGTGATGTTGTGACCTTCCACACAGGTCCGGATACTAGAATATGACCCAGACCAAGATGCTCTGCACAGTGTTGCATCGTGGGCACATCCTGAGGAAGTGTGGGACATCACCTGTTGTCCAACCCTGGGGGATCGGTACATCACAGTTCATAGCAAAGGTCGGTGCTAACACCACAGTGGACCATGCAGAACACAACAGCAGAATATGCAGCTCCCTGCGTATATGCTTGAGTACATGTACGCAGGACCAGGCAATGGACTTTTGCAAAGCATGCAGAATCTCCTAACGGGCGTGCACACACAGCAGGATGCATGGTTCTCATGTAGCATCAACAAAATGGCATGCAACTTGCTTTTGCAGACATGCTAGGGAAGGTCCCTTATAAATGAGCTGCTGCTCTGTGTGCTGCCTGCAGTGGGTGTGTATGGAGTGAGCTTATGGCAGGCCACAGCAGGCGCTCCAGAGTTGTCAGCTCTGGCAAAGTTGCCCCATGAAGGCATCGTCCGAAGGCAAGTTCCATGCACGTGCCACACTGAGCTAAGAGTCACCTGCCATCCTTCGTTGTAAATAGCAGCTGAATGGGGACAACTCGATGACCTATGCAACTTCCTGTCATGCAAAGGTTATATCGAGTATGCATAAGAGGATTGTGAGCCTGTCAAACAAACAAAGGAACAAACATCACTGGTGTCAAAGACAAGCACCACTGGCTCTGCCATCCAATCAAGCGTTGCCAGCTTACAGCCTATACAGTTGTCTTGTAGGCAGAATTTTCATGGCAATTTGGGCCACCAATAGCATGAGCATACCCTCTTCCGTATGGATCAACGGACACTATGTCCCACCTCCAGGGCTTTATGGCACCAAGGAGCATCGGATCTGGTCATCACATTAGAGGAGCGAGCTGTCAGGGCCTGGCAGTTAACAGGGCAGACACCGCAGGCAAGTGGGCTGAGGACATCAGTGTCAATATAGAAAGATGCTTGTGCACCACAACCTACTCTTAGTAGCAGCGCATCGCAGCGTGCATGTAGTAGCAGCATGCAATTGACATGGATGTGCACTGGATAGTTTACTTGGCGAGCTTAGGGTGCTAGAGGGTAGTACAAAGAAGCTGCTGCTATGTTGCCTCTGATACCTACAATTACTACAAGACAATTTTCCATAGCGTTTCCTGCAGATACTATAAAACAAAGCAACCGAATGGAGTCTGCTGTGGCCCAGCTCATAGTCTTGCTTGGCCCCAAACCTGAAGAAGAACAGACATTCATTGAGCTTGAGCAGCTTTAAGGGTGTTTGTGGTTTCAGTGTGCCTGCATCTTACACGCTGACATGTTCAGCAAAATGGCCTTAGTGGCATATCAAAGCGAGCCTGCCTACTGGGGTGGTCATGCCTACCAAGCTACGCATGCAGCCTAACCTAGGCATGCAGTTTAAGCTACGTGCACATAGAGCTCTATGGGCACTCACATTCTCCAGCTGGGCTCTGATAGGACCATTATCTACACATCAAGGTACAAGGTTGCGCCAACTGATCCCTGTGGTGATGAAGTCCTTCTGTCTGTTTTCCGCTGCAGTGTATTGCGACAGGTTCACCAGGAGAGACGCAGCAGCTATGGTCTGGGAGCTTACATCCCAAGAACCCCAAGCTAGCAGCGTTCACAGCAGGCAACACCGTGCAGGTACGCCATGATATGAAGAGAGAGGGAGAGAGAGCACTAGGCGAGGAGACTGTGTATTGTTCTCCAATGTGGGATTGTGGGAAGGGGTCCTTGGTGTAAAGATTGGAGGAAGCCCTTACCATGTTATGAAGGCCTCCCTCAGGCCCCCGACTGCCTTGCTGAGGAAGGAGCTCATGTCTTTTTAGGATGTGTTTTGTGCACGCCGCTGGGCTGGGAACTGTATGCCAGGCATGGGGTCAGCGCTGCTGCAGTCGTTGCTGCTAGGGGTGTTGAACAGTGCCACCCAGCATAGCTGCATGCACAAGGCGTACTGCTCAGCATCGTAGGAGGCTGGCCCATTGTTCGTAGTGTTCCTGCTCTTGTGTCAACTGAGAAGCTGGTGTCTTTTGTGTAGAGGTTGTGCTGATGTCCTTTGCTTTGCAGTAAGCTCCTTGTGGCCCATGTTCTGCTGCAGATCTGGGACATTCAGAATGTGAGCAAGGTGTCAGAGGCAGCAGCAGCACACAAGATGCCAGCTAGAGATGTGGACTGGGCACCCAACAATGAGTACAGGCTGGTGTCTGGAGGGGATGACTGTAAGCTGCGCTTCTGGGATACTCGGTAAGCAACTTGCACTTATGCAGAGGTTGTCAACCAATGCTTGGTTACAAACACAGGCCGCCCATCGACAATATTAAACATCGGTACCAGGTGCTATTGTATGAGTTGAGATGATGACAGGACAGCTTTGCAGTTGTGCAGCGCCCGTGACCTGATGCCGACAACTTTCTTAGTGCATGAAGTGCATTACAAAGGTAACCCTGAGATGCTCTGCAAAGAGCATGCTTGGTTGTAGCATCTGGTATTGCATGCTTGAGAGTTTGGCCCATTTGGATCAGGGCATTGGTGCTTGTCTGTTGCAATGGTGCCGCAGTAGGACGCACAGGGTGGTAAATGTCCCGTCTTGACTCACTGTGGGCCCACTGGCTGCCTGCACCCCCCATCCCTTTTTGACTACTTTAAGCACGGGCTGTTGACCTTAACTTGCGTGATTGAGTTGAATGGGTGATGCAAGAGCCAGACCAAGGCTTTTGCAATCATTCATAGGCCTTGCAAAGGAGATGGTTGCTGGTTTTGCCATTTTCTCAGCACAAACTGCTGCTTGTTTGCCTTCCCCCACAGGATGCTGTCCCGCCCTGAGGCACTGCTAGAGCTTGGTGGGCATTCCCATTGGGTTTGGAAGGCACAGTACAACCCCCATCACGACCAGCTGCTTGCGAGCAGCAGCACGGATAACAGTGTGTGCTTGTGGTATACCCCATCCCTGGCAAAGCTAAAGGACCCCACTTCAAAAGATGGCATGGCAGCTCTCGGCAATCAGCGGTAAGTCTTTTCATGATCTGACAGACTATTAGCAGCAGCCCCAGGGCAGCCCAGGGATATCACAGGTTCAGCGTCGTGTTGACTTTCATTAAGATATACCAAAGCATGGGGGAAATGAGTACACCATGTACTCTCATGGTTGCTATACCGGTATGTGCACTGTTCCGCCTGGCAATAGAAGCATGGATGTGGCCCCAGAGGATGGAAAAGGCAGGGCCGGGCCGCCTTGTCGTCTGCGATGGCCAGGCTTTCCCGGATATGCTATTTGGGGTAACAGCAAGTAGGTGTGGGTCCTTTGCCCTGTAGTGCACTGATGCGCCTTCAACATGCTCCAGACACGCTCAGATAAGCCTAGCATTGATCATATTGCCTCACCAACAAACATATTGCCTCATCAACGAACTTGAACTGGCTATTACAGCTTAAGATGAATCTTGCTGGATATCGCAGGACTGCCTATGTGCAGCTGATTTACGGGAGGGTGAAATTCATCTGATGTAATTTTGCAAAATAAAACAACACTCTGAGTGTCTGCATTTGCGGTGGCAGAATGAAAATGGTCCAGTCCCTTATGGGGATGTGCACGATACCTTCTCTTCATATTACAGTCCTTCTACTTGGAGACCTTTGGATTCTGTTGGTTGGACACATTCAGGATTTACAGTGTTTTCATCTGATCTTTAGTTGCCCATGGAGCCGAGGTTGGCTCCTCTCGGGCGCCCCACAGTGATGGGGGCCAATTGGTACTCTGGTAATATAGAACCATATTCACTGCCATTTGAGAGAAATATCTGATTAATCGAAGCTGGCTGTCTCAGGAGCTGCACCAATGAGGCATGCTTGTTGTTTATTGCTGCTGCAGGCAAGATGGTGATGGCCGGGTCCAGGCCTTTGATGACCATGAGGACAGTGTCTACGGCCTGGCGTGGAGTGTGCATGATCCCTGGCTGTTTGCTTCCATGTCCTACGATGGTCGAGTGGTGGTCAACAAGGTGCCCAAGAACACTAAATACAAAATTTTGATCTAAGGCAGGACGATCAACATTGGAAGTAGGGTTGTGCTAAGGAGCCTTGCCTGTGAAGTGCTGAGGTAGTTGCCTGATTGCCTCGTCACCAATTATCCTGTTATGCTATGAGTGCTCTTGTAGATAGTCTGGTCTGCGCATTTTTGCGCTGAACCAGTGTTGTGTAACCTTGCTTCTGGCATTCATGGTTTTGTATTGGCTCTAGCACAAGCACCAACGGTTTCATAAGTAAGTTTTCAGCACTTGGAAACGTGGTGTACTTCCGCATCTCTGAGCCTCTTGCATGCAGTGTGCTTGCATCACGGCAGAGTACGAGATATGTAACTGCTGCCGTTTTGACCTAGCAGCCCTTTGCGGTTGCCACACCTTTATTGTTTGTTATGTTATTAGGGGGGAGGCCACAAAGACATCATCCTGCTTCTGTCAAGTTCAGGCACCACAGTGCTTCATATCCAATGAACTGCATGATATGCCAATGCAAACAGAATGGAAAGCGCACCCCATCTTTAAGATGAAGGTAAGAAAATACATCCCCTCAATGTGCAAGCAAATGCTCTTCAGCAGACCTGAGTTTATGGTACATGCTGGCACACAACACCAGCGGCCACTCTGCCTCAACAGCACTCGCTCCCCCAACCGACTTTCAGCACACATGAGTGCGTGCCTGCATGCCTTGCTACATCCCCACATCAAAATTACCAAAGGGTTGGCCCGTGTATGTGGGTCACTTCCTGCAGCTACTCCTGCCGCAACTGCTAGTGCAAGCTAGCGCTACTACAAAACCCAGTTCGCTCACAGCATCCATAACATATCCCAACCTCTTGCAACCACTCAGGACTAGGCAAAAGCGCTGCTAGGGATGCATCCTGGGGCCTCTTACTTGCTGTCAGATGCCACCACTGCATGGTTGTTGCCTTTCTTGTGAACACCATTGCTGCTGCCGTTGCTGCTACTGCTGGCCCCAGTCATGGCAGCAGCCGGACCTGGAGCAGCCACCTTGGCACCATTGGGAGATGCTGCTTCTGACGATGCCACCTCCTCCCGCAGCTTGAGCCGAGTCAAAGCATTTAGAGCTGCCAAGCCACCTTGCACTTCCATTTCCTTCATCTGCTTCTTGGAGATGAACCTAAAGGATCAATGGTAAAACAGCGACCGAGCAATTGGCAAACATAATGTGCAGTCCAAGTAGAAGCAAAGACCATGCACCGTTCATAAGTGTTATGACGTTAAAATTGGACGTTAAAATTGGTTTGTTTTTGTTATTTACTCCTGAGTCCATAGCATCCTTTACGAGCCTGCAAGGACACTGATCTTGACAGTAGGTTTTACAGGCAGTAGCAGCCACAATTGCTGCATATCCCACCCTCGTTGAACAGTACCTGCCAGTTTCACCCATTCTAGAACACTACCGCACCAACATCCAGGCACGACAACACCCTTGATCGCCACTGGGCACCAACAGCATCCTTAGTACATTAATTCATAACATGGCAAACTAAAGGTGCCATAGGCCCCGCACCTCAAGGTGTTACGAAACAGCAGTCATGTTCCACAGGAACAGTCCTGTAAGGTAAGGTCACAATCTAGCGCATCCTTGAGACTGCAGACCAGAAACCCCAGCTCACATCCTCGACAGATTGCATGGCCTCCAAACTGTCCTTGCATCATGCTATTGCATACAACCTCCTTCCGCACCCATGACCCTGGAACCACCCACCATCACCGCTTTACTGACGTGTACCAAGCTCGTGCACTTCCAAAACCAGCAAGGCAGAATGTTCAGCCCTAGCCATGCCATGCTACGCGCTCACTACCGGACCTCGCTCCCCCTCTCACCTATTGCTGTATCTCTCAGCTGCTGCTATACAGAAGGCTGATGCCTTTATGCTGCTATTGCTGCACCTTGCCAAGTCCAGCAAATGGAAGGTCTCCATCTCCAAGCTGATGAGCTCAGGATGTTCCTTCATTAGATGTCCAACCAGATGCTCGTTATGATCATTAAAGGGTCCCCCTGTTCGACCCTGGCAATCAAACAGAAAGCACGCACAGATGACACATTTGGACCGAATGCAGGACCATGATCTTGCTCCGTTGCAGGAGCTCACGTTAGCGGAAAATCTTGGATTGTTCTTTAGAGCACTGAGAGTGCAAAAGCATGCACCCAGGGTCCAGGAGAAACTGTCGAGGATCTACAAACAATAATCAGCAGAAGCTGTACCGCTGTACTCCCTGTGAACCAAGCCATATCACAGCACAATGTTCAAGGTCTACTAAAGCAGACGGAAAGAAGTTAAACAGGAGATCATTGACTGATCCATGCCTCCAGATGACAGCAACACATACTAGTATCCTGCAAGCGCTTCGCCCATCTAGCTTAGTTGCCCATGTGGCCAAAAAAGTGACAAGGATATGTTACGGTACTTGGTCATCAATGCGGCATCTGGGTACATACTAGCTACTGTCTAATGTACAAGAGCACCATCATTATCACCATCATAAGATTAGTAAAAATTATAGGCATTCACAGGAGGCAGCGTTTCATGGTGTCTACCTGCCCCTCACGTACCTGAGAGCTATAGAAAGAGTCTGCAGTGGCGTCCAGCCCCTCCACCACCCTCTGCTGCCCCACCTGGCCTCTGCATGCCTCCACCAGCAAGGCAGACAGCTCAGCATCAGCAGGCACTGGGGCAGACGTCACATAGCAGGGACGACCATCCTTGAAGGTCCAGGCATCAGGATCTCGTCTGCATGGCATCGTGAAAGTGGGGAAAGTTCTTCACATTCTTTGTATCTACCCCTTTTGAAGGGACGTGTCGTGATGAAAGCTGTGTGTTTGGCAATCTTACATTGGCAAACCCATCGGCACGCGTGCGGTGCCACAGTTCACCAGTGGTTGCTACCAGAATCCATTTGGCCTGACTATGTTCACTTCCTGAGGCATGCTTAATTTGTATCTCAAGTGCCAAAAGTCCACAAGTCACTCCTGCCACAAGTGCTACTAGCCCCGGCCTGGCCCCTCTGTACCTATCAGTATCACACACAGCCCCTGCTGCAATAGACCCACTGCCTGTAAGTGAGTACTCGCTCTTCTGGCCCATAGCGCTACCTAGTCTGCTTGTGCTGCGAATTGTCTGGGCGCCTACGCATGCGCTATACCCCTGTCCAAGCCACAGTCATTCCCCTTGCCCCTTATCCCTAGCTTCGCTTCCTTGCTCCAATTTCGGCCTATACAGGTGGAAACACCCCTATTGAAAAATATTTCTACTCCCAAGCTGCTTACTACCAGCTGTCTATTCCTAGATCGCCATGCCCTCCTTGCAAGCTCCAAGGATCAGAGCAGCTCAAAGCGATGGCTCTGACAGGCTCTCAATCATTAGCAGCTCAAATCAGCTGTCTACTGCTCTGCCTGCTAGTACCTTACCAGACATAGCCCCTGCACCTGTTCAACTACACCATCCACTCCATTTAGCACTGGCCCTCGTCGCCTTCCCACAACCCTTTGCCTCCTGCATTCCTTCCCGCCCCTCAGTCTCCTAAACACTTGCATGGACCCCTTTCCCCTTCCTCCATATCACCGATATCTTCCCCTTACCTCTCGTTTCTATGCATCAACCCTTTTCTTGCCAAGGAACCCTTTCAGGCCATCTTGCTCTTTTAGTCACCCCTGCTCGTACCTTACGCACATAGCTCCTGTGCTGGCCACTAGCAGATGCCCCAGTGCTGCTGGTGGTCGAAGTGCACCACACGTGCCCAGCCGCACAACTGCCATCTGCCCTTCAACTACTGCTCTGCTCTCCCGCACCACAAAGTCCATGTTTGCCATGCCCATCAAGGTGGTCACTATGCTGACTGGTGTGCCCTCATACAACCCTGAAGCATGGAAAGCAGCATTGAGATACCACAGGAAGTTGTTCAGCATTTTGCTGCAGGCCAAAGCTTGGTCTGGCATTGTATATGGACTGTGTTTGAGGGCGCAGAGGTCGGGTGCATTAAAGCAAATTTAGCCATGATGGTCACCTTGCATGAGTCGTGGAGGGCTAGTGGACCTCATGCATGATGCAACTTGTCAGGCAAGGGACCATGAAGCAGCTTATGGGTATGTAATGAAGACAGCGGCTTCAGCAGGCACATGCAGAATAAGATTTTGTCTCAATATGAGCACAGACCCTCCCTTACAGGTTGGAAGGCAAGCCACTTGCTATATGTGTTGTACACCAGTTCTCCCTGAGCAAAGGCCCCACCTGTGACTGTCAAGAAGCCTCGGCCTGAAAGATGCTGAAACAAGGGTTGCCCTGGCTCGATGGGATCCAGGAGATCAGCTATGAGTAAGGCCCTATCCATGCTGCCGACTGACAGGATCCTGTTTGCCATTTCCCCTTTCTGCAATTGCGAACAGAGCAGGTAAGGTTAGCACGCAAACTTGAGACTAACCGGGTGTTTTAGGGATAGGGCAAGAATTCAAGCGGGGAAGAAAGCTGCAGGCAGATGCAAAATTTGCAGTCTAATTTTGTGATGGCCTTTGAAATGCATGCATGAATGGGAGGGTGTTCTACCTTTGTGCCAAGATGCAGAGTCCTGCCTTCAGCATCAGTAGGGAAGTTGGCATCAAAGAAATCATTTTCATCAGGGATGTCAAAAGCATCTTGGACTATGGTACGAAGGGTGGATACTGTATTATCGAGGGTTGCTCTCCTGCATGAAGAGATTGAAAGAGTCTATCCCTGCACTGCTGTTGAGGGTGGTCCAAGGTCTGAAGCAGGCTCACGCGCATACTGCTCGTCTCCTGCTAATTGTGCGGGCGCATAGGCACCGTTTTGTATGTAACGTCCTTGTCCTGCTGCTTAAGCATGTCCGACTGCCAATCCTTGTATCTTTTATGAGCATCACTGGCAAGGGGGCACCGGCACAGGTACCGAGCTAGCTGGACCCTGACTTGCTCGATATGACACTAGTTTCTACGTATGTACGTAAGGGGGGAAATTGGCCGTGCATCAATCACGAATGCCGCTGGACGATGCACACGTGCAAGACAGCGTTCGCATGCCAATGCTCTCAGTCCTGCGTTCACAGGGCGCCATTGGATATCAAGGATTGCTTTAGGGTATATCTCCTTAGCAGGTTTGTCGTGTTTTTCTCGGCATGTATGTCCAACGGACGCATATTCTGATGCATTGCAGAGTCAGCCCAGAGTTCGGTCCGGGTGTGCCACTCGAGTGCCAGTGTACAAGGAAGCAGGCAAGGCATGTGTATTCGCACTAACTTTACAGCAGGACGCTAAAAGGGCTAACCAGTTGTATACTGCGACCAGCTACCCCTCGTATCATTAGGCAGCAGCTGGGCCATGTCAAGAATATCATCGCAGCCATAACGGGAACCTGCCGTTGCCTTCCATTTGCACTATAATAGTTAAGTAAATCCTAGAAACAGGATGTTGACTGTGTCCACGCAGAGCCCCTGCAAGGGAATTAAAGCTGGTGGAACCCTGACTCCCTTCTGGCAGGACAGGATTGCTTCGACTTCAACAACCCTATTCAAAGCATGGGCCCCTGAAGCATCTACCATGCATGCCCCTTGGCGACCCTGATGTTCTTTCGGCAATCTCCTGGCAGATCCGCCAGTCTTCGCACTGACGCACCCAACCTCTCATCTTTGGCATCACCAAGAGAGCACCAGCACTGCCCTTGCCCTAAACTGAACCAGCACGCCATATGGGCAGCAAGCTGGAATATAGAGGGTCGTGCATTATGACCCTCTAGGAGCCAGTAGGAGTCATGCCAAGTTGGCTCCCATGCACAAGAGACGTCATAGCACCCGCCACATGACTCCAACGAGACTGGGTTAGTTGGTCCACGCTAGCCATGGACAAGGGAAACGGCCGAGGGAAACGGCAGAAGCCAACCAGCAGTAGTGGGGGTTCCCAGCAGGCTGCTAGTATTAGCAAAGATGCTTATGACGACCTCCTCGTTAGCAATGCGACCCATAAGGCGCAGATAGAAACCCTGCAGGAGCAGGTGCGTGTGCTCACCGAGTCATTCACCGAGCAACTTGAACGTGCGAAAGCGGAACTTGTCGTTGTCAAGGAGGTAATTAAGCAGCTGCAAAAGGAGAAGGCAGAGCTTGATGCCAAAGTGACGGAAGCTCGGCGTCAACGCCCTGTGCCTGCTCCATCTGCTGCACCCGTCCCCGACTCGGACCGAGTGGAGCGGCTTATGCGGGCTGCCAATGACTGCAAGGTGGTTGTCTTCACTCGGGGTGCCCCCACCACTAGCACGGAGGTCTGCGCTAAGTTGCGTGCAGCAGCTGGCCTGCCTGACTATGCTGTTGCGGAAGCCTTCAAGGCAGGGTCGGTCTGGTTCGTGAAGCTAATCAGCAGGACCTTCACCCTCACGGCACTCCAGCGCTGGTACGCCTTCAAACAGCTCAGCGGGTGGGGTCTCGACCAAGCCCTTACTAAGCAGCAACAGGATGAACGGTCCGCTCTGAAGCCACGCTTCCTGGAGCTCAAGACAGTAGGCGCTTTTCCACGGTGGCATGGAAGCGAGATCTTCGTGCGGGTGCAGGCTGGTGTACGACCGGCCACGCAGTGGAACCCAGCCCAGTGTGTGCCCCCTCGCCCCAGGGCCAACCCAGCAGCAGCAGCTCCTGGCGCAGCAGCAACAGCCCCTGGAGCAGCAGCAGCACCCACAGCAGCAGGCCAAAGACATACAGTCCCCACTCGGGTACACAATCCCTCCCCTGCCAGGGCAGGAGTGAGCCCAGCAGCAGTACCAGGATCATCAGCAGCTGCAGGGCCCTCAGCAGCAACAGCAGCAGCCGCAGGTACAGCAGGAGCTGGACCAGCAGCACCCACAGCAGCAGGAGCTTCTGGTAGTTCTGCTCCCACTGCCAATGGCCCCTACCCCGCTCCCCCCCCTGGCGCTGCCCCTCCTCAGGCCGCTGCGCCGAAGTCAAAGCTGGCTTGAAGGGGTGGACAGCCCGCAGTGACTTCCCTGACATTGCTATCGTATAATGTCAATGGTACGTCACCCACCAAGATCCAGGCTTTTTTGCATTGGCATCATTTGTTTCGGCAGCATTCGGTGGTTGCATTGCAGGAGACCAGATCCATGCTTGCTGATCCCCTGCATGGGTTTCTATCACAGTCACATCGTCCATATGTGTGTTGTGGTCCTTCTTCACATGGGACGGCTGGCCATGGTTTGGCCGTATACGTTCAGAAAGACGTTCATGTCCGGTATCAGGTTAAGTTACGAAAATTATCTCCATATGTGATCTGGCTCCAATTCTCCACCGCTGTTGGTAGGCTCATTCTTGGTACGGTGTATGTTCCGCAGAACAGCACAGCAATGCACGAGGTTTATGACACATTATTGTCTGAAATAGGTTCCTTCCAGGCATCTGGAGCACAGGTGCTCTGCATAGGTGACTTCAATGCGCATGTTGGGGGTTTGGATGATAGGGGTTTAGATCCTTCTGGTCGACCGATTGAACTGGCATGCCGCCGTGGTCCTGACTCTCATGCGATGAATAGCTTTGGGCAATGTTTGATAAACTTATGTTTGACCACTGGTACCCTCCTATGTACAGGACGGGGCGCTGGTGGGGGTGTGGCTGTGCCGATTGTACCGTCTTTTGATGCTCGTGGAGCACAGACCCGCCCAGATCATTGTTTGGTATCAGCCGGTCTGCTGCCTAGGGTTCTGAACCCTGTTGTACTTAGTGATATCCATGGTAGTGATCACCTGCCCATGTCTCTGGGGCTTGCTATGTCATCTTTGGAGAGTGCGCGGTCTCCTTCTCCTCTTGGACAAACAGAACCTATGGTGCGATTAGTGTGGGATGAGGCCAAGCGTATGGACTTTTATTCTGCCCTTGATACAGACCCGGCAGTGATTGCTCTGCTTGCAGACGCCCACACAGCTACTCTGTCTTCTGAGACATTGGATCAGTCTGTCCAGTTGCTTGGGCAGGCCCTTTTCCAGGCGGCCAAGGTGGTTGGGATGAAAATTCGTGTGGTGTCTAGCTCTTGTCGGCGTAAAAAGGTCCATCAGCCATGATTTGATGATGAGTGCAAGGCCGCCGTGCGCGCCCTTCGTGGTGTGGCTGTCACAGCTGAGCAGACCCAGCAGCTTCGCAGTCTCTATCAGCGCAAGAAGCGTCAGCATGCAGGACAGCAATACTCCAGGTTTGAGCAGCTGTGTCGGTCTCAGCCCACATATTTCTGGAAGGCCCTACGCCGTGGCATCGCCCAATCCAGCCCTGTCGTGCCTACAGCTGATGAATTTGCCCAGCACTTTTCCAGCGTCTTCAGTGGGCCGCCTGTGAGGCCCCCGTTACCATCCTTGGCACCTCCTACAACAGAAGAGTTAGATAACTTGTTTGGGGATGAGGAACTTAAGGGTGCCTTCAAGCGCCTTCAACGCCGGGCCTCTCCTGGTAAATCAGGCCTCCCAGTGCCTGCTCTGGCTGCCTACCCTGTTCGGTCTTTGATACAATCCATTCTCAGAGCTGTGCACTTAGCTGGCGAGGAGCCCGCTGAGATGAGTCTTGCCTTGTTGAGTCCTATTAATAAGCGTGGGGACCATTCTCAGGAGGTTAACTACCGCCCTATAGTGGTGTCCTCTCTTCTTCACAAGTTATATGCAAATTGTTTGGGTTCTGGGGTGTACGTGGCCCACACTCAGTACAGCCACCAGCATGGTGACATGTTCCCCCGGCAAGCAGGGTTCTTGCCTGATCGGAGTACCCTTCATAATATGTTTATTGTGCAGCATTTGGCTCATCATGCGCTCAGCATCCATCGTCTCATGTATGTGGTATTCTTGGATGTCTCGGCTGCATATGATACTACTGATCATGGCAAATTGGTGGAAACTCTCCTCCAGTTGGAGTTTCCCGAACATCTTGTCCGAGGTATTGCAGGCATGTACCAGGGTTTGCGCTATCAGGTGGTTACAAATGGAGTTGTTGCAGAGCCCTTCCATGTTGGTATTGGGGTGAAGCAAGGATGCCCCCTCAGCCCCATGTTGTACAATTTGTATGTCCAGCCACTAAGTGGCGCATTAAGTGCACTTGATAAGGGGCCATGCTTCCCTGACCATGGTCTTCCTGGTTGCCATCCGGACTATCATTATGCTGATGATGCTGCTCTCATGGCAGAGTACCTCCCAGACTTGCAGGCCTTGCTGACCCATACTAATGTCGTGCTAGCTGCTCGCAATCTTAAGCTGTCAGTGCCTAAGTGTATCGGACTTGTTTTGGGTGTGCAGGCGGGAGCTCCAGTTGGTGAATGTTCTCTGAGTCTTGGTTCCATGCCCCTTGCATCAGCTTCACTTACTGAGGGAACACGCTATCTTGGCCTAATTTATGACACAACAGCCTCTGCGGGCATTATGGCGGCTCACCGGGCCTCCTGTTTCTCCTCTTCTTTCCATGCTGCTACTGCTCAGATGCGTGCGGCACCAGACTTCCCATGTGCACTCCCAGCCTTTTTGAAATTGTTGCACACTGTTATGGAGCCAGCTGGTTTGTATGGGTGTGAACTCTGGGGCCTTCTATCTATTCCGGGTTTGTGGTCGTCTGGGTGGACCCTGGCTCAATTCTATAGCCTTAAAGATCCTTTGGAGGTTAAGCGGTGCCGTCTGGTCCGTCAGTGGTTGCAGCTCCCTCAGTCTATGCCTCTTTTGCCTTTATTACATGAGCTTGGATCTGAACCTCTTGTGCATTGCTATGTTCGGCGTGCTGTTCGCTTTTATAACTGCCTTGTTCAGCTGGATGCTGCTTCCGTGTATCGGAGTGCTCTGCAACAGAACATTGATGATGCTCTCTCCACTCGCTCCCGTGCCCATAACTTTGTGGGGGCTCTTTTTCAGGTGCTCCGGATCCTTTTGCCCCGTGAAGGTGGTCTTACTCGCACCTGGCGAGCTTGCCTCCCCTTGGATATTGATGGCATTGATGAGGCATTGCATACTCGGTACACTGAGCACATCCAGCGTCTGTCCCAGGTTGTCAATGGTCCTGGGTCCCGTATTGGTCTTTATTTCAGGGTTGTTGGTACACATGTTTTGGGCGTTGTCCCTTCTTTTTACTCATGTCGACTGTCTCACGGTGTGTTGGTACGCTTCTTGCGTTTCCGTCTTGGTTGCCATCATTTGCGCATCCATACCGGGCGTTGGCTTCCGCCCCTCCTTCCCCATTCTCAACGCACATGTTTGCGGTGTAGCTCCACAGTCGTTGATGATGAGGCGCATTGTTTGTTCATGTGTGAACACCCCACAATTGTTGAGGCTAGAGATGTGTTCCTGGCAGCTGTGGTACCCGCCGTGGCCACGCTGTCATCTCTCAGGTATGCTGATCTCTGGGCACTGTCAGCCACTGGCTGTGTCCCTCTCTCGGCCTTGGTCAAGTATGTGGCCGTATGTGTTCGTGTCTGTTGGTACTGCCATCAGTCAGGTGGTACTGATGTGGTGGACTTACCGGATATCTTGCTCCCGGCAGGTCAATATTTGGATATGTTTGATTCGGAGTCGGAGACCGATCTTCCTGGTACTTCGTCTGATGAGGAACTGGTTGAAGTATAGCTAGATACATGCTTGGGTATTCACCTTGGTTGGTGCGCTGGACATCTTGGGTGGTACAGATGAGGTGGACTTACTGGACATCTTGCTTGGTTGGTGCTCTGGATTGTGTTTGATTTGGAAACAGATAGATCCTCCTGGTGATTTGTTGGTTGTATGCTTGGGTATTTCTCTTGCTTGGTGGTGTGGAATCCATTGTTTTTGGACCCATCCGATGGTGTGTTTGGTCGTTTCGACCTAGCAGCCCTTTGCGGTTGCCGCACCTTAAATGTTTGTTTGTTTGTTATCTGCTCAGAAGAAAAACATTAAACAAACAAACAAAAAATTTAAGGTGCGGCAACCGCAAAGGGCTGCTAACAGTCAGACGAAGCAACAGCGGTCCTAAATCACGTTTAATTCCTAAATACAGCTTCGCCATGCGCCACCAGGAGACCTTCAACGGGAAGCACCAGCAATCACACCAGCAGCAGCCCATTGTCTCCATCACTTGCATACAGCCTTCACTTGGTGTCTTCTACTTACAAACATAGACAGTTTAAAGGTTAAAAAACAAAAAAAACAAAAATTTAAGGTGCGGCAACCGCAAAGGGCTGCTAAGTCGAAACGACCAAACGCACCATCGGATGGGTCCAAAAACAATGGAATCCATACCACCAAGCAAGAGGAAGACCCAAGCATACAACCAACAAATCACCAGGAGGATCTATCTGTTTCCAAATCAAACACAATCCAGAGCACCAACCAAGCAAGATGTCCAGTAAGTCCACCTCATCTGGACCAGCTCCCATTTCAGAACAAAGCCCTTAGTGTCTTGCCCCATATACCAATTACCAATTACCAAATGGCCCCGTCAAAGCGGGGCGCCGGTGGGGGCAGTGCCACCCACAAGGAGCCAACATATAGACCATGCCACGAGCTTTAAAAAGCGTACAGCTTTTGCATCTGTCGGGGGGTTGAAGTGTGTATTTGGTCGGTTCGACCTAGCAGCCCTTGGCGGTTGCCACACCTTAAAATGTTTGTTATGTTATGTTATGAAGGCACAACTGCAACAACAGATGAAACAAATCAGGCCGCACTGACCTCACTCTGGCCGATGCCTTGGCGATTATGTAGGGGGCTCATGGCTGATAAACAAACAAACAATTGAAGGTGTGGCAACCGCAAGAGGGCTGCTAGGTCGAACCGACCAAGCACGCCATCAAATGGATTATAGACTCTCAACTGAAGAATGATACCCAAGCATGTATTTAGGGAACTTCAACCAGTGATAATCCAGCCCACCAACTTTGAGCACCGCAAGATCAACTGCATGGAAGGCTCCCAAGTTGCTCGAGGCATAGCACCCACTGGTGGACTATTTGGCCAGGCATAAGCCGAGGCTTGATGCAACTGCGTGCATTGCGGGATGAGGCAGAGGAGCCAGACATGTGCACCTTGCTGACAGTGACTGAGACAGACCACATATGCACGACTTAGCACTGCACCCATGCAGCCCCATCCTGCTCAAAAAATTTGTTCTATCAGCCTGAATACCAGCAACACTATGTGTGCAGGGGAGAGTCATGCCCCCAGCTCATTCCTTGCAATAGACTAATCCCAATGGATTACTTGAAGTCTCCACCCTGTGACACTCCTCTACATTCTCCCTGGCCATATGGACAGCAGCAACCAAACCTCTCTCAGTTCTTCCGCTTGTACACTTGCCGGTACTTAGAGCTCTTGCCACCTATTGTGATTGTACTCGTCACATGCAGCTCGTCCTGTGAGGGCATGGTCCATTCATCCACTCCAACGCCACCATATGGATCTTCCCACTCCAACTGAATCAGAAGCTTCTCTGGGCTGGGGGTGCTAATCTTGGCTGTGTGTTTCCCTGCACAGCAAACAGTATTATTATTACATTTCATGATATGCCATAGCAATAAGTGCCATAGGCCCCGCACCTCAAGCTGTCACAAAGAACAACGAGGTGGAACAGAATACGGGTAAACTTCGACATGTATGACAACATATATATGCCTAGACATGAGGTCCAGCAGCTAGGTCAAAATCACCCAAAACCTCCACTGCCCCAATGGGGGTTAAAACAGTACATTTTAAACATGCTGGCCAGGCATTTACAAGTTCGGTTGCGCAGCTCTCTTGCCCGTCCGCACCCTTTGTTCTGTTTAAGGCAGTGATTTGTGGCAGCGAGAGTTTCACCAACCCCGCACGTCAATCTGCCAAGGGAAACAACGGGTGGGATGCCTTAGTTATGCAGGCCATGCATGGTCACACACATATCTACACACGAGGCCAGCCAGTCTTCATTTTCAAATGCTACAGCTCCTACAGCATAGAGAGTTACCGCCAGTCAAATCCGCTGTGGTTACAGGTGCAAGATCATGGTAAGGCTGCTTGCTTGGAGAACTCTCCCTGTCAGGTCAACCCAGCCATCAGTCCACTCACGCATGAAACAAAAATTCATACACCTTAAGAGAGACCATTGCACAGCTCTCGGACCGTGCAGCACCCACCACATGACTCCAACCAGTGTGTTAGCATGCGTTGAGAGAACACATGACGAACCAACGCATACACATTTTTTTGTGAGATTGGGTGCACCAACACATGACGCACCAACGCATACACAAATTTGAGAAAATGCCTTTGCAGACCTGCCACTGACCCTGCTTGTCAAACTGGGTAACTGCCAGACAGAAGCAACACAGCCTTTTGTTGCCCAGGATTGCAATTGCAATGAGCACGCAACTCGGGAGGTCCTGAATCCTCTACACAGCAGTGAAGACGCTGCTCTGCTTTACTGCTTGCACATTTGTTAGATATAAAAGCAGCTCAAAAGATGCACCCTTGAGCCTGCAACTCCTGAGACATCCCCCTGTGCACCAGAGTCCAGGGTAGTTTACCCACCTCTCCTGTACAGCCAGGTAACATGCTTTAAGCTGCGGATTGACTGGGCGTGCTTGCCTTCACTGCAACCATTTTGACGTGGCATAGGCTGCACCCTCAGTAGATGCTAAAGGGGGCTCTGGCCTTCCAGATTCATCTGAGGCATCTACTGCCCACTTCTCACCTGATCGCAGATCTCGTCTCATATGTTTGCTAGACTGCCCATCCAGTGTATACGCCTCTGTGATCTGCAGAGGGGGCACAAAGGAGAAGGTTAGCAACCTTCAACCTCACAGGCAAGACATCCCTTAAATCCGTCACTGCATCTCCATATTGCTTATGGCGAACAGAGGTTGGGGATCATTCTCTTCCATGCAAAAGCATTGTATGCTAATGGGATAGAATATAGCTTCCATATGCAGCACATACAGCAGCACATAGCAGTCCGGAATGCACAACCCTCTGGCATTGTTCCTCCTTGGAGAGAGCTGCAGTACTGATGCTATTATATTGTTATTATTGTTTATCTACCCTGCCTGGCCTCTTGTCGACGGTGCAGTGTGTGAGCAAAGAAGGGGCCCCTGCCCCAGATGGTTGTGGTGGCTTTTGTGCAACCACTGATGCATGGCACTGCACAGCCGCTGGCATTGCAGCGGGCCAGATCCTTCTCCTTTTACCCTAGCCATTGACATCTCCGACAGGCTGCTTCCCTAATTTTGTGTTGAGTACTGCATAATGCCCGAAAGATTCGCCCAACCGTAGCAAAGAGCCCAACAGGCTGCTTCCCTACTTTTGTGTAATTCTAGCCACCACCGTATCTAGGAAAAAGTTTAGCCATCAGTCATGATATCCCCTTTGGATGCTGGTAAGGCTATCGTGACCCGGATCGCTAGCTGGCATGAGAGGACCAAAGCTGAACATACCTTGAACCAGCTGATCATACTGAAAAGACCAAATGAGAACTTCTCGTCCTCCTGCTTCACTTCAACGCCCTTGATCAGCTTTATTGCTTGCTTCATCAGCCCACTCAGCCCTGCGAGACTGATAGCTTCGTCCATGGGGTCGCTGGCATCTTTATCCTACGGGCA
Organism: Pseudopediastrum boryanum; assembly: GCA_963556185.1. NCBI lineage: Eukaryota > Viridiplantae > Chlorophyta > Chlorophyceae > Sphaeropleales > Hydrodictyaceae > Pseudopediastrum > Pseudopediastrum boryanum. Next base: position 4,976,703 of record OY744502.1, on the reverse strand, counting down.
GACCAAGTCGTAAGAAGCGCTCGCACAGCAATGGCCTGCTCAGGCCCCTGACATGTCCAGCTCATGCTAAGCAGCACTTCATTCATTTTGACTGGTTGCATCATAAGGAGGGCCTCTAGGAGGGCCATGCATAGGGCTTGTGGTTGCATTGACTGATGCTGCCCCGGTGGGGTTCTGAATGAATGCAGATGCATCAGCTGTTGCTGCTGCTGCTTCAGGAGCTAAGCCTAGAGAGGCCACGACTAGCCATCTCTGCAAATAAGTTGGAGCCACTGGATGATCTGCAAGGGCCTTGGGCTCATGGCCCACTCCCGGTACCCAAGCAAGCTGCTGGGATGAACGCCGCTGCTGACGCAAGCCATTGAGATTGGAGTCCTTACTGAATAATGCTGCAACCAGTAGTGACTGGATGGGGCGCTCATGCACCCTGAGACCCGTGCTGCCCAGCAGAACTTAACGATTGTGCGACAGCTACGCGATGGTCGCACCTTGAGCCAAGTGCCTGAGAAGTTGACAGTGAGCGGGCCCTCCGAGCTCATCCCCTGGAGTAACAGCTGCCAATCAAGCAGGAATGCCTTATGCTTATTGCCCATGCCTTCTGTGCATTGCTTTTACCGGTGGAGCCTCAGGCATGCTGCGACAGACTGGCCTTACACACAAGGGGGCCCTAGAAAGGTTGCGCGTCGATTTGTAAGTATGCTTTGCACTGCTTGCACGCAGTTGCATCCCTTGCATGTAGCGAACTGGCGCAGTCAGATAGGCTGAGGTGCGACTCAGATGTCACGTCGGTTGAGAGCGGTTGAAACCAGCCTTGGATGTAATACAACAAATGGCTGAGTCTGTTCTAACAGAGCGCCTGACCGCGGGTAACACTTTGGCTTGAGTAGGCTTGAGTACCCAGTACGTGTCTGCCTTGTTGAAGTGTCTCAACCGCACTCGGTCTCACCCGGCATCGCAGGCGCCCGTAGTGCCGCGAGTTGATGCCTCTGCCTCTTCAGGCAAGTATGCTTCGAATCGGCTTACTATGCGTGCTGTCCCAGGCTTTTCTCACCCACTGCTGCATGCTTCCCTGGAATCCGCATCTGAGACTGTGGACCCAAAGGCACCAGCTTGACTGGTCACACGCAGAACCATCCAAAGGCCCCAGCACAATCCACAGACCCGAAGAATACCTGCGAAACTGGCCCATGCATTGCATAAGCCATCCACTCATGGAGAAGCGGGAGGCTGCCTCCTGAAGCGGCAAACATAACTGGCAGCGTGCACCACGCCCACCAACCTGGATCTCAGCGCAATTGCCACCCCAAGCATTCCCCTGGAACAAGTGACGATTTACCCCACCACTGTCTCAACCCCAAGCACAATCCAACCTCATCTATTACCTGAAAGTAGTTGTTGCACCTCCACCCCTGGCAGCAACACTATCACCTTCCACCCCTAGCTGCATTGGATATCCCCACTCCCTTCAAAATCATATCATGATACGCCCCACTCCTCTTATTCCTATAGCTGCCATACAAATCATTGGGATTGAACCCACCCTCCCCATCACCCCCACCCTCCTTATTCCAACTCCCTAGCCCAGCATACTGCCTCTTCCCACCCCCCAGCCCCCTACCCCCCGCAAACGTCCCATCTGCTAACATCCCAGTTTCAGGATCTTGTGCACCGACAGCTCGGGGCGGTGGGCTGCCCCTCCTGCTGCGGCGAGTGACACGCACCCCAGACCCTAAACCACTGAACTCGTCATCGCTCCCAGGGTCAACACCTGCCTGTCGCCGCTGCTGCATGCGTTCTTCTTCAAGGTCTGCACGAGTAGTGCCTGGACGCCAGTCACGAACCTGTATGGGCATAAGACAGCAAACAGCCACCTTATGAGTTGAGTGCGGACGCAAACCAATTGGCAGGACTCTTTACCCATTCTCAAACCACTGCCAATGCTCAATCAATCAATCAAAACGCAAGACCAGCAATGCCAATGGCCAAACAAACCTAGGCCACAAACACAAGGCTCCTGATCACAATCACGAAGCCACACAACCGATGGTGGATTTGCCACACACAAGCTGAGGCTAGATGCAACGGCGTGCACACCAAGGGGAAACAAACACCACCACTAAAACCCAAAACCTGCTCCACTTCCATCACACATGGGTGGCGGGGAGGCAGCAGGATCAAGCACCACCCTAGTAGGGGCTGGAGGTGGCTCCCACCACCTAGGTACTGGTGAACCACCATCCTCCCAGCCACTGAAAGGCACCACATAGCGCTCCACATGCTTATCAATAGCTTGCTTAGTGCGCCTTCTACACCTCACTAACCGTTGGCTTTCCCAAGGGTGCGTAAGATCCCACAACCTCTTCCTCCAAGCACTCTTAATCTGACATGAAGCCTCCCAGCTCCCCTCATCTTGACCAAGCACCTTCAGATCTGCACACACGCATTTCTCCCAGGTATGGCGAGGCCTACCCACTGGCCTCGTCATGTCACCATGTAATGAAGAGAACAACGCAATATGCGGCAACCTGCCCTCCTCCATGCGGCCCACATGCCCCAGCCACCTCAGCCAATGCTAATGCAGACCTTCGCCAACAGCAATCTTGCCATCATGAAATTCACCTGTTCCAAGCGCCTTTTCTGTTGGCCAAATGGGATGACTCCCACTTATCGCACCAATTCATGACCAGTCCCGGACAAAATTGGCAATGGGTACAGCAGAGCCCCATTGCACCCCATACTTGTGGATGCCTACAAGGGCACACACCTTATATGCTGCCAAAGACGTTTACACTACACATTAACGTCTGCACAAGAAACCTTCTCCCTGGCTCCAAACAAATGCAAGTCTGCTGCAAAAGAAAGCTGAAGTCACAGCCTGAAGTCCATGAGCTACATCTGCTAGTGCATCCCATTGGTCGCAATAAAGCACACCACAGCGTTGCAGCTGTCCAGTGCCCCTGGTATGGACTCCAACCAGTGCAGACATACAGGCAGCCTGTGGAAACTATTTAGAGAGCTGGACCTGCCTGATTGCAGAGCTTGGGCCAACTGTTCGCAACATTGCGTCTCCCAAACCTCCCTTGGTTACATTGCTTGCATCTGCACACACACCCCGTTTGTGGCCCACAGTCTAAGGAAAGAGGCCTACTGTATAACGACCACCTCTAGCCATATTTTGTCACCACATCTGATTGCAGGCGGAAGACAACCCGAACTCTGTTCTGCCTTGCCATTTTTGTGACGGCTCAAGGGGCGTGGCCTATAGCACTTGTTGCCATGGCATATCATGAAATGCAATAACCACCACCTTCCCAATTGGTTGCATTAGTTACATCTGCAGACACACCATTTGTGGTGCACAGGACGTCAGCCTACTGTATAACCACCACCTTCCCAACTCACCTCCATAATGAACTTATCCAGCCGAGACCTCAAATAAGCATCTTTCTCCGGTGGCGGAGGCAGCCCTGCCCTCTCTATGTCCCTCAGCTCAATGGGTGTGTAGGCGTCACTCCATTTGGACTTATCCCTCACCAGCTGCGGAATGAGCCCAGGTGGGAAGCAGTTGCTACTCACAGGCTCCGGTTCCGGAGGAGGGGATCTCGGCCGAGATGGCGGCGCAGGCTGCGGCGGTGGCGGGGGAGTAGGGGTCCCCATTCCCCCTGGTGGCATATGCGGGGGATAGGCCCCTGCACCTGGCGGCATCCCATGTGGGGGGAATTGCTGCGGGGGGTAACCAGGGGTGTAACCCGGGTGAGACCCCCATGGGCCGGCTGGGGGGTAGGTGCCATGCATGGGGGGTGCCGCCATGGACGGTTGGTGGGGAGAGGGTATAGGGCTTGGGGTGGGCCAGGGGGCTTGGTGAGGGGGGTAGCCAGGAGGCATGGCTCCAGGCCAAGAGGGGTGGGCACCAGGCCAGCCGGGGGGCATGGCACCTGCATGCCATAGATGCCACATAAGATGTTAGTCAGTGCTAAAAACCAGGCCATCAATCTTACCAGTCCTGCAAAACAAGCTATGCTGCGAGGTCAAAATGCGAAGCTACGCAGCATATTACAGACCTTCATACGCGCTGCCTAAAGGGTGAGGACATCACACCCTACGTGCCTCCTCAAAACAGCCGACGTGCAGTTCTGACTTTCCCCATACACTCCTCTGCCCCTGTAACACATGGGTTAAAGACTTAAGATGCAACCTACCTACCACCCCCGCCCCCTACCACCCCCCACTAGATCCAGCCCACTCGGACCAAACCTCAACATGCACTCCCTCAACACATCTCCATCTTCGGCACGCTCAACAAGCCCTGCACATCACTCAGGCCTCCCCCACATTAGCTGGTGCCATCTCTCCTCCTCTTTTAATCCTTAATCGCGATGCCTCTCATGACCAGCTTACAAGCCCCCTCCACCTGAACAGCCCTTCCCCCCATTCCCTCGTCCTTCCTTCCTTAACACAAACACACCCCTTCTCTCCCCCACCTCTTGCCTCTCCCACCCCCACATTCCCTCGCCCAACCCCCCCCCCCTTATCTCCCCGCCCTTCCCTCGCCTTCCTCTAATCCTTCCCCCACCTTCTCCCCCTTCTCCCCTTTTACCTACGTTTCCTCCTCTCCCCCCCTTTTTTTCCCTTCCCCTCTTTCCCCCCGCCTCCTGCCACACCCAAGCTGCAAACCACAACTTCAAACCCTCACCTGGGTAAGCTCCTGCTGCTGCTACTCCAGGGGGATACCCCCCAGCCGGGTAAGCTCCTGCAGGGTACCCGTGCGGCATACCACCAGCAGCAGGGGGGTAGGCCCCAGGCGGATACCCCCCTCCTCCTCCTGCTGCTGCTGCTGTTCCTGCTGGTGGTGGTACTGCTGGTGGTGCTGGGCCTGGCACTGTGGCTGCTGCTGCTGCTGCATTGGCATCTGCAAGGACCTTGGCAGGCTCTGCAGCTTCCATCTCTGATGTCAATCGGGTAATAGTCACAGCATCGAAGATGCCTCTGTCAGACCAGAAGCTCAGCATCTTCCTGAGCTTGCTTGCAGACTCCTCTGCTGCAGCCTTGGCAGCAGCAGGGTCTGCAGCTGCAGCTGCTGTTGCATCACTGCTATTGCTGTTGGCATTGACTGTGGCGTTGACTGAAGCCTGTGCTGCAGCGAGGAGCACTCCTAAGATGGGTGCAAAGGCCTTAGCCACAGGCTCAGAACCTGGCGGGACCTGCACAGCTGCTGCTGCTGCTGCTGTATCTGCTGCTGGTTGGGCTCCACCACCACCACCTGCTGCTTCCTGCTGCTGCTGTTGCAGCTTCTGCTGGTGTTGGCTCAGAGCTTTGAAGAGGATGTCATTGGCTAAGTAGATCAGGTGGAGCTGCTTGGTGAGTTCAGATAGGGAGATGGCTCTTTCAGCCATCATGTGGGCCATGCCTGGGGCATATGCTGCACAGGCCATGAACCAGGACTGGCTTGCTTTGATGGATTCCTGCATGGAGGATTGGTGGGGGAGTTGTAGGAAGAGGGAGCTGCTTGGCCAGGGTTGGGTGAAGAGAAATGGGCACATGCAGAAGATGGACGACTGTATGTTCTTTTTGAAAGGGTCGTTCTGGACTCATATGCCGTCTAGGAAATGCAGGAAAGCAGAACATAAAGATAAAGTCCAGCGCAAAGAGGTTATAGGGACGGGCTGCTGCAACAGGCCCAAGGTGAGCGGCGCGCTCCTTTCTAGGGTTTATACGAACATTTGTAGCATTTGCATTGCTCTTACACAGCTATGGATGGTGAAGTTAGCATCAGAGGCTTATCTACAATGCTGCTTTTGCAGGTAGCAATTCTGCATGCTGACTGCTTCTAGAAATCACAGAGCTACAGATCAGGAACACGCTGCGGAACCTAGCCATGCAAGCCGGATTTGCTATGTGGGGTTCAACTGCCCCAAGCTCCTGTGCTGCAGGTTTCACCTTTGATCCTGTCAGGCCTTCTACCACTTGAGCAAAGCCTGAGGATATGGGCTGAGGCAGCTGCTGGTAGGCCGATGCTACTGCGGATGGTGTAGGTACTGAGGCTGCTGCAGCTGCTCCTGGTGGGACTGCTGGCGGGGGCTGGTCGAGGGGTAGGTTGTAGCCCGTAGCATACAAGGCCCAGACATAGAAGGGGTTATGCTCATCCCCAGGTGTCAGAAAGTTATATTGAGCGTTGCCTGCTTGCTTGGCCCGGACCATTTCGATGAAAGACGCCCCGTTCTGCATGGCATATCTTGCAAGCAGGATGATCCTGTCGCGAGCTGCGGCATCTTCTGGAGCTGGCACAAACTGAGGAGGTGGGGTCCATGGGCCAAAGAACGAGCCCAGGTGGGGCGAAGGCTGCGCCATAGCTGCAGTCTGCTTGGTTCTACATCTGTAAAAATCACAACGTAGGCGGCCAGATTAGAGCATAGCGACTAGGCCTGGAGCCACGATCATCATGTCGAAGTGCTGGGAACCCACCCCATCAGACTTTGCCCGAAATCAAAAGGCCCCCTTTGCAGTGTAAAGGCAGTACAGTTGTCACTCAGCAATTTACTCCTTCGCCGGTGTATTTTGAAGACGTTGGAGGAAATGAGAGTTCACCAACGAAATGAGGCGTGCCTTCCTCCATCCATCCAATGGTTTCCTGCAGTGTGGGATTGTAAAATTGCCACCTGATCGACACAGGTTGGAGGGGGCCAACAGGCCTTCAATTAACTTGCCATATCCAGCCAGTGATTCCCCACACTGAAGATACAGTGACCATCTGCACTTGATGGCCACCCAGCAAAGGAAATGTCCGCCAGCTCGGGTCACCTTCGCACGCCATCTTCCCTTCGGGAGTCTGACGTTACATCATCACAAGGAGCCCGCAGCTGCTTTGAACCTCAGTGGAACATGGGTTAAGGTACTGCAATTCTACTTGATAGCTGCCCGTTCATTTATTTGCGTTGCAGTGTATTATGCTTGTCAGGGCCTTTGGGTCAACTTGCATTAGGTACTGTAGTTTATTCATGCCCATGTTAAAATAGCCCCGAGATCTGGCAGTCGTACTTGAGCCCACTCAACCAATTAGTAATAAGCGCAGCTTTCTTCGTGAGAAGCTGTACGGAAAAGCTGCAGGTTCTTGTGGAGAAAGCTCTATGGGATTGGAGCACCTTTGAAACACCATGCAAATCACTGGCTTCATATCCATAGTTCAACAGAACATAACAAAGCAGACCAATGCACATGCAGTTTAGGGCAACTAGTTGGCCAGACTATGTCATTAAAGCAATTTTTGTGTTGCTTCTGCAGGACAAGCAAGCTAGCGACTCAATGGATTTTGCTATCAAGCTTATGGGGTTAAGTGGGCTCATGCGCCAAGCCATCAAACTAATAAAGGGGATCAAGCTCACACAGGAGGGCAATACCTTCACCATGGGAGTCTTCAGCGTATTCTCCTGGTTCAAGGCAAGTAGAGTCATCATCTCCTGCCTCACTGTATAACTTCTGCCATGCCCGATTGCCAGCAGTTAGGACTCTGTGGAGGAAGACTGCCAAGCTGAGAATGATCATTTATCCACAAGACACATTAAAACAAGCTTTCAGAGGCACTTGCTTTGTTGTCGTTGAAGCCTTGAAGTGAATACAAGGGCAATTCCCATATCAGAGGATGGTAGTGGGTTGCTGCCTGACAGACGTCCTTTGGATACCAGTCTGGGGCGGGTCACATTTTGCAGGATGAGCTGGGGGAGCCCTACAATCTCATGGGGGAAGGGGGACGCAGGGTTTGGCAGACCCCACCGCCTCAGTTCTAGGGGTTTATTACTAGTGAAACGGGCACAAGAAGCCCTCAGGAACCCCCTCCCCCCTTTCATGAAGCCACACGTCCCCCCATATAGGATGGTGGGGCTCCCCTTGTGTCTGTTGGCTTTTTCTATAACTCTGAAGGGGTGTTGTGTCCTGTAGGTGACTGAGAAATATACATTGGATGGAGCTGAGTGCAAGTGCCGCAGAAGGGACTTCAGAAGAGGTGAGACAGCAAACCAGGCTTCAGGAGGTTGCAGGGTGTGAAGTGAAAAGGGCTTACAATAATTGCAGGCAAGAACAGTGCAGCATCTCATAACAGCTTGAGTGCGGGGCCTATGGCACATTTGCAAATGGATATCATGACATGTAACCTCATACACTTTGTTTAGGTGACCAGCCATGCCAGCCCTTCCAGAAGTGCCAGCACACTACGTCAACACCCGGCAAGGGGCTCGTGTGTTGCACACTGCCCCCCCCCCCCCTCTCTCCCCTTCCCCCCTTCCCCTACCCCGCCTCACCCCTCGTCCCCCCACCCTTCCCCTTCTACCGCTCACCTAGCATCTCTAGCTGGTCAATGGTGCATCACGTCTAGTCATCACCCGTTATATTTACGCCCCCCCCCCCCCCTGTTCAGTGCATGAAGCCCCTCCTTGAACACCTAAGTTTCGATGATGCCAGAGGCCACGTGAAGTACTAGCAGCTGAATCCTTTCACTATAGCAGATACCAAAATCCTGCGTTTTCAGCTTCAGGCTTCTTCCTAAAAGCTGATTACGGCTGTGGGTCACGGTCTAAGGTCTTAGGCCACTTGTGCTATAATCATACCATAATTCATATTATCATCCTCCATGTGAGCCATGCTCCCCTGCGTCTCCACAGGTGGCCATGTAGGCACGGCACACCTGCAGAAGAACAAGCTGGTGCTAAACCTCAACTGGAATGAGCCTTATGGGGGCACAGGGACAGATGAGTTTGTCATGCCATCACAGGATGAGCTACATGTGACCAGCACAATTGTAGTGGGTGGGGAGACGGCTAAGTACACGCAGGTGTACCATAGGAAGAAATGAGAGTCAGGATGCTGCGATGCTTTGGTCACTGAAGCAAGGCTGGGGTAGGGGACTTCTTGTAATGTGGTCTTGGGGTTGGGAACGCATCACATTGGCAGAGGTACCGGTAATGGAACAGGAGGGAATGCGACTGAGATGTCCGCATATTTAATGAATGGGTTTTTGAGGAGGAACGAGGGCTGGATGATGGTCACATTCACATAGCCTAGTCCTTGTGATGAGCCAGGACAGAGAGCTGCATTTCTGCATGTTCTGTGCTGCTGGAGAAGGTGGTCACTCAGCAGGTCTACGTGATGTAGAATGATTTGTTGACGTAATAGTTGTCATTGCCCTTCAGTTGAAGGTTATCGTCAATGTCGTTTTACAGAGTTGTTGTACATCACAAAAATCGTTTAAAATGCAAGTATACTTTTTGTGTAATGTGTGAGTGTACAATGTCAGATGGCAGTGTTCTTAATTTCTTGGGGACTGATTGTGAGCTTTTAAGTCAGGCTTCTACCTCTTCGACTGCTTGTGAAGGGGCTCCTTTGACTTGCTGAAATACGGTGGATGACTCTTACTTTGGCAAACCCATCGGCACGTGTGTATGCTATGGTGTTTGGGTGTTACAAAAACACCATTGGGCCGTGATGTTTGCTTGGGACACTAGACTGTATCTGGATTGTGTATGTGAGGGTGTATTGACAGAATTTGTTGGAAAGGGTGTACTCAGGCTTTCATGCTTACTTTATGCTGCATACGCAAGTGTCCAAGGCACGCCTTGCATACAGAAAACCACCACTTTTCACTTCCAGAAGTAACTAAATGTCTGGTGTCACTAGTTAATCCCCTTACATTCTCATGTTGATGTGTTGGCGTATCAACCTGCGGATGCAAACGGACTGTTGATAGATTTGGCGGACTCAACTGATGAAGAGAGTTGTGGTGATGTTTTTAGCAGTGATAATGAGGAGTTTGAGTTGATTGAAGTGGATCTTAGTGAGTTTGGTTTTTTGGAAACCCCTTGAGCCTCGTGTTGGCTCCGGGTTTTTTTCCCTCCTTGTAACTTTCAACCCGTGACTGCCTGTGCTTGAAAGCATGTGTGTCCCAAACCATTATTATCAAGATACTATGCGCTTACACTTGCTGATGCGGGCAAATCATGGCATTGGTGCCACTTGGGTTGGTGGTGGGGCCTCTGGGGATGGCAGACTACCGTTGCTCTGAAGCACCAGGTTTGGTCACCCTTGTCACTCGCCGCCAGGCACAGTGACCCAGACAGGACAAACGTGCAGAATCACAGCTAATGGACGGTGTACTTCAGCATACACAGAAGCACAGTCTTGTACCAGGTGCATGCGAGAGAAAGAGTTGATCGGCAGCCTGGTCAGTGCGAGTGTCATGCATCTTTGTCGAGCAGGCGGTTCCAGCGACCGGCTGCACAGTTTTCCTTTTCACCAGCAGTGCAACCACTGAAAATGTGTCTAATTGGAGACTGCCCAGACCGCAGTGCTTACATGCGAGTGCATGCCAGTTCACCCCCACTAAAGGTGTGAGCCTACATTACCAGAGTCGGTACAAAAGCAGCGCATGGAAGCGACGGCAATGGAAACCCCTCATATACAAGTAGACAATCAGCCTGAAGCGGACGCATCCAATCTTAAACAGTTCTTTCGGTCGTGGGCCTGGAAGAGGGAGCACCGGTAAGAAAGCGAAGCAGTGCCGTAGTAGTGTATTTACAGCCTGTTCCCTGCATTCCCGAATTGCCCTTCAAAGCAATGGATCCCTGGCTGTCTTCCTCAGAGGCATGATTTTGCATAGTAGCCGGCCATGCCTGAAAATCAGTGCTAGTCTGCATGAAAGTAAATATGCAGGCCACATGCTCTGCAACTGGTCCGCGTCAGAAGGATGGCCATGCATGCTCCTTGTGCCAAGTAGCTGCTTTGCCACCCCCAGCAGTCAAAATGATGCTGCATTGGCTATGTGTCTGCAGGCCAGACAAGGATCGTTTCCACAGGCCATACAAGCACACCATGCGACTCCCACAGAGGGATGAAGAGATAACCTTATCCATCAAGCAGAGCAAGTTTGTGCATCAAGGTTTTGCCTCCACAGGTAGACATAACCACACCAGCAACATTGGACAACCCTCTACATAGCAATGCATGATTGTGATTGCAGTACTTATCTAGCTTCTTGTGGTGGTTGAGATGGAGAACCTAGCTACCAAAGAGCTCCAGTGATTCCTCCTTTCATAAACAGTGAGTTGCCTTGCTAATGGGAGTATATTGTGTGCTCAAGTTACCCGCAGATGTAAAGTAATGCAGTCATGCAGTAATCATCTGCAACAGATGGACAGGTACAATAAACACCACCAAGACAACAGAGCAGTGTTGAGCTTGTCCAGCAGCAGTAGCAGCACCTCTAGTTACTGACTCTCCAGGAGCCATATTCTTCTTCTCTCTGCACCAAAGATTTTTTGTATAATTTTGCACCTCGGTGATTTGTAGCACCTTGAGGTGCGGGTCGTATTGCATTTTTGCGATGGCATATAATGAAGTGTAATTATCCCCTTCTCCACAGACATGTTTGAGACTACCTGCAGTAGCTAGCCTTGCTTGACGTGCAGACAGTTGATCTGTACTGCCGTCCAATACATGCACCTGACCAGATTGTGCATCTCTGCCCTACTCTGTTGTGCCCTTGCTCATGTCTGGTATGCAGTGTGGGACAGCTCCATTGTAATGGCCAAGTACTGTGAGAAATGGGCTGCAAAGTTTAGAGGGAAACGCTGCTGTGATCTCAGTGCTGGGTGTGGGCTGCCAGGTGAGACGCCATGACTAATTGTTGCTGGAACTTTTGAAATTTTGGAACTTATAAAGTACCAGGGAGGAATAGGGAATGAAAGGACTGGGAAGGAGCAGCCAGACCCTACGATGCCCTGATAAGTCTTGCAGGTTTGGCATAATTGATTGTCACGGGCCTAAGCTTCATGGCGCGCCCTTTTGTAAGGCAGATATAGATTGTGAACCCTTGAGCGCTCTAGTCTGCAGTCTCACTGTCTCTGTAGGCTGTGATGCATGGCAGGTCAATCAATAGTCTGCATGTCCTTGTATCTTATGGTTATATGGAGGCACCTAACCCTAAATCCTAAACGCGTATGGTTTGTGTGACAGCTTTAGAAGCAGATCCATGGCAGTAGTGCAAAGTCCTTACACAGACCTGCTGTCCTCTTACAAGCTGCTGGCGTACTCACAGCTGTTTATTTGCTGAGAGTTGCAGTGCCTGCATGCAGGTATTGTTCTGAGCAAGCTTGGTGCTGAAGTCATGTGGACTGATTTGGCACCAAATCTGCCTTTGCTGAGGGAAAACTGCAAAATCAACGGTGAGCAGGACCATGAAGCCGCCGTGGCTATAGCATAAGAGACTGCGAATACTCCTGAATCTCGGAACACACACTGTTTCAGAAACATAGCCCACATTTAAAGCATGTCATGCCATGGCAACCCTGACCTTTAGTTACTTTCATGTATGCATTTCTTGCTGGAACAACCTGGTCAAAGCTCTGGGGTTGTAGTTTCAGATACTGCTGGCAATTAAGTTGCTGTGGGCTTTTGAAAATTCTTATACTTAGCCCCACAGCAAGCAAGCAATCACTGGACCAGATGTGATAGATAGGAAGCACTCACAGCGCAGGGCATGTGCTCCATGATTTCTTTTCTTTCGTGCCAGTGTCCGTTTCGGACAGAGACCCTTTATAATTCCACACATCTTGTTGGAAATGCTCTCAGAGGTAGGAATGTAAGATAGTTATGAAATTTAAGCCTCTCCGCTGCTTGTCTCAGCCTCTTGTTGTTGAGGCAGCCCTCTGTCTCGCAATTTTTCACCACACCCCACTAAGAAGTGGTTCGAGTCATGCTGGGGTGCTGCACGGCCCAGAGGGCTAGGCAGTGGTCTCTCTTAACACATATCTTGTTGATATCCATAGTGACACACCTTCCTGCTACTGCTACGCAGGGTGTGAAAATGCAGTTGTACTGGAGCATGAATGGGGCACTGACCCACAAGCGCTCAGGCCACCCCTGGACTGCATCATAGCATGTGGTGAGTGAAAACATGGCCGAAGGGTTGTGTAAAAGGAAGTTCTATTGAGGCGAGGTGGCTAGAAGTCGGTTATTAGTCAGTCCTATGGTCCCGTGGTTGTGTAGCTGTTGACAAGGTGCATGATAACCTTCAGTTGCTATGCAGAACATTGCCCCTGGCATGCTATACATTAAATGTAAATAAGGCTCTTACACAGCCCTCCGGGCCGTGCAGCATCCAAGCATGACTCCATGGATATATGAAATAGATCACAGCACAGCACAGCGGTACATTGTTAGGGGCATGGGTCTGACCAGGTTGTTAGGGTGTGAAGAGCAGAGCATTTGGCTCTATATGTTCCGTCAGCTTTTGCTGGCTCTGTTTTGATGGAAGCCACAAGGGTGCATGAATGAACACATATAGTTGTGTGGCTCATTTATAGGCACACTGCTGCATCCGAGCCGAGCATGTCAGAGGCCAGCCCACTGCTCCTGCGCCGACATCGACAATACATGGGGACATGTGATGGGGTAGCACTCAATCATTAAGATCTTCCGTAAGTCAGGAAAAACAATGTGAAGGGTGTGCAGACGCATTGCAAAAAGGCGCATCTGCTTGAACAGTGTGAAGTCACCTGCCAGAAAAGCTCCTGCCAATGGATGGGCTATGCAGATGCCAGCAGCTTTACACTGCTTGGGCCACACATTTCATTGGCTGCAATGGCTATTCTTGATGATACTCTCATGTGCCCCACAGTCACCTTAAGGCTGTCCTGGTGGTTACAAGCATATTGTCAGGAACTTGGCGAATCAGCGGAAATTGGCAAGGACAGATGTACTAACTCTGTTCCTCCTTGACTGTCCCCTCCTGGTGTCTGCTGCAAATGCAGATGTTATGTATGTGACAGAAGCTGTCCCAGCTCTGGTGGAAAGCTTGGCAGGTTTAAGCGACAGCCATACCCTTATCCTGGTGGCTCATGGCCGCAATCGATTTGCAGAGTCTGCCTTCCTTGATGCTTGCAAGGGGCGTTTTGTTGTGCAGACAGTGCCAGGAAACGAATTGGATGAGGTATATCAATGCTCTGACGTGGATGTATACAAGCTGTGTAAGGTGTGAAAATGGGAGGAAGTTTGGGCTGTTCCACTTGGGCTAAGTTCAGCAGCTATGTCACAACCCTTCGGTGCACTACTTGGCCTATTGAACAGCAATCCCCAGGGAGGGGGGAAGATGGCAGCTGCACAGGGTGCTGACATATTGCTCAACTGATAAAATGAATTGCCGCGTCATATGCTGCACATACAAAGGCATTAAGCTGCTTGGATTGCTGTCGATTTGGTCAACTGATCAGTGCATGGCAGAGTTGAACTGGGCTAGCCTGACGTGCCCCGGCTAGCAATGGATCAAGAAAGGGCTTATGGCACCAGTGTGAGACTCTTAAAAAAAACCAATTTTAATGTCCGGGTCCAAGACCGGAAGTCAGACTGACTCTTAGTGGAGAGAATTTTTGAGTATGCCTTTGAAGCCTGAGTTGGCTCCTTGTGGATGGCGGCGCTGCCCCCGTCGGCGCCCCGCTTTCATGGGGCCATTCCAAAATCTGTAATCTGTAGTAATGTTACGGCACAATGCTGAGGAATCAAAAGCACCAGATCGGCTGATACCTACGCAAGCAGCTACAGTCATGCCCAAATGGTACCATCTACTGCTGGAGGGCTATAGACAGCGCTGCTGTGGAGGGTGCACATGCGACCATTGAGAGGGTAAGAGGCCCTGCCATCAGTCCTTTGCTTGTTTCCGCGGTCACCACTACAATGTGAGGCTACGGCAGGAGAGTGCACCACTTGCTGTCGAACATTCCCCAAAAGAGGTAGCACTGCTTTCAGTAGGAGTGCCAGTTGTAGCAAAATGACAAAAAATTCCCGTCCTCAGCAGGTAACGTGACTCCTACTGCTTCGCTGTCGTTTGCGAGACCTTAAAACCACTACAAGGTTTCCAGTCGCTACTAATAGTAGTATTAGGCCTGGTAGTATTTGGTCTGGCAGCTTTGGCTCTCTAGCGGTCTCGCCTCTTTGTCTCGATTTTTGCTCTCCACACACTAACAAACTGGATGGAGTTGTGCCGCGGGCGCTGCACGGCCCGAAAGCTGTGCAGTGATCTATCTCATATAATAGTAGTACTAGGCCTTATGCACGCACTGATCTGCCATGGCCTAGGAACCGTGGCCCAGGCATACGCTAATTTAGAATGCTAGCCGCTGCCATACCATGCACACGCCAATCGCAGCTTTAACCACGACAATGCCTGTGGTGGGAGCGCCCCAGTTTGCTTTGGTGTTGTACCAGAAGGACACACTGCTTGCAATGAAGGTAGCATCGGCTAAGCAGTCGCGTGCTGAGCCCTGTAGAGCCAGGACTCTGATATGTAATCAGCAAATTTCGTGTTTCCGAAACAGTTGCAAGCTCTTCTGGGCCAAGCTCACATATTTTTATGGGAAAGCAATTCATGTGGCGTTGCAAGACTTCGAGGTGCTGCTGCAACTTGGAACATACACGTTATTCGGCTGACGATGACGCCTTCACCCATCATCACCCATGAAATTCTCGCAGCAGTATGCTCCGCAACCACGTCTGGTCGTTTCAACTTCCCGGCTTTGTGGGGCTTAGCTTGCAGGCGTCCAGTGGGTGGGCCTCTAGTGCCTGCTGCTGCGCGAACAATCCGGGACTGCTTGTGGAGCCAAGACGGGCAGAACTTGACTGACTGAGTCCCGTTGCTCAGTGTTCAGAAGGGCACATTTGAATCGCAAGGCATCGGGCGGCTGCCCCAGGCATTGATTCTGGGTATGTAGCACACTCTTTAGGATTTTTGAGTGCTCCGATATACCAAGTGTAACTTTATGAAGTCAGCAGTGTGTCTTTTGCTGGTTTCCTTGGGCTAGTCGGATGCCATGCTTGGGCAATTGTTCTTCGCGGTACCAGCGTTGCATCCTGTCCTCAACAAGGACTGGAGGTTCTGGAGGCAGCTTAAATGCCGTTGATCATAGCGGATGTTCTAGACAATCAATGGTCGGCGGGATGATTATATTGACGTGCAGACCATGTCTTTTAGCCCCTCCGGTATGGTGATCACGCTGACCAGCAGACGACGTGTCTGTGACTTGCAGGCTCTCAGTAAAATGGCATCAGCAACAATGCAGCTGGGTGCCAGCAGGAGTGCCTTCGCCGGCAGGAACGTAGCGTTCCGGAGCACAGCTGTGGTTCAGACCCCCACCAGAGCAGCTGTGGTATCAGTTGAGGCAAAGAGGGTTTGCCAACTCACAGGTAAAGACAGCAAAGATCTATGATTGGGGATGCAGAATATCTGGATCACTACAGTGTGCAAATACAGCCGGCCAGCAGCAGCAGCAGCAACCACCTTCCCCGGTTTAGGCCCCTTGGGGCTGGCGTCCAACCAATGCCCACTGTGGCTATCGTCGCTCGTTGTGCTCAGCAGAAAAGAGAGGAGGTTCCGGACTGGAATAACAGCCAGCAACAGCAGCCAAAGCAGAACCAGCTGGGCCCTTTGCTCAGTACAGCAGGAACCCCTGCAGTATTGTCAGTCCAGCTGCGATGCAGTCAGAAGGAAACGTTCCCAGTGTTGGCAGGCTTGGCATTCCACAGGCCATGGCTGCCTCCCCTGCCTGCCTTGGTCATACAGCTGTTCAAGAGCAAGCATGTACCATTACAGGCCATGGCATCAAAACTGAGAAGAGATCAATCTGTGCAGCATCGCAGCTAATTCTGCTCCTGGGGGTGATGGTTGTGTAAGATTTTCCTAGGCATTCTGGTGCAAGCAGTGCCTCTGGTATGCAAATGAAAACGTTCAGATCAGCAGCCTCAGCAGCAACAGCGCTGGGTGCAGGATCAAAGCTCTGATGCCATGGCATACAGTAATAGGGGTCTGGATCCCACACAGACAAGCCTTGGAGGTTGATGTTTTGTGGGTTTCCTCAATGTAGCAGCTAAAGATACGTTTCCGCAGCAATGCTTCTTTTGAGAGTGATCATGTACATCAAGCGCATGGCATTGCCATGTTTCGTCAGCTGCTACCTCAAAAGTACCTAACGCATGACATCTAGCACCTGCTGTTGTATGAGATAGATCACTGCACAGCTGTGTGCAACCATGCAGCGCCTGCGGGGTGACTTTGCAGCATCTGCTGGTATGTTTCTGTATCCCCTGTTGTCACTAGTGTATTACTCTCGGCACTTGTGATCACCTTACAGGCAAGAAGCGCAACAAGGCCAATGTTGTGACTTTCTCCAACAAGCACAACCGCAAGTGGCAGTACCCCAACCTTCAGCAGAAGAAGGTGTACTGGCCTGAAGGTCAGCGCTGGGTGAAGCTGCGCATCTGCACCAAGGCCATCAAGACCATTGAGAAGAAGGGTTTGGGGGTCATGGCAGCAGAGGCAGGCATTGACCTGTGGAAGCTGCCCTTTGAGGACGCTCGCCCTGAGCGCCTGGCGTATTTGGAGGAGAACAAGGGGAAGGTCCCAGTGGTGAGTGGACTGGGGGGCTCGGGAGGGCGCTTGGGGGGTGCGGAGGGGGTGGGGGGACTTGGAAGGGTGCTGGCGGGTGGGCTAGAGAGAGGTTCTGGGGGGCTGGGCGGTTTGTTGAATGGTTCTGGGGGGCTTGGGCGGGTGGCTGAAGTGGGTTTTGGAAAGTGGGCTGGAGTGGGGTAAGCTATGGGGACTGGGAGTTTGGAAGGTGGAAATGCAGGGTTAATGCAGGGGAAATGCAGTCTTAAGTTGGGGTTGATGGATGTTGGAGAGCGCTGGGGAGACGGGGAAAATTGAAACAAGGGCTGCAGAGATTGGCCAAAGTCGGGAACCATTGGGGACGTGCATGTGAAATGTTGTGGATTTGGGAGATTAGCTTGAAGTAAAAGGCAGGGGGAGTGCTTACGGCACAGGAGGGAGGCTATCAATGTTTGGGACTTCCATAAATTGCATGCAACAGCATGGGGTTCACCTGCCTAGAAGGTAGGCAGCAGGTAGCATGTTTGATATATCCAACATGAATGATAGTTTAAGGGATGAGACTAAAAGTAAGCTAAGGATAGCACGTGGTCTGCGAAAGGTGAGACTGAAGGCAGGTCACAGTGTGCTATGCTTGGGGTTCTGCATTGAACAAGTTAGTCGCTTGATAGCAGAGTGCAGTGTGGGGTAGGCAGTTGTGAGCGCACGAAACCTCTTCAAGCCAGCACCAGCAGCAGAGGGGGTCATTAGGAGGTGGATGGTGGCTCCATAGCAAAGGGCAGGTTGTTGAAGGGATTGACCAACAAGGGTCCCAGTGGTTAGCACCTGGATTTAACGGGCTGGCTTGCAGGGTTTCGATGTCTCCGCCTGGGAGTATAATCAGCCTTCTAGACCAGTTTGCAAATTTAGGCCCTTTCGAAATGTTTTATAGCCTTGGAGAACATTAGCACCAGTATGGTATCTGGTCCCATGCGGGCTGGAGGTGTGCGTGCACGGGCATGGGGTTGAGGTGGGAGGGGGTAGAAGAATGTTGGAGGAGAAGGGTTGAAAGAAAGGGAAGAATGGAGGACAATAATGTTGCCTATCCTAGTAGCAGGCTTATGGCACTTGCAGCTATACCATGTCAGTATAGGCCTATGGTTGGTCGCATGGGAGAAGAGGGCCTTGTGGCGTGAGTGAAGTAGCAAGCCTGCCTAGAAAGTTTGAGTGGACAGCAGTGGATGGCAGGGTGCTACATACACCAGTACAGGGCAAGTAGGGCCTGGATCTGCACCTATGCACGAGTGATGGATGTTGTGTTACAGGTGTGGACCAGGTTCCAGTATTTCTGCCCATGGAGCCTAGGTTGGCTCCGTACGGGCGCCCCCTTTGAGGGGCCATGATGTAATCGTAATCGTAATCGTAATCGTTACAGCTGGCTTACGGTATAGCTGTTGAATGTTGTCCTGCAGGCGAAGAACCCTCGTGCCATGAAGAACCAGAAGAAGCTTGCTGCCAGCACGAAGCAGCCTAAATACCCAGTGTATGAGGAGGGTGGCCGCATTGTGTGGATCAAACCAGGCATGGAGGAGACCATCTTCGGCAGCAGCAGCAGTAGTAGCAGCCAGGCAGGTGCTGTTGAGGCATCTGGTGAGCTGAAGGTTACCCTGAAGGAGTAGGATGTGTCACTGGGGGTGATGAAACGGGAGTTTTTGGGCGCGTTTTGGAGCTGTTGGGAGGGAGATGGGTTCGTTGGTGGAGTTAGCAGGGTGTAAAAGTAGGCCGCGGTTCCAGCTGCATAAGATTCGTTTGAGTTTGGGTTGATTGGATGGGCGGGAGTGTTGCTGGTGCCGCTACTGAGCCCCGCTTCGGCAAGCAGTATGGCAGCCCTGCACACCTCTGCATGCTGGCTACAAGTGTGTGAAATTGGACCAGCACCCGCGTGTGTGCGCACACTGCTCACGAAATTAAGGTGAAAAATTCCGCCTGAAGGACGCAAATGAGCTGTGTCATCATCCCATTGAACGGCAGATCATGCAGTACGACAGTCACTCGGAGGCACTACCTCCCACAGTCCAACAGCTATTAACAGAGCAAGCGAAGTGCAGCGCCTTCCAGCAATAGCAGTGCGCAAACCCTTGGCTCCATCAATGTGTCGATGCCGGTTGTCACGTGGATCTCGACCGCACCCTTGCAACCTATTCTAAGCACCTAGCACAACCCAAGACTGCTGTCCAAGAGTCCTACTAGTTGAAAGCAGGGCCGACTTAGGTTGCTGCATCGTGGTCCCGGGCAAGTCGGGGAACGGACGCGTTACTGCCAAGAAGGAATACATTGGACTCCGAGAGCAACGGAGTGGGGCGTTACAGTCATACCGCAAACTGCTACCAAATGGGCCAGGTGGGTCTAGGATCTGCCGAAAGACGGTCTCAGCTATCGCGGTAGCGTTATGGCCTTGAGTTGTTGCGTTGAACCCCAAGAAAAGCCAAGACCAGGCAGGTGCTGAAGACGTGAGTGCTGGCTGCAGGCAATCAGCGGTGGGCTCACGCAGTACGACGTAGACGAGGTGATCAAAGCCTGTAATGGAGCTTGTAAGTACCCTGGCAAGCGTCGTTCGATCTCTGGCTCACTGGCGCACGGCCAGGACACTGCCTGCTTGATATGCCAGAGTGAGGCATGCATCTCAGATACAACAGGCCACTTCCTGGAGAGTTTTATGTGACAGTGACAGATCTAAGAATACTTCTGGGCAATAGCCTGGCCCTGCATCTGACCGAAGTAATCCACCTTGATATGAATGCACACCAGAAACCAATTCAGTTTGTTAGCAGAACCTTCCTCAATCAAGGACGTCACAAACCAGTTGAGGTCATGATTGATCCTGACAAGCGCCATACCATAATACCAAGCATGTCTCAAGCGCATGGCCTGCATGAATGTTCCTGACCAAAGTCGCTTTTACCTGCTGAACAGTTACACAACCAGAAGTGGAGGCGCTGTACAAGCGCTTCAGATCACTTGACCGCAGCAAAAAAGGCTACATAAGCGCAGAGGAGCTTCTTGGTATCCCAGAGCTTAGTATAAACCCCTTGGCGCAGAGATTGGTGAGCATGGGGTTGCTGGTACGGGCGGTAGGAAGGGAAAAGCAGGTCATATAAGAAGGCTGCAGACCATGGTCTCGTCACCTGTCAGCATGGGAGTCCACCTGGTGTCCAGTTCTGACTGAACAGCATGCTGCCAGCCTGGTTATCATCTATGTACTTACTGCTGGCAGCAGCAATAAAGCTTCTTGGTGGCAGCAGCAATGTCTTTTCACAACAGTGGTGCTAACGGCTGTGTTGCATGGACACCAACAAGGGGTCTACCGAGTTGAAAGCACCAGTCACATGGCGGGCTCTGCCATGAGTTATCTCATAAACGAAGGCGCCTGCATACACTGTAGCTGGGCAGGTGTTGTCGCTTTGTCATCTCAGCACTGATCAGTACGGCATTTATCAGTGGCTATACACAACACCTGTGGTGCACTGCACGTTTCCTATTGGGCGTGCAAAGAACCATGTGTGTGCTTACCTTTATCTGTAAACATATTGCTCAGGCAGAGGCTGGGCCATCAGATGTGCCTGTAACCAGATAGTGCTTGACATGTTGACCATGATCAGATGCCACATTGGGCATGATCAGATGCCACATTGCCCATGATCGGAATGCCACATTGGGCATGATCAGATGCCACATTGCCCATGATCGGATGCGACATTGACCATGATCGGATGCCACATTGCCCATGGCCACTTTGCTGCTGTGTCCTCCTCCAGGTCCGGTTGTTTGAAAGCGTTAACTTCATGGAGTTTGCCCGTATGTTAGCAGCCTTCAGCTCACGAGCATCAACAGACGAGAAGCTGAACTTCATGTTCACGGTCTATGATGTTGATGGCGATGGTAGGCAGGAGGGGGGGTGGGGATACAGCCATGTCAAAAAGCAGGAGAGTTGATGGGACGTAGCCAGGTCATTAGGCGGGGGGGTGGCTGGGGACATAGCCAGGTCATTGGGCAGGGGCTGGTTGGGGACGCAGCCATGTCATAACAAAGGTTGTGGGGCCAGAGGGTGATGCCTTATGTGGGTGCCAGGGGATACACAGCATAGAGCTGCTATGTGAAGATTGGATCTATCGCGAGCAATGACTGGAAGGAGAAAATCACTGGGTTGCAGCTAATGCCACGAGTGCTGCTGCAGTCACTTTTTCAGGAGGGCATGTGAGTGTGCTGAAGCCGGCATGAGGCTGCCATGAACGTTATGCAGTCTGTACTCCACTGCAGGCATTCATAGCCATAGTTGTGTGCGTTCTGTAGCATGGGTAAAGTTTTTATTTTTGTGTACTGAAGCTTAGCTGGTTTCTGCATCAGTAGGTCGGAGCGACTCGGATATCAGTAATGACTTCTTGAGTCAATAAACCCCTAAACTCTAATGAGTTTTGAGTCCTGGTTTGCGTGTGGTGTGATGCAGATGCTCCGGAAGCGTTTGCGCTACAACTGAAGTGCTTGCCTTGTAGTGAGGCGTATAGCCCTTTTTCTTCCTGTTCACCTACCCCTGTCAAGCAGCTCACTGGTACTCTTTTGCGTTGACCTGTAGGTCTTTCGCTAACTTGCAGACAGTGTTAAAGCATGTAGCAGAATTCGCAATTTGGAGCTACTGCAAAGAAGTTGCCTGTAGCCTGCCCCTCCCGCACCTTGCTCAGCTACATCTCAAACAATGCGTCTTGGGATGAGATGGGCATGTTGCTATGGCAGTTTGGTGGCAGCACACACGTCCCTCGTCTCTAGTAACAGAACAATGCTTAGCATATAGTCTGCCCCTGAAACAATAAGACCTGTGGAAACACTGTGATAAACCGACACGCCCTGGTGGACATTCTTTCCCTCCCTTATTGTTTATGCCTCTTTCCTTATCTCAGGCCTAGTCTCCCGGGATGACATGGATGTTATGCTGCGGCAGTTAGGTGGCACCACCCTCAGTGACGATGACATCAAGGAGCTCATCGAAGCGGGCTTTGCTGAGGCAGGAACAAATGATGGCCTCACCCCTGCAGCTTTCAAAGCAGCCTTGAAGGAGCAGGACTTGAAAGGGATGATGGTACATGTGCCTATTGAGCTATGAGGGTTCTGTCGCTGATGAGAGGTAGGGTTTGATAGCTTTTGTGGTGGTGTTGTGGAGATCGGCAAGCTGTTGAAAGCAGAGCCCAAGAGTAGAGGGCATGATGGTACATATCCAAAGTGTGGGCCTGCTGTTGCTTGTGGTGGTGGTTTAGGATCCAGTGGGTTGTACCAGGCAGGATCCGAACGGGATGATGGTACATGTACTTATTGAGGATTTTGACATAGCCGTGGCAGGTGTAGAGGGCGTGTAATGGTTCATATTTGATATGACAGCATGCTGCTGTGGTGGTGGTGGTTTAAGATCCAGTGGGTTGTCCAAGGGAGGATTATATTGCTGAAGGTGGTACAAGGTCTTGCACCTGCAGCTTTGAAGTACCCTTAGCATCTTGGCATGTCGGCGACGGCAGGCCTCTTGTGTCTCGCAATCATTCTGCTGGGGACCCCAATTCAGCGCCAGTGGATCGTCACTGTGCTAGTTTTACTGCTGTGGTGCCAGGGACTGGGTGGAAGCACTGTGTTCAGTTTTGGGGAGTACGCATATCATGTTGGGTAACAACCAAAAAGATATTGTTATGGCTGTGTGGCTAATCACGGGTCCAGGGGGCAGATCTGCTATGATCCTTGCAGCAGTCTTTCTTACATCAGAAGGCATTAAGCAAAGCATTTATCTGAGCATGGCATTAACTTGTTTGGCTTGCTGTTGACTGGGTCAACTGGGCAGCACATGGCAAGTCGACATGTGCTGGCTTGACATACATTGCCTAGCAAGGGATCTAGGGTGGGTTGGTGGCAGCCATTGTGTGAGCCTTGGACAGGAACTTGAGTATGCCATTGGAGCCTAAGTTGGCTCCTTGTGTGCGCCACCGGCTTTGACAAGTGCCATTTGGTAATTGACAAGGACGAAGGGAAGTCAGGATGGCAGGGTGTGGGGGCTGCTATGGCTGCAGTGTGGCTGCTATGTTGCAGTTATCAGTACTGCCATCAGTCAGGTGGTACTGATGTGGTGGACTTACCGGATATCTTGCTCCCGGCAGGTCAATATTTGGATATGTTTGATTCGGAGTCGGAGACAGATCTTCCTGGTACTTCGTCTGATGAGGAACTGGTTGAAGTATAGCTAGATACATGCTTGGGTATTCACCTTGGTTGGTGCGCTGGACATCTTGGGTGGTACAGATGAGGTGGACTTACTGGACATCTTGCTTGGTTGGTGCTCTGGATTGTGTTTGATTTGGAAACAGATAGATCCTCCTGGTGATTTGTTGGTTGTATGCTTGGGTATTTCTCTTGCTTGGTGGTGTGGAATCCATTGTTTTTGGACCCATCCGATGGTGTGTTTGGTCGTTTCGACCTAGCAGCCCTTTGCGGTTGCCGCACCTTAAATGTTTGTTTGTTTGTATGCAGAAGACTCAGTTTTACCCAGCTCTTGTCGTACCAACTGACCGATGCATCGTATCTAGATCAGCAGTGATGAGCGCTGATACCAAATGCATGCACAGACAAGGCTGACAACTTCCCACCTCGAATTCAGGCTGAACTTCCAAGTATGAATATGAGTGTTCTGACCTTTTTTTTTTTTTTTTTTTTACATGTATTGCGACCCCACTTCACTATGCGAGGGTCATGTTTACCATGCTGATGACACCGGGGACCGGCTGTTGGCTTCGCTCGATATGCACCGCTGACCTAGAACTGCCTGAGACCTCGATCCAAACAAGCCTTACATCCTGCGTACAACCAACCGACACTAACCCTGCGAGTGCATGTCTCTGAAGAGACTCACGAGCACCAGCCACCCACACAGGAGCCCACACAACGGAAGTACACACAGAACATGACACAAACCAGTGACAGTTCCAACTGGCAGATGAATAGGCACACCAAGCTTGCACCCTGATAATCCCACAAGTGCCACCACCGCTTCGAGTGACACCCCAGGTGAGTCAGTCGTACACCTCAGGAACCCTCTGCTGAGACCAATCCAATGATGATACCAATATGCGTGACAGCTGTCGTACCAACTGACCGATGCATCGTATCTAGATCAGCAGTGATGAGCGCTGATACCAAATGCATGCACAGACAAGGCTGACAACTTCCCACCTCGAATTCAGGCTGAACTTCCAAGTATGAATATGAGTGTTCTGACCTCCCCCCCTTTCACAGAAGAGAGCAGAGTGAACCCTGTGAAACATGCAGAACACGAGATGCCCAAACCCAAACTCATGCCTGTTTGTAAATCCCACCAACTGCAGGTAGAACTGCTCCAGTTGGCCAGCCGAAGCATTCACACAAATACATGGACCTGCCCACGTAAATCTGCCCTGCCTGACCCTTGTGCTGCCCGCAAAGTACAATGCTGCAAAAGCATTGCAAAAACCCTGACTAATCAACAACTACACAACTGGATAGCATACTGTGGTAACTACTATCAAATGCAATACCAGACTAACAATGGGCTACTAAGCCACACTCAACTCTACCATCTGCTACTGATCAACCATACACACCACAACCTCTGCATCTGACCACAAATAGCCAGAGAATTAAAGAACATTCCTGCACCTGTTCCTTGACCTGTTCCTGACCCTGTTCCTGTTCCTATACCTGCACCCACCTCTGGGTGTACCTTGGCCTGATGGCCCCTGGACCTTGACCAAGAACCTGAACCTGGACCTGAACCTGAAATTATCTGGCAAGTGGTCCCTGCAGTGGACCTGCCTGCCATTATTGACCATGACCTTAAACTTGACCTGATGACTCAATATCAGCACAACCTTGCACAACACAATTCAACTCTTTGGATCGCACCCATGCAAGCTTGAAATGCACATTTGTAAAACCCCAATGCACTTTGAGGGTTTTCATACCCCGCATTGAAAAAGAACATCCAACAAACTCTGACCGACAAGACCAAAAGACAGAACAACCTTCATGTTAACACTCCTGCAGTTGCCGCAAACCGCTGGAAGTATGACACTACAGCTCAATGCTCTTGATTTCTTCCCTGGGGGAACCTCCCCCCCAGCCCCATGCAACTTGCAACTCATGCTTGCCCTTGCTGTGCACTCCAAACTTCACAGACACCCCCCCTGCACAGCAGGGGCCTGCACAAACAGCAGATGTACCAGAGGTGCACATTCAGTGCACATAACCCTTGGTTTATACCCCGAACCCCCCCAGACAATGCTCCTAGTAGCACTTAAGCCACAAGCATCTGCTTGGGGCCAATTCATGCAACAATTGCTGCTACAGTTCCCTGCCTTCATTCCAACCCTTCATCCCAACCCGAACTGCAAATGCCACTAAGACCACCAATAAGACCACCCTCTAAACCCTGCTCACCAGCTACTGCCCAGCTGCCTATGCTGCCTCCCATTCCTTCTTGCTAACTTCACGCCATGCCATCCTGACTTGAGATTACAGATAGGAGAGACACAACCAAAAATCCATGATGTTAACACACCTGGAAACCAACCATCCAAACAACCCTGTGGGAGAGGCATTTATTCCTGAGCCTCTGAACTCCCATATACCTGTGGTGTTTGCCAATGCATGCCCACCAAACCTGTGCTCCATCCCTACCCACTCCTGCACAGGCTGCATGGCAAACCTAACAAAGGGGTGGCTCTCCAAGCTCCATGCTGGTGCCAATCCCCACCTTGGCCCCCAGCAAACATGCATGGGGACCCCTGGACCTGCCAGGTGGATGACATGTGTGTTGCTAGCCAGCCAAACACATGCTCCAGCCCTGGATATTTACCTGGGGCACTGTGCCTCTGGCTAGAAGGCCCAAATGCCCATAACCTGATCAGACTGGACGCATGCTCCGGCGCACGCCCTAACCCAGAACTGAAACCTGGACCTGAGTACCTGAATACCTGAAAACTGAATACTTGGAACCTGAATAGCTAAAGCTTATCATCTGAACATGCATACCCTGAGACCTTACTGATAGTTCGTCGTTGCATACAACTCAACTGAATGACCCAGAGCCAATCTGTTGTCCATACCCAGTTGCTACACCATTCAACCCTGGGATGACCAAAAACCATGCCAACAACCTGCAGCTTCTCCACAGTAAGACTCAAGCAACACCTCAATCAACCTCAATGATTTGAAGCTTCAACTTGCTTTGTCTCCTCGCACAGCAGCTTATGGGTACATCCCAGCCTCATACAATCGCCCTAGTTTCCATCATGCCCATGGACCTGCACCAGAGACCCAGAACTGTAAATTTGACACCATTAACCCTTGCCTGAAGCGAGAAACATGGCACCTGAACGCCTGCCTGGGCCTGTGTATACCCTGGTGCCTAGAAAGCCAGGTGATCCCATACTGAGAATGATCGCAACATTATGCAATTTGCATTTCTACCAGGGTGCATGGAACCACGCATGCACAGACCTGGGTGCACGGAAACACGCGTGCACTGCGCAGTGCTGCAGAATGAAGAACCTCTCTTAAACAATTCTCTGACAACCTGCTTGAGCATGTCGCTGCCCCATGACATCCCAATGGCTTCATTCTCCACACCTTGTTGAAGCCAAACTGAACACATACCCAGGGACCTGCCCTAGGACCCAACCCTAAGCCAGCTCCTAAACTTGATCACACCAGCTGGTCACAAAGCTTGTTCTTTTAGGGTCAGAGCTGTGCACGAATAACAACCCCAACAGACCAGCACCTGCCGGAATCCATCTGCCCAGCCAGAGTAGAAATGTGCTCCACTTCGAGACCAAAAACGGAACCACACCAGCCGACCTTCCGTTCCTTGCTTATGAGCTCTGCCCTCTTCCGTACCTCGTCCCTGCATGCCCCAAAACTGGGATGACTGAAGCTGAAACCTACTCAGCCCTATCCCGCCAAACCATAACCTGCTACCCTACCAACAACCCGTTCATGCTTCACGAGTGAGCCATGCCCACCCTGTCCCAAGCATCTCCTGACCTGACCTTGTCCCGGGTATCACCGAAGAAAGAAAGACGAAAGAGGCTGAAGCTGCGAAAGCTCCAGAGCCTGACCTGGTCCTGGGACTGAAACTGATCCTTTGCTGCTGCGAAAGAGGCGTGTTGTGAGACTGCGGCTGCCCGCTGCCCAAGGGCTCGGCAAAGCGCAACTGCGCGATGGTGCGGCTTCCACCACGCAACTACTTGCTGTCCCACTCCAGTCCGCTGCTAGCAACTAACACCTGGTATCATCCCGTAAAGAAAAGGCGCAAGGTAAGGGCGAGCACGGCCTGCAAATTCACGCTGCGCACCCCATCTTCCTGACAGCTTGGGTCCCGGCAACCACCAACATAGGGCTTGTGCTATTGCGACCCCACTTCACTATGCGAGGGTCATGTTTACCATGCTGATGGCACCGGGGACCGGCTGTTGGCTTCGCTCGATATGCACCGCTGACCTAGAACTGCCTGAGACCTCGATCCAAACAAGCCTTACATCCTGCGTACAACCAACCGACACTAACCCTGCGAGTGCATGTCTCTGAAGAGACTCACGAGCACCAGCCACCCACACAGGAGCCCACACAACGGAAGTACACACAGAACATGACACAAACCAGTGACAGTTCCAACTGGCAGATGAATAGGCACACCAAGCTTGCACCCTGATAATCCCACAAGTGCCACCACCGCTTCGAGTGACACCCCAGGTGAGTCAGTCGTACACCTCAGGAACCCTCTGCTGAGACCAATCCAATGATGATACCAATATGCGTGACACTCTGCCGCTTAGTGGTCAGCTTTCTGGGAGTTTTAGTTATATTTGAGCTAATTATGCAGGCGTTCTGCCGCCGCTGTCCTCCATGTGGCACAGCCTATCGTGCTGAGGATGGATGCCATCCGACCTGCTTGTGCCAACAAACTGGTGTGGACAGTGCCTGACGCTCTCTTGGTGGAAGGTACTGGCTGTCGTCCGATCGAGGTGCAACACCGGGTAACCCGCCGGGAACCGCTTGTTGAGTGATGAGATCTAAGTGAGCCGAGCCTCGGTTTGAATCAAACAACCCCCCGTGGTGGTACGGTTTATTTCTTACATTAGCTCGTTTTCCAACCCCTGTTCTCCTTTGCTACATCCTTTTGTCCGACCAAGGTCAACCTCAAAGTAAGAAATGGGAGTACTCTGCTTCAGTCAACATGCTGGGTGTGCTTCAGTCAACCGGTGCTGCCACCCAGCCAAACAAACAAAAAAACCGAACAGCCAGAGAAGCAGACTATCAGACTGGCAGGAGAACATGGGGCAGGCACCCGGTAGTACAAGACTATCAAGGGCACAACCCGCATCTCTTTCTAATGCTTATGTTACCTGGTATCCATGTAAGGACCTTGCAAATACCTTGGGGGGGATCAATTCTGAAGGTTGGACCCTTTTACACAAAACTGCCCCTGTTACATGACGGGTGCACCTCCCACCACCACGTACCTCCCTCAGATTCCCTTATGAAAGCAGCGAGAAAACAAGGGCCAGCGTGGCACTTCCATCCAATTTACAGTCCCTTCAGAACCAGCACAAGCAAAAACACTAGATAGAATAGATGGTGACATTCTTACGCTTGCCACAACAGTGAGAATTGCTCCCTGCATACCTAGATAGCAGTGAAACCATTCTCCTGCTCCCAACCATGTATGCTACCAAGGTCCCGCGCAATGGAATCTGTAGCAACCCATGAAAGTCGCATCCTGCAAGGGCAGATACATGGCAAGCATAGCATACATACTTGGCGGGTACTTGAGCTTCCACTCAGAGCTTTTTGCACAAATTTGAGGGGCCTCAATGCAGGACATCAGCAGCAGGTGCCCGTTTCCAGGTCTCACCATGACGCCACTGCTGGTTCTGGAGAACATGTGACTTGACAAGAACATAAGCTCCTGTGAAAAATAACCAACCCCAAGATGAGCTTTATTCACAGCAAGCAGGGGGTTGCTGCAGCTTCACAATCAAAAGGTAGACACGAATTACATTGCACGTAAGCTGGCCATTATGTGCCGCCCACAGGGAGGGGCCATGTTGAAAGGAGCTGACTGCAAGCAAAATCCTCACCGTAATGGACCACACACACCTTAAACACCAACACAAAACCAGGATTCCTTTGCCTAACTCCCTCTCCCCTTGATTACCCCTCCTGTTAAAAAACGTTAGGCTCCTGCTTCTCATCATTTTCAGCCGCACCCTTAAAATTATTATTGTCATCATTGTCCCTTTCAACTGGAGTTGGCAAACCAGCAGCATCACAACTGATACAAATGCGTCAAACAAAACTGACCTGTGACCTCTGTCACCGTCTTCTGTGCCCCGTTGCAGCTTCCCTTTCATGAACGAATGGTATAGTGCTTGCGCCTGCAAAGCGGTGCCTGTTGCACCCTGCAGACTAGTGGCTGCACCGCAGCCCAACAAGCTGCTGCTACTGCTGCTGTAGCCCAAGGAGCTGCTGCTACTGCTGCCCTAGCCCAACGAGCTGCTGTTACTGCTTTAATTACTGCTGCCCCAGCCCGACAGGCTGCTGCTACTGCTGCCCTAGCCCAATTGGCTCCAGCATGAGCTGCTAGATTGGCTGCAATACCAAACCCCTGCGTCAAACCCCCTGCTGCCATCTTGTGGCTACCCCCAAGCTACAGCCCCCATGTTCCTTAACCTCGCTGCCATCCTGTCCACGTAGCAAGCAGCTTCCAGCACTCCCTGAGGTTGGACATGTAACCCTGAATGTCATCTTGATCAGGACCCATGGTCGCACTGATATAGAACATCATCTCATCCATGGACACCTGCAAGCATGTGAGCATTGTGTGGGTTTATGATAAAGATCGCTGCATATAGGCATATCTTGGCATGCTTGCCAAAGAGACCCTGTGTTCTGTTCCACCTTGCTGTTCTTTCCGATGATATGAGGTGCCGGGTCTATGACACTTTTTGCTATTGCATATTAAACAAGTGAAAGTCATTTTTATCAAAGATTACTGCGCAGCGATCGGACCGTGCAGCACCCTGGAAGATGACTCCAACCACTTTGTTAGTGTGCAGAAGTTAATAAAGTGAGCAGTCCCAAGTTCAGGCACCATGCCGTTTTCTTAGAGCACTAGTGATACGTCTGCTAGGGCCAGCAAGTGCTGAAGACCATTTCCTGCCCACCCAGCTGTGGCTGCAGATATTGCTAAAGTGAGCATGGAATTCCAGGGTGCCACAGGCTGTTTGAACAGAGGGAACCTTTAGCCAGACTCTTATGAAGAGTTCCCACCAGTTAATGCAATTAAACATACACTGCTAGACCATTTACAACACAACAAGAGCTCCCACAGCACCAGCACCAGCAGCAGCAACAGAGCAGAGCAGCAAAGCAACAGCACAGCAGCCACCAGCAGCAGCAACAGCAACAGCACAGCAGCAAAGCAACAGCAACAGTAACGCAACAGCAACAGCAAAGCGACAACAAAGCAACCGCACAAGAGCTCCCAGCAGCAGCAGCAGCGTGCACCGCAACCACAGCAATCTGCTGAGGCCATCGGACCAAGGGATCCGTATAATCTTTACACCAAGGAACCCTTCCCACAATCCCACGCTGGAGAACAATACACGGTCTCTTCCCGTAGTTCTCTCTCTCTCTCTCTCTCTCTCTCTCTCTCTGAGGCCGTGGTAACCTGCTGGCCTGTCAACACACATCACACTTAAACAACACTTGTTCTGTACTAGATGCGGCTCAAAACCCACTTCGACTAAGTTACACTTGAACAGTAAGGGGACTGTTCAGCCAGCTCCGTTTACTCTGGACCTACTGTACTCATTGAAGGGAGAAGGTCCGTGTAGATGTTGTCACTGGCCTTGCACATAACAATTCTTTTGCGCCAAAGCATGGTGTAGCAAGAGTCCATTCTAGCGTAATATCTCTTACAGATCCCAGTTCTTTGCTCACCTTTGTGTGGTCCACCACTGACATGCATGTGAGGTATGCCATCACGTTATCCAGCCCACTTATGACTTGACTGCTGCTGAAGTTATAGCGCCAGATGCACACGTCCACCCGCACAAGCACGTTGTTGTGAATGAACACAAACACCTGATGGGCCTCGTGCTCACCTGCAGCACAAAGCATCCACAGGAAGTAACATGGCCATTTTCATAACAATGTATTATGTTATTTGTTGATTTTTGTCAACAGAGAGTGACTTTTACAGTGAGTAGCCTTGTGCTGGCCTGCAGCAGGTTCGGTTGCTGCATTGTTCTAGCATTCATGATGCGGCATACCAAGTAACACATAAGCCCCGGTTAGCGTCGGTTGAAAGGCACAGGAGGTGAGCTACGGGACTCTTTGCTACGGTCGGGAGGGTCTTTGGGGCATTATGCATTACTCAACACATGGTAAGCCCCGCACCCCAAGGCTGTCAGGTTGGCAGCCAGGTGGATGGTGCTGTAGATAGCACATGTGGTCCTGCCTACTTATTTGGGTTTCTTTGGGGAGGTAAAGGGTTTTAAATGGGTGCTGCTTCTGTACTTAGGGCTGCTCTGGCGTAGGGTATGCTTTGCTGGGTTCAGAGGGCCCAAACTCAAAGTGTTTGGGCCCATTATTTTGAGGGGCCCAAACTCAAAGCCATGGATTTCATGGGGCTTCTTGCTGCTTTCATTGTACTAACAGTGGTATTGTCTGTGAACATTCTTAATCAGCTGTACGCGGTAACATGAGGGTGCTTGTAAGATGTGCATGATATCCCTGGAAGTAGCATAATAATACTTTGTGTTATGCCACAGCCAAAGTGTCGCAGGTCTCACACCTGAACTCGATATGAGCACAGCGAGCCTGGATATTGTATGGTACGCAGGCATAGATGATGACGATACATGCCTAGAGGTGACGTATAACTGAATGCTTCCACTTTCTAGACGTTTTCAGTGCATAGCATATAGCACAGCCAGATTCATATAGAAGCAGAGAGGAACAGAAGCAGACTTTACACACACACACACCAGTGCTTGTACTTCCGAGAATACCGCCAAAGGAGTGGCTGATGTGGGACTTCAAGCGGTTCAAAACACGCGCGGTGGGTGTGGGTTCCATGGTTGGCTGCACAGCTGGGTCCGCTGGAGGCTGTTGCTCCTGCTGCTGCTGCTGTGCTGCAGCAATGGCTGCTGCATTCCTCTGTTCAACGGCCTTCACCTGTGCCTGGTACGCAAGCGTTCGGTCCGACCACTGCATAAAGCGCCTATTGTTTTCGTCAATGATTGGTCTGCTTTTTTCCTCGTATATCATCTCCTTGTATGTAAAGTGCATCATATCCCGGTGGAAAAGGACCTCCTGTTTCTTTCTTTCATCCTCCCAGGCCGTCTTCCGTTTCTGCTGCTCCTCTTCTTCAGCAGGATCGGGTTTTGGGACATAGTTTTTGATCCAGACGGGCACATCTGGGAGAGGGTCTGGTGGTTTCTCACGCATTAATTCTGAAGGTAATGGCAGGTAGGTGGGTTCTAGCGGTCTTGTGGGCAGAGGCTCGAGTGTGATGCCGCCACTGGAGGCTTTCTGCACGGGTTGTTCACGCTCGTGAGGGAAGAAAGAGTTGATGGTTTCTTGGATGTTCTTATTGACCTGCAGGGGTTACACCAAGTGAGGAAAGCATTGGTAAGAGGCTACACAGCACATTACGCATCACATACTGGCAACAAAATCCCGTACTACACAAGGAAGCTGTCATACATGAAGAACTTACATAATCTAAGTTTACGCCCTGGGACACATCGACGATGTGCCTCCGCTCATACTTCAGCGCCCGAGTCCCAACGATTTGCACTTTTTCCTGGGGTCCAGGGTCGCGAAATGTGCTGTTGAGATTGGCCTCGTATATGTCAAGCTTGGAATTCGCCATTCGGTTGAGGAAGTCCAGCTGTTCTAAACTGTTCCGAAGTATGGGCTCGCCACTTACACGAAGCTGTTCTTGAACGGTTTCACGCCTTGAGCTGAGCGCCTGACCCATCGCAGCCCAGCAAGCTCAGAAAGCATGAATGTGTGAAAGAATCACTGAGGTACGCCCAACAGAACTAGAGCATTGAACTCTTACGGTGCCCTGGTGCGCCACAAACACAGCGGCTTCACTACCCACAAGGGCAGCCAATAACGATCACATTGTTGGCTTGAGGAAAGGGAAGCGCTCAAGCTCATAGGCCGCCCTATGAAGTTCACGGTCCCGCTCACTTAGTAGGCACCCGCTTGGGAGTGTGAACCACCGGCCTTGAAGCACGCACGTATATTGATAGGATGGTCGTTCTGGCTCAAATACCCTAAAAAACATACATGTGTACACATGCTGTTTGGGTTCCAACATACGGACAAGACATGGTAGAACCACAAGTTGATGAGTTGACACCTGGACAGGGGGCCTGGACCGTTGGCCGGGCGCAAACGTATCCACTCAGCCAGCATACTACAGATTGCCATCACAGTACCAGGTCACACTGCTGTGCCTGCATGGTGATGCTCCTGTTGCAGCATGCCCTCTGCAGCATGCCGGGGTGCATGACTATATCACAGCTTACTTGGAGGTCCAGCAACACCCCAGCCTAACACCACCATCATAACATCAGACAAGCGGGTATTGACTTGTACCTTTGGATCTCCAAGCTCCCTGGCTCTAACCTAAGGCCCGAGAGAGAGTTAATGGCCACTTGGAACAGACCATGAACATGGCATAAAATTTGTAAGTAGTATTATTATTATTATTACATTTCATGATATGCCATAGTAGTAGTATGCAGCACCATAGTAGTAGTATGCAGCACCATAGTAGTAGTATGCAGCACCATCCACCAGCATGCAATGGTAAGAATCTGAAAAGAATTTATATACCACTGCTTATTGCTTAAGACGGGGTCCGAACGCCTCAGCTTCGTGAACTGCAGAACTTTCGGCAGTGACGATGCTTCGGTACAGAGCAAGCTATCCTCTTACGTCATGCAGCTGTCTCGCCTTGGCGTTGGAGCCTGTGGTGTTGCTGAAAGCAGGATACCGGGTAGTGGATGTCGTAATGTTACGAAGGACTGGCAGTTGATATGGTCCGGGCTGCCAGAGGGTCAGCCACGGCAACATGGGGTGGGCCTGTTTCTTAACTCGAAGTGGTCCCGTTGCCTAATCGACTGGTCTGCTGTCAGTGAGCGAATCCTGGTAGTCCGTGTGAGAATCAGCAGTGGGATAAACGCCTCAATCGTGGTAGCATATTCGCCGACTGATACCGAGTCCACCCCTGAGGAGGTCAAGGAAGCTTTCTACCTGCAGTTGGAAGCTATCTTGGCAGCGCTGCCTTCCAGGGACATGCTAGTCCTTCTGGGTGACTTCAACGCCCAGGTTGGCAATGATCCAGAACCGTATGGGGGTGTTATGGGGCCTCATGGCTTTGGGAAGCAGCAGCCTTCAGGGAATGGTGAGCGACTCTTGCAGCTGGCTGGTGCCTTGAACCTTCGCTTAGCCAACACCTTCTTCAAGCACAGCAATTACCGGACTGCTACTCACAAGATGGTTAATAGAAACAAGCAGGATGTGCTCAGGGTCATCGATTACATAGCTGTCTCCAAGCGGTTCATGTCAAGTGTGACAGACTGCAGGGTCTTTCGCAGCTTTGATACAGGTGGCTCTGATCATAGAATGCTGGTGCTTACGATGCGCCTCCGCTTGTCAGTGGCCAAGCAGCACAGTGCGAAGGGACAGCCAGCACGGCCCTATGACTGCAGCCGGCTGCAAGAATCTGCAGCAACTCAGCAGTGCTTTGAGCTGGCAATGTCTAACCAGTTCAGCCGTCTGGTAGGGGCTCAGTTGCAGAGCGCACAAGACGAATGGACACAGCTAACAGCGGCAGCCAGCCAAGCAGCCCATAAGGCTGGTCTAAACCTCAAGCCTCAGCAGCGGCGCCGAGATTTCGCTATATCCGATGCGACCTTGCAGAAGATTGAGCGGAAACATGCAGCACATGCAGCGGTGCTGTCCTCTCCTAATGATGCTACCAGGGCAGATTACAGGGAGGCCAATAATGCTGCTAGGCGAGCGGTTAAGAAGGATCAGGAGCGGTACTTCAAGCAGCAAGCGCTGTTTGCGGAACATGCTCTAAAAGCTGGTAATCTAGCCGTGTTCCACAAGCATGTCCAGCGGATCTTCAAGGAGCAGCAGGGCAGTAGCTCTGCTGCTCCTACAGCTGTGCTAGGGGGTGCTGATGGCAAGCAGCTGTTCCAAAGCAGGGAGGAGGTGGTGAAGTGCTTTGCTGAGCACTTTGCTGATGTCCTCAACTGCCCTGCCAAGCTCGACCAGCAAATGCAGCAGACCATTGAGGAGTTAGTGCAGAAGATGGAGGCAGGGCAAGGTGCAAACCAGCAGAGTGAAGCAGCAGCTCAGCCACCTACTGTGCAGGAGGTTGAAGAAGCTGTCTTTGCCTGTCGTAATGGGGCAGCTCCTGGGGTTGATGGTATCGCAGCGCCTATGCTAAAGCTCAGTGGGACCATGCTGAAATGGTTGCACAGGGTCATTGTGGCGGTGTGGGAGTCAGGGAAAGCGCCAGTGGAGTGGAAACGTGCACTGTTGGTGGCACTGTATAAAGGCAAAGGAGAGCGCAAAGTGAGAGATAGCTATAGGGGGATAAGCTTGCTAAGTATACCGGGGAAGGTGTATGTCTTGGTCATTTTGGCTAAGATCAGTTCTCATATCGATGCACAACTGCTTGATAACCAGTCTGCTTTTAGGAAGGGGAGGGGCCTCACTGATGCTCTGTTCACCATACGCCAGGTCATCTCTAAGTCTGTAGCATTCGATCAGCCTCTATTCATGGCTTTTGTGGATTTGCGTAAGGCATATGATTCTGTACCGCGAGACACGCTATGGCGCATCCTGCATGTGTACGGGGTACACACAAAGCTGATAGAGTTGCTGATGGACTTGCATACTGGCACACAGGCTGCTGTTAGGATGGGTGGTGTGGTGTCTGAGTGGTTTGATGTGCATGGCGGGGTGCGGCAGGGATGTGTCATTGCTCCCTTGCTGTTCAACATCTACATGGACTTTGTGGTTCGGCAGGCAATGGCTCAGATGCCGGAGGGATGTGGGGTGAAGCTAGCCTATCATGCAGATGGGAAACTTGAGCGTGATGGGTGTGGTAGTGGTGGGTGTGTGGAGCTGTTGTCTGTTCTGCTGTATGCAGATGATATGGTGTTGCTAAGTCCCAGCAGGGAGGAGTTGGTGGTCATGCTGCAGGTGATGGACAAGGTTGCTGCTAGTCTTGGGTTGCGCATCAATGCAAGCAAGACTGAGATCCTGTCCATTGACAAGGATTGGAAGGAGGGGGATGTGCCAGTGCAGCAATGACCAGAGGTGGTTATCAGTGAGGGTGTGGTAAAAGAGGTGTCACAGTTCAAGTACTTGGGAAGTGTGCTTGTGACTGATGGCAGGTTGGATGTGGAGTTGAATATCAGGAGGGGTAAGGCTGTGGGGAGGTTTAAGCAGTTTGAAAAGATGTGGGGTACCAAGCATCTGTCATTGGCTACGAAGGTGAAGTGTTACAAGGCATATGTGTTGCCAATTCTGCTGTTCGGGATTGAGTGTTGGTCCCTGACCAAAGTGCAATCGCAAAAGCTTGAGCGGGTGCACTCTAGCTGCCTTAGGAGCATCCTGGGGGTCAGGCTGTCAGATCGGCACACCAATGAGCATATCAGGAAATCATGTGGGGTAGCCACCTTGTCAGCATACATCACAGCAAATAGGCTGAGGTGGCTGGGGCATGTGGGCCGCATGGAGGAGGGCAGGTTGCCGCATATTGCGTTGTTCTCTTCATTACATGGTGACATGATGAGGCCAGTGGGTAGGCCTCGCCATACCTGGGAGAAATGCGTGTGTGCAGATCTGAAGGTGCTTGGTCAAGATGAGGGGAGCTGGGAGGCTTCATGTCAGATTAAGAGTGCTTGGAGGAAGAGGTTGTGGGATCTTACGCACCCTTGGGAAAGCCAACGGTTAGTGAGGTGTAGAAGGCGCACTAAGCAAGCTATTGATAAGCATGTGGAGCGCTATGTGGTGCCTTTCAGTGGCTGGGAGGATGGTGGTTCACCAGTACCTAGGTGGTGGGAGCCACCTCCAGCCCCTACTAGGGTGGTGCTTGATCCTGCTGCCTCCCCGCCACCCATGTGTGATGGAAGTGGAGCAGGTTTTGGGTTTTAGTGGTGGTGTTTGTTTCCCCTTGGTGTGCACGCCGTTGCATCTAGCCTCAGCTTGTGTGTGGCAAATCCACCATCGGTTGTGTGGCTTCGTGATTGTGATCAGGAGCCTTGTGTTTGTGGCCTAGGTTTGTTTGGCCATTGGCATTGCTGGTCTTGCGTTTTGATTGATTGATTGATACCACTGCTTATTGAATTCCATTACTTGTGTGAGAGACATGCCGGTAGGTCATATGACAGCAAGCACATCTTGCTCTTGGCAGTCTGCACCAAAGCACCACATTGACTCCTCTCACAGCAATGCCTTGGGTGCTTCTGCTGGACCTCATGTCTAGGCATATGTTGTCATACATGCCAAAGACCAACCCGCATTCTGTTCCACCTCGCTGTTTTTTGTGACAGCTTGAGGTGCGGGGCCTATGGCACTTTTTGCTATGGCATACCAATAAATGTAATGCCTGGCACTGAGCTTGATATTGCACGTTTAACGGCACCTTTGGGAGCACGACAAACGTGTCTTAAATAAGTTAGGCTACAATGCTTAACCTGAGGATATCAATTGATATTCTCACTACGAGTTGCAAGAGGGGTACAGTGCTGCAGCGGCATAATGTCTGTCTTGCCAGCAGTTTACTCTACTAGTAGGTCTCTGTATCTTGTTTACTTAATGAAAATAAGAATGATAAATTAATGAATATAAATCAAATCACTTTCTAGTCTTTGTCCTCAAAGCAGCACATCATAAGTGAGCTGTCGAGCAGACACACAAAACCACAGGCTCAACAGAGGGGTGGAGCTCTGCTGCAGTCAATGTCATGCAGGACCCACCCTGTGGCCTCATTTGGAGAAGCTTCACTTCTAGTTTATGCTTGCAATACCAGTGCCGCTGCCCCACTTTGTCTGCACGCTAGCTACATCACAGTTGTGGAGCCCTTCCTCTGCGGTTTTGCACTACTCCTGCCCATGGCTGCTGCAGCAGCAAATGGATGGTATCTCCTACCAGTGCGCAAGCCACTGTACCATGTTCCTAGAATCTGCTCCCAAGGCTGTACTTTTCTGCCAAGCAGCATTCACAAGCCGGAGACGCAGCGCTCAACATATTCTTGTTCACCCAACCCATACCAAGCTGCCTTACATCTGTGCCATAACACCTGCTGGCAGAGCAATTCATTTTCTCTACCAGCAGGTGTTATGGCACAGATGTAATTCCTGTCCTTAACATGACGGATAAGGACTACTATGAGGCTGCAGGCCTATTTGAAATTATCTGTGATAGGCACGCACTGGCCTTTAATCAATTAATCAAGCTGTCAGTCAAAAAGCGACTGCAGAGCTGATCCGACGGCCGGTGTGGCGTTTGCAGGTGACTGAAAGCATATGCATTCACAAATTGATTGAAGTCTGATGTCAGGGGCCTGCACCTCTCTGCCACTATGCTGTTATCTAGATAATAATGCTGGCAACAAAGACCATATGCATTCACTACAATACATATCAAATTGCAGCAAGGACTGAAGCCCCTCTGCCGAGACTTGACTCTAGCATTTTTATAGACCAACTTCCAGGCCTTTGAGAGCACTTAAGCTTTGAGGGTGCAAGCCATCGGAATGTACCTTAACATTTAATGCCTATCAGTGTACAGCTGTACCATAGTCGCCTTGAAGCATTATAATGCACCTAAGCAGTTGAACCACCGGCAACATCTTTTCCAATATGAGCCGCAACCATCAACCGCCCCTGATACTAGCCATGAGGTTTAAGCTCCTGCAAACTATAGATTCAGAAAAATGCTAGCATCTGTTTGAATTCTCAATGATTTCAAAACCAATATACCTATATAATCATGCTACTACCTTCTTGTCCTCAGTCCATCCCTTGATCTGTTCGTACCTGATGATCCTCAACGCCTGCTTGCTGAGGTTGGCTAAACCTTGTCTGCAACCAGGGTGTAGAGCCCGGACAATATTGTTTAGTATTCCTTTCTGGGGTTTCTAATCGATGTTCCTTATCATATATTTCTGCTTCTGCTGACTCAGGTCTGACTCATGAAAAGCAAGCCCTCGAGCCAGTGTAATATTCTGTATGTGGTGCTTATGGACAGAAGTTGATCCTCCCAATACATCAGCTAGCAACATGGTCTTAGGGTTTGGACGCTCCAGATAGGAACAACGAGAAACGGTTCAGCTGCCACTGGTGCCTCTGGTGACCGACCCACTGGAATGGCTCGCAAGCAAAACTCACCAGCTGCGTCAAGAACAAGCATTTTCCTTCACGTAGCTACCTTGATGCATAGCGTGTACTCGTTTGGCTGAATTCTTTGCCGTTTCAGCACTCTCTGTTAGCATGTGACGTTGGTGCCTCCTGCCTGAGGCGGTATTGCTTGGCAGGTTTCTCATGTGGTCCTGTCAATTTTGGACAAGTAGCAGAAGTTACCTGGCTGCTACGCTAGCCTGCCTATGAGACCGTAGCGAGGAATCGTCGAGCAGTGTCCCCCCATTGCTTTTCTCACTGAAATGAGCAAAAGTGATGGCTCTGATCTAGCGTTTCCCATAGAGCCAACAGCGGCACCCACATACCGGTTCAAAGAGCCTTGGACCGCTACTCTAGTTGATAACGTACGATCCTTTGGGATTCAGCTGGTGTGTGCGGGTGGATCCGGTGCCATAGCAAAAACAGCAGTAGCGCCCTTGGAGCGAGTAAAGGTAAGCGGAGAAATCTTAGAACACATGCACCGATGTCACAAAATGCCGCCCGCAAGGCATGCACATTCCATGTGCCGCAACCTGCCCACAGCACAGCTGCACGACATAGCAGCAAGAAAACGATGGGCTTTATCGAGCACCAAAGGTTGCACCATGTGCATAACTGAAAACATGATGTCCTCGACGTTCTGGGAGACCTTGTCCCGTCTGGCAGCCAAGCACGGTCACCCCCCCTCCTCATGACTCTTAGCCCAGCATCAGCTGTCTCATTGACTGCTCCCAACCACCGCAGATCCTACTTCAAGTACAGGCAGTTATCTCACCACCACAGCAACAGTACCGGGGGCTCTGGGATGCCTTGAAAAGGATCCCAAAGCAAGAGGGTGGTTGGAAGGTGAGGCCAAAGCCCTTTGCAGCAGCTCCATGCAGCCTTACACATGCTCCCCCAGAAAGGCTCTGCACCTTCTGAAACTGAGGTAGAGCAACTGAGTCTGAGCTTGGTGCCAGTTTGCAAGATGGCTCCCAAGCCAGACAGAATTGTCCTTCAATGGTTGGTGTATGGATTGGAACAAAGAGCAGTTACAGCACGACCCCATAAGCTCTCGTACATCCAGCAGCAGCAGCAGCAGCAGTAGTTGTGCTACCAGCAGTAGCAGTGCTACCAGCAGCAGCAATAGCATCAGAGTTGCTGACAAAAGCGGTAGCAGTAGCACCCCACCACCAGTAGCAGCAGCAGTGTTACCAGCAGCAGCAATAGCAATAGCAGCAGCGGTGTTCAAAACAGCAGTACCGGTAGCATTACCACCTCACCACCAGCAGTATTATCATTCGTTATTTCAGAATAAGCCATAGCAGTTTAAAATAGTTATACCAGCAGCAGCGGTACCATCTGCACCAATGGCAGCAAGATCATGAACAACAGTAGCACCACCAACAGTAGCACCACCACCACCACCAAGCTGCAGCAGGTGCATCGTTACTTGCAGCAACAGCCCACTACCAGTGCCGCAGTACCAGATTCACCAGCACCAGCACCATCCTGAAGGGGTCAGAACATACAGCAGCAGCACCCTGGGACCAGCAACAGCGGCGGTGTGCAGACAGGGAGGGGAGGAGGAGGAGGAGAGAGAGCGACCACAGGGTGCTGTAAACGGTGGATACTAGGTGCTGTCAAAAACAGTTCCATAGCTTTTGTGTTAAGTGTCCCGCCTGGGGAGTATGCAACAGAGAAAGTTTTGGCCAGGGGTATCCCAAGAGAATCCCGTCATGAGGTACCAGCTAGGAAGCAGGAGCAGCGCAGCCCTGTTCAGTGCTACAAGCCTTAGCGAGAGGACTAATAGCAACGGCTGCCGCTGCACTGTAGGGGCGTGCCTGCTAAAGCCCTCTGCGTATGCATATGCAGAAGCTCTGGGCCATTTTACTGTCTGCGCTCACTTCAGCTCCGGATTTCGGCAATAATCTTTTGTCTCAAACCTCACAACCAGACATTCAGACCTAACCATGGCTTCTAATGACTATGTCCTTTTTCCCCCTGTCTGTGGCTTCTCTGTGCGATGATGTGTCAGACTTATCATATGCGACAGATCGCTGCACAGCTTGCAGGCCGTGCAGCGCCTGCAGCACGACTCCAACCAAACATTTAAGCTGGTGAGCTT
The DNA here is from genome assembly GCA_963556185.1 of Pseudopediastrum boryanum. Taxonomy (NCBI): domain Eukaryota; kingdom Viridiplantae; phylum Chlorophyta; class Chlorophyceae; order Sphaeropleales; family Hydrodictyaceae; genus Pseudopediastrum; species Pseudopediastrum boryanum. Next base: position 4,934,633 of record OY744502.1, on the reverse strand, counting down.
AGGGGACCCTCATCCACTTTCTTTGTGCGTCCATGTGTCTGCAGGCGCTGTACCGTGGCAATGGTGCCAATGTGCTGCGGCTGGTTCCTGAGGTGGGCTTCAAGTTTGCAGTGCATGATCAGTTCAGGGTGATGTTCTCACCTCCTGATGGGAGCCCACTGGGGGTGCAGGAGAAAATGGCAGCAGGAGCAGCAACAGGTGGGGGCAGGGGGAAGGGGTTGGGGGAGGGATGGAGGGGTGGCAGCAGGTGGGGGAAGGGGGAGGGGAGGACATTGTGGGGGTGGGGTGGGGTGGGGGGAGGGGGTGGCAGCAAGAGCAGCAAGATGTGGGGCTGAGGGGGGGGGTATAGAGGGGGGAGCCCTTGGAATTGTTAGATGTTTGGGTTGCGTGTTTTTATGAGTGAAGTAGTCATGCATGTGGAGGTGACTTAGGGAGGGGGCACAGGAGAAGACGGCAGCAGGGGCAGCAACAGGTGGGGGCAGGGTGGAGGGCAAGGCTAGAGATGTTGGCAGAGCAGCCCATCCAGCTGCCAGACGTTTGGGTGCATGAGGCTTGGCACAGTGGTGCTTGTGGAAGCGACTTAGGGAGGGGGTACGGGAGAAGATGGCAGCAGGTGGGGGCGGGGGAAGGGGGGGGGGGGGGCGTCATAGTTGATAAATGTATAAGAAGGAGAAGGCGGCAAGAGGAGCTAGGGGAAGTGTGTCAGTAGGGGTTCATGTACACATGACGACAGGATGTTACTGACTGTGGACCTAAGCAGTATCTTGTTTGGGGCATTGGAGGGGACCCATAGGGCCTTTTGTAACTGTCCTGATGGACGCCTAGATCACCCTAAAGTTAAAGGGAGTTCTTTGTCCCTTGTATCTTGCCTTAACCCCTTTTTTCTGGGCACAAGCGTCTTGTGCACAGTGCTGTATTACACAACATGACATCTCAGAGGATAAAGGTGGTATATTGTGCTGGTCCTACACCTCACCACTGCCTCCTGACCCCTGCCCCCCCCCCTGGCTGCTCTGGCCACAGTGGGTTATACTGCTTATAATGTTTAGGTTACATTGCCCCACCCTCCACCGTCTCCTCCTGCTGTGGCCGAAGGGGTGTGGTGCATGCTGCTGTTCTACCTGAGACATGAGATCTCAATGGAGTGGAGATATGTGATATCTTGTGGCAGTCCTTGCACCTTAATCGCCCCCCCCCCCCCGGCTGCTGTGGCTGCAGGTGTATTGCACACGCTGCTGTTCTACCCCCTAGACTCCAGCAATTAACCCCCCTCTTCCCCTGCTGCTGTGGCCACAATGGGTTAGATCGCCTTTAAGCGTTTTCCTTCTGCTGTGACTGCAGGTGTGTTGCGCACGCTGCTGTTCTATCCCCTAGACGTGTGTCGCACGCGGCTCACTGCTGACACCACCATCGCTGGTGAGGTGCGCCCTTACAGCACCATCAGAGGCTGCTTGCGTCACACTTGGAGCCATGAGGGATGCCTGTCATGGTATAAGGGCATGGGGCTATCATTGCCGGGGATGGTGCTGTACACATCAACAAGCTTTACGGGGTATGACTGGCTCAAGGTACGTGAAAGGAATGTATTTGGACTAGGGGATGGGTTCAGGGGAAATAGGGGTTGGGGAGGTTTTGTGGGGAGGTGGGGAGAGGGTGCCTTTGAAACAAGGGGTGGGGTTGCGGTGCGGGCCACCATTGCGGGATGACCTCCGAGAGTACGGTGGGCAGAGGGCAATAGCAAACGCGTGATAGGCCCCATACCTCAAGCTTTCACAGTAACAGCGACATGTAATAAAACATGTGTTAAGTTGCGGTTACTGTGGTTACAGGCTTCTGGAGGTGTAATGCTTAGACGGTGTTTTGCCACCTCTGCCATGGCCTTTAGGATTGAGGTATCACTGTGTGGCGGAAATGCGTTTAGGCGGCATTGGGGCACACAATCAATTAGCTGTTTCTTAGTTATTATTCGTATAATAACCATTTCTGTTTCTGTTGTTTGCAGCACCAGCTACCTGGTGACAGTGCCAGCAAGGAATCCTGGTGGTATCCCTTGGCTAAGATTGGGTGTGGGGCAGCAGCAGGAGTCGCAGCACAAACTGTGAGCTACCCCTTGGACACGCTCAGACGACGAATGCAAGTCAACCACAACAGCAGAATTATCTTCCACGGGAGGGCCAGCAGCAGCAGCACAGCAGCAACAGGGGCGGCGGTGGCTGGTGCGGCCTCTGGCGCTGCCCCCAGCAGCAGTAGCAGTAATGGCGTTACAGGCGGCAGCAGCACGATAAGCAGCAGCAGCAGCAGGGGGGTGGGGGCAGGGCCGAACAGTAGCAGCAGCAGCAGCGTGGGCAGTGGAGGCAGTAGCAGGACGATGAGCAGCAGCAATAGCAGCAGCAGCAGCAGCAGGAGTCAAGTCTCTCCCTTCAAGGGGTATATTGGCTGCCTGCGGCATATGGTGCAGCAGGAGGGGGGTTTGATACGACCGTTGTTTAGGGGATGGTTGGTGAATTGCTGCAAGACAGTACCGGGTGCTGCTTTGCAGTTTGTGGCTTACGATTTGTTGAAAGTTGGGGTGACATATTTGGACCCGGCCTCTGGTGCCATGTCGCCCTTGTAGCTCCTCCTTTTATTGAGGGCCGCTCAGGCCGCTCCAAGTTTGCTGTTAGGGGCGCGCTGGCGTTCATCTTTATGTTGTGTTGTAAGCAAAGTGAACAAGCACTTGGCAGATAACAGCAAATAAAGGCCAACAGCGCGCCCCTATCAGTTGCCATGGATGTTGGCCTGTTTTCATTCGGCTGGGCCTAACACGTGGCTTTCAGTTTTTGCCCCCTTTGCATGGAATGGCTTGTTTGTGTGTAATGATTATTGTCATTCTGTATCCGTTCCAGGACAGCTCAAGTGGCGGCATACTCCGTTCGACGAAGTGATGCATCTGAGTAGTGGACGCTGGTTAGTGGCACGCTGGTTGGCTCGCCACTATATAGTGGACGCTGGACGCTGTTCCCATCCGGACTGCAGATTTGCAGCCACTGGCTCCATCGGGCCTATTTCGTATGACGTTGTATGCTAGCACATCCGCACGATCCAGTCGGGCTGCCATCGGGGACCTCAAAGCCAGCGTTCGTTTTCCTGGCAATTGGCACATGTAAAGCATGGGGTATTACGCCCCCGGTTGAGATGCCTGTGAACGAGATGTTCCCCTTCATACTATGATGGCGATTGCAGAAAGCACCGTTAGACCTTGACGGCAGCTGCATCCATTAGGCTACCCAACTTGTGCTCCATTGATCGGCATTGCCCCAACTTGCATTGTATTGTATTGCCAAACAAGCAAGCCGTCTGCTATTAGTGCAAGTAAGGACTGCCAGGGGAGCCAACCATTTTGCATTGCTATTCTACATACAAGTAGTTCCATATAAGTGAGGCTGCCACGTCTCAGCAAACGGATGCACTAACACAGTTAACTGTCTCATTCCCATCTACTGCATCCTGAAGAAACCCCAGACGAAGTCCAGAACATGGAGCAGGATCAGCAGCCCTACCACAGCATGCATCCAAGCACTCCTCAGTGGCCATCACAGTACCAGAAACTGACACCATGCATGATAGCCAGCAGCACGACACTGCAACAACTGAACAACAATGATGCATGTTTAGTATTTCATGTGCCTCACAGGAAGCCGCGTATCAACAACATTTACGATTCCCATGTTGAAGTTAGGGACTACCCACGATGTCTGCACAATGGGCATGTGATTGATTACCAGATCATTACCAGATTACCGATTGGCCCCATCGCTGTGGAGTGCCCGAGAGCAGCCAACTACTCACTCCATGGGCATCATCAATTAAAACACTGAAATTCCTCAATGCGTCCTACCAACACAGAGAGAGAGAGAGAGCTACACACTTTGGGATGTGACAACTACACTGAAATTCCTCAATGCGTCCGACCAACACATTCCAAACCAGAAGGACTGTAATGTGACGAAACGACATTGTGCACATCCCCATGAGGGACTGGATCATCCTCATTCTGCAATGCAAACACTCAGCAACAAAACCAGCCACCAATTTTGGCTTTTCATTCATATAGTCAAGAACCTTCCCTGGTGCCCGCGTCAGTGTTCCTGGTTACAGTGCCTCTTTTCTCCCACCTTTACCACCAGCTATCTGACTCAACACACTAACAACAGGAACCCACCCTCTGCTGAGTAAATGTCAAACCTCCTTATAGTATACACCCATGTTGTGTAGTGGAGGATGAGTCCTTACTTACTCTACTCACCATGGTGACTTAAATGTTGCTTACATCAGCAGCATACAAGGCAGAAGAACAAACACTCGGATGCGGCCTTGTTTGGCGAGCACCCGTAAGCAGACGACAACCGGATGCCACCTCAGCAGGACATGCAGCAACTGTTGGTAGGTCAATTTGCACCATTGCTCAACTCCTCTGTACACAGAAAAATTGTCATTGCTGTTGCAGCTGCATATCTTCTGACAAATCTTTAGCACCCATTGAATCAGCATGTGACACGATAAACATGTACACGAAGAAGCTCAAATTCAGCAACCCAGACCATAAGACGATCATCACTTGCTCCCCAGCAAGGAAAGATGGGAGGTGCCCAGTACAAAAAAGGATCAATTACAGCGTGCCAGACAAAGAAGTGGCAAGTCCCAGAATTGGCAGGCAGACATACTCCAGAAGCAATTGCACCAAGGCCAACTGCTTGTGACCCTAAATGGTATTACTTCAATGACCCACCCATCTTCTGCAGTATGTCAACGATTTGAGTTGAATGGCCAGAAAAACAACTTAGATTTTGCTTACGAGATCGTTCAGAACATACACACAGTAGCCAATCAACTGTCACACTCAATGAAAACCAGCCAGGACATGCCATGGGCAGAATGTAAGCCCGCCTGAACAGTGTGAACGAAAAGCCAAGCATGGGAGTACACACATTTGTGGCTGCATGCTGTACAAGACACCATCCACTACCAATTCAACCCCAGCAGAGCAGCATGTACACCAAGCACTTATTACATACAACACCAACACGAGGTCCTACACGCCTCCTGCTAACAATAAGCCCTAACCCCAAAACCTATGGCCCAGAGTATCCGAGCACTTTGCACTTAGGGGGGCACATGTGCCTCTCATAAGCCTGCACTACTCAACTCTTGATCATTGTCTGCTGGCTTCAAGCTGAACATGCCCCCACAGCTGCTCACAACCCGTGCCTCCCATGCCTGCTCAGCTGCCTCTGATGCTCCCGTGCAGATCAGCACTAGCCGTGTTAAGTGCTGCAAAGACCTAGCCAAGGTCTCCATGCTGCCAAGGTCACCCGTTACCCCAGGATTGTGTGCCAGAGACAAGGAGCGCAGGTTCTGCAAGGCAAAGAGGCTGCACACAGCCTCATCTTCCAACTCACATGAATTCAGAGAAAGAGCTGTGAGCGTTTGCAGGCCCGTCAGCATGCCTACACAGGACTTCATGTCACAGCCTATGACACCAAGCTCCTTCAGCTGCTTTGCTTGGCAGAGAGCTTCAAACACAGGAACAGCATCTTCAGCTGTGTCTGCAGAACCGGACCCTATGCTGCATGTGCTTGCTTGGCTGTGATGCTGAGCCTGCTGCAAAGCCTGTTCTGGAGGGTCTGTGTAGGTGATCTGCAGGGCCTCGAGCCTGTGTGCAGACACCTGCAGCCACCTGGCAAGCTGCTCTATCCCTTCAGCTCCCTGGACACTCACTTCTACAGCTGTCACAGGCAGGCTGCCAAGCTTGCTGAGGCTGGAAGAAGGTAAGGCCATGCCTGCAATCTTGACCTCTTGCAGGCATGGGAGCTTCTGCAGCTCTGGGAGCTGTAAAGCGCAGCTGCAGTTGCCGCTGATGTCCAGGAAGGTGAGCTGCTGCAAGCTGCCTGTGAGGGCCTGCAGGTTCAGCTTTCCAGGACTTCCTGAGATGTCCAGGGACCGCAGCTGCCTGAGGGAGGCGATGGTGGTCAAGGCTGAAGCTTCGAAGCATGCATGAAGGCGCAGAGAAGTAAGGCTGGTGAGAGCTGCCAATCTGTCTGCAGTTTGCTCGTCACTTGGCTGTGATCGTGGATACGGTTCTGAGGGACCTGCAGGCTCAGAAGCCCAGGAGCTGTCTGCATCTGCATCTGTTTCCCAAAGCTGCAAGTTTGAGAGGTCCAGCTCACGCAAGCTGCTAATGCTGCTGCTGGTATTGTATATTTGCCATCTGCAGCTGTTGGAGACTTCGTTGACAGGGAGTTGACTGCGCACAGCAAGGCTCTGCAGAGCAGTGCCATGCTCACCTAGCCAGCCACAGAAGCTGTTGGTAGCGCTGCATGAGGATAGCTCGAGATGGAGAGCCTTGGGGCAGCTGCTTGTGGCTGTGGCGTTCCATGCATGGTCAACAAGGAGGGCTGAGCTGAAGTCATGCTGCTGATCTAGCTGCTGCATTGCCTCTGTCATTACGTACTGTCCCAGGTGAGCTGGCAGAGACCGGAAAGAGCTGCTAGCCATGATCTCTGCAGCAGGGCATTCAAGCTGTCAGACCCCGGCTGAAAAAGTCTACTGACTGTGTCGCCGGGCGGGCGGAGGGCAGCTGCTTACCTCTCTCTGGTCAGTGTTTCCATTCGGTTAAGGTGCACATAGCATGAGGGTAAGACTTCACAGTACTTCGTATACTTTCTGGCCAAACGGTTTCATGAACAGGCTCGCGTTGCCTTCCGTCAGCGCTTCCGTCAATGGTAAAGCTCGTTCCGAGTCAGTACCTGTGCCTGCTTTACAAGCCTGCTCAGTAGTCCACGTCCCTTTGTAAACTTTCATTAAGTGCTGCTGTGTTCTTATCCCATGACATCAGGGCTGACCCGTCCGGCGAAGGCCTACAACCGGCATCGGCCCGTTGTAGGCATTGAGGCCGTCCAAGAACCTCGTACACAACAGGGAGCTAGAGCATGTATTCGGTAGAGCAAACGCTACCGGCATGTTTGGACTGTGCTCACCGATGGAAACCTGACCATTGCAATATGCAGCTCAGGCCTGCTTGACCTGGTACCACATGGCCGTCAAGCACGTAACCGTATGGCAAATCTATTGCCGGCATTGGCCTTGTTGTCCGGCGGATGCCTTTTGTAAAAGAACTGAAGGGGAACACGGTGCACCCGCGCTGCACACTCGGCCAGGGGCCTGTGGATGTTCAGCCACCATGCGCATGATAGTATCACGCAGAAACAGCTCCAACCAATCAACAAAGTACATTCACACGACACCCGCCAACGCCAACCGATTTTCAAGTACATCACGGACCCAACAGTCAATGCACTGCACAACCCAAGTGCTTCCAATTCCCAGGATGTCACTTCCTCCCTGCTACTGCTTCCTCTGTTGCTTGTAACCCTGAATAAGGTAGGTAGATTATCCAGGTACAGATGCCTTCCTTTTTATCAACGTGCACTACACCCTACTTATAACAAGCCAACCATATCAGCACCAACAAAGCAACTTGCAATCAGCAGCAAGCACTCTGCCAGAGAAACCGCAGCAATACAGCTGCCACACACGACAATCTCACCCCGCAGAACAAAGAGAACAGAAAGTGCCAATCCAACCCCTTGTAATCACCTGCTAGCATACGTTCCAACATGCATGCTTTTTGAATTCGATACATCAGCATCCAACACTTAGGTCACACCAGCTCTTCATTGCATGTATTGCGCCCCCCCCCCCCCCCCTCACCATCAGCAGCTCCAATTTAAGCCCTTCCATTGCGCCCTAAGGATCAGCAGAGGTAATAGCATCCTTCTCTCTGCTATAGCTGCTGACCCCCCACCTGCACCATCATTTATTCACATTTCAAGAATTATGCACAACCAGGGTACTCACCTCACCCACCATGCACCCTTTCAACCCCATGCAACATATTGTGCCAAAAAGACAAAAGGCCAGCAGATTCTGCCCTCAGCCACATCAACGTAACCTCGACATGGCAACCAACACGTTGCAACCGCCTATGTCCAACCCATCCCCACCACCAAACCTCACATGATTGTAGACCTCCTTCCACCCCTCCCTTACCACTACAGCAATTATTCACGGCTGATGGTGGCCTAGTGCTTCCTTCATAAGTAATTCGGTAGCCTTCAACAACATTCGCAACGGGGTAAAAGCTACTAAAAAAAGTATAAAGGAGGCACTCCCACAACGGATAAAGATGGACAAAGCTTGACCACAACGTCACCCAAAAGCATGCAGCAGAAGCAACCTACCCCACCACCATCTAACTTCGATCCCCAAACCATCAACCCCACCTCCTTCTGATAAGCTGCAAAGTGACTAATCCATCACTGTACTAGTCACCTCATGAGCCAACTGCCTGAGCTTTGCCTCAGTGGCAGTCAACACACTAGGACTACTGCCCAACACCGTCTCCGCCACACCTGCAGATATCGCCGCAGCAGCATAATCCGTCTCCATATCCAAGCTGTCCAGCGCACCAAACCCATGATGGCCATGATGATGCCGATGATGATGATGAACCCCGGCAGCAGCAGCAGCAGCAGCTGCTCCGCAGCCGCCACCACCAGCTGCAGCATCATCAGCAGGTGATGAAGGACCCTTACTGCCAGCAGCAGCAGCCGCCGCTGCCATCCTCGCAGCAAGGTTCCTCCCAACGGTGCTGTTGCTGCTGCTATTATGAGTCCCAGCTCCCGTAGGGCTACTTAGCAGCGGACCCCACATACCATTCTGAGAGTGGGGTAAACCACCCACAGGGCTGGACAGCAAAACCCCACCTGTCGTAGCTGGCATGCTAGGCCCCATGCTGGTACCACTGCCACTGCCGCTGCCCTGCATTGACCACATGCCCCCAGGCCCCGAAGCAAAAACATCAGCTAGTGATGTAGCAGGGTGAGGGGAGCTCATTCCCACAAGACTCTGCCCATGCGAGTTCAGGGGGCTTTGCATGGAGGTAGGGTTTAACGGATGGTAGTCCACAAGCCCTAAACCGCCGCTACCTTGGCTCACCAGGCGGAAACCATTCCCCTGCAGCATCCCGTGCTGCTGCTGCTGCTGATCCACACCCAACAGGCCCATGTGCCCAGACAGGGAATTACCCGCGCCACCCATAAACGCGGCAGCTGCAGCAGACACAGGAGGAATCTCCGCGGAGAAGAGGCTGTAATTGAACCCATTGTTCCCACCAGCCACCCCCCCCTCGCCAGACACCATTCCCCCTAGCAACCCAGGCTGGGCCAGGAAGCTCCCACCACCCACCATAGCAGCTCCATGTGGACCCCCTCCTGCTGCCCCGGCTCCTGCTGGTGCTCCAATAAGCTGCAGCAAGTCCTGCTGCTGTTGCTGCTGCCACTGCTGCTGGGTGTATGCTCCCCCAACACCAAAATGCACCACCCCTGCCCGAGTCGCTGGTGAAGCAAGAGCCCCAGGAGAGGCGTTCAGGTTCATCCCATACTGCTGCGGAGACGGCTGAGACATGGTAGGGCTCAAGCTCCCCCCTAGCGCAGGGCTCAAGCACTCGGGTAACGAACTCACTAGTGACAGCCGAGGGGCTGGTGCCCCTCCTCCGAAACCAGGTGGCGGGGTGATCTGCTTCAAACGCAAAGAGCTCCTCGGCCTAGCATTATTAGAAGTAGCTGTAGCAGATATCTCTGAGGCATCCCATGGGGCAGCTACAGCTTCTTGAGGGGGCCATACCGGGCTACCACTACCACTGCTGCTATCAGCAGTAGGAGCGCCAGATGCACCAGGGGCAGGTGAGGTTTTGGCCGGGGGTTGATACGGTGCTGCTGCGGGGTTTAAGCGGTGTGGCTTGGGGCTTAGTCCAGCCACTACCCTCTGCTCAGGCAGCAGCTGCTCAGTGTTGAGAGGGGCGGGTCGCTTCATGGGGGACCGCCCTACCTCATGCTGTTGCTGCTGCTGGGGGCTACCACCACCACCACCACCACCACCAGCAGCACGTGCTGCAGCAGCAGCAGATAGAGCAGCTGCAGCTGCTGAACCAGTAGTAGGTGAAGTAGGTGCAACACCTCCTACTGCTCCTTCAACAACTAACCCTGCTGCTGTTGCTGCTGCTCCGCTCTTGCTGCTGCTCCCCTGCTGCTTCGCTGGGCTAACACCTGCAGCCGCCGCCACCGCTGCTGCTGCTGTAGCATTAGCACTGGCAGCAGCTTTAGCAGCTTTGCTCCTGCGGTTGTTGATATGTCCCGGACCAAGCCATGCTGTGAGCCAAGAAGTGGAGTCCTCCTCTTCTGCCACTGCACCTGCTGCTGCTGTCACTGCTCCTCCCGACGCCTTGGAAGCAGCACCAGCAGCAGCACCAGCAGTAGCAGCAGCAGCAGCGGCGGCGGCAGCTCTCCCACCAGACTTGGACGCATTGCGCAAGCTTCCTGCTCCCTTCTTCCCAGACTGCGCCTGCTGGCGAGGAGGTTGCTGCGTTAGCTGTGATGCAACTACATCAATAGCTGCTGCTGTATCAGGAGGCACAGCACCACCACCACCACCACCACCAGCTGCTGTTGCTTTACTTGCTGCCACTGCCCCTGCTGCTGCTGCTGTTCCACTTGCTGCTGCTGCTGCTGTTCCACTTGCTGCTGCTGCTGCTGTTCCACTTGCTGCTGCTGGCGTAGCTCCCGTCAGACCACCAAGTCCTGCTTTGCGCTCCTGCTCCTGCTGCTGCTGTTGTTGATGTGCCTTGGACTTCTTACCAGCAGCTACTGCAATAGCTACAATTTCCCCCTTACCTCCACCACCACCACCACCACCACCACAACCCCCGCTCCCCCCACCACCCACACTACCACTACCACCCACCCCGCAGCTGCCTCCGTCGTTCCCGGTGCCAATCAAGCTGCTTGCATTAGTGCTCACACTCTCCCCGCTGCTGCTAGTGGTGACAAGAGGCAGCACAAAGGGCACTACTAGCTGCTCAGCCAGCCTGCCGCTGCTCCTGCTGCTCCGCATGCTGCTGGCGCCACTGCTCACGCTGCTGATGCTGCTTTGGCGGGATAGCTGGCTCATACCACTGGAAGAGCTCCCTCTCCTGCTGATGCTGCTGCTCCCGCTGCTGCATCGTGTACTGCTAGCATTGCTGCTGCTGCTCCTATGCCGCGTGGAGCCTCCCACAGCATCTCCCGCCCCTTCTGCTCCTGCTGCTGCAGTACTACCGGCAGATGCTGCCCCACCTTGGTCATCACGCTCGCCTGCATGCTGCTTCTCACTGCTGTTGTTGCTACTGGGAGCGGTAAAGCCTCCTCCCTCATTACCTTGATCCACACCATCAGGACCATCGCTAAGATCTTCCCCGAGCACTTGAGGCGCCCCACACACCCACCAAGACAACAGCCACCCCTTCCACCCGCCTCCCCTCTGTACGTACCCTCCACCCCCTTCCACACCCCTCCCCCTCCCTACCTGCTCCCTCCCCTCTGCCGCTGCTGCTGCCGCCGCCGCTGCTGCTGCTGCTTCTTGCTGCACCTGCTTCTGCCGTTTCACCTGCTCCTTCTTCAGAGCACGTGCCTTGGCTGCTGCCGCCCTCTCCTTCTCCTTCTCCCGCTTCTTCCTCTGGCCCAGCATCACCTTCGCACGCTGAATCAGCCCCTCGTCCAACCCCAAGCTCTCCGCATCCAATACAGCAGCTTCAAGCTTTGCAACATCCCCTCCAGCCAAAGCCCCCCTCAACGCAGCTGCAGCCTGGCGTTTCAGCTGACTACCCCCAACCACCCCGCCTGCCCCCCCAGCCCCCCCGCCATCACTCCCACCAGCGCCCGCCACCCCTTGCCCGGCATTCCCACCGCCCACCCCCACCCCCACTACCCCCCTTGGCTTGCCAAGCCCAACCATGAAGCCCCCAAGCCTTCTCCTGCGTTTAGAAGCCAGGTAAAACCCCACACTTGCCATAACACACCCTGCCAAAGTCAGTGGTATAAGGGGGTCATCACGGTCCTTCCCCCGAGCATCCCGCGCAAGCTTAGCAAGCTGCTCTTTCAACTGCCGGTCTGACAGCTCTCTATCCGTGGTACCCAGGCCGCCCGGGCCCCCTCTTCCATCCCCCCGCCTCCCAGACCCATTCGGCCCCTCCCCCCTCTCTCCACCCAACCCTAAACCCCCCCAAGCAAAGTCCTCGGACACTCGCTGCCGCATCTTGGGGCTATAAGAGCCCCTAGGGGGTGGGAGGCGCAATCCAGGGGGAGGTGGGGGTAGAGGCGTCCTCCTCCTCGGCGGTTTTAGTGGGTTTGTGGCACAGGACCCTATGCTAGGTAGCAGCACATTACATCCTGAGGGTGCAGTCCCCTCTAACAAGCTCGTCTCCGTGCAGCCAGCCACTTCCCCTGCCTTCCCCCCCAGCGGCTGCAACTGATTCACTCCAGTCAAATTATCAAGCTGCGAGAGGATAAAGTTTGACTCTTCAGGGTCAAACGTGTTGACCACACGGTCAACTAGAGCAGACACATCTGCATAGTAGTAATAATACACGCCTTGGAAGGGCACCGGCGTCCCCGCAGCAGCCCCCTCCCTCCCTTTCTGCAAAAGCACCCTTTGCTGCTCCTGTGTTAAGCTACCCCCCGAAGCAGGGAGCTCAACTCCGGGGGGTATTGCCCGCACATGCAGAAACCCACATAGCTGAGCTGATCTCACCACAATGGGCATTACCTCTGCCCACCATTTCACCCCCATCTCCCCACATACCGCACCACCTGCCATCCCCCCACAGACGCCACCAGCAGCAGCAGCAGCTGGCACCCCACCGCCAAACATAGGGCAACCACCACCACCACAGCTACCACCAGCAGCAGCAGGTGAGGCAGTCAATCCACCACCTACCCCGTGAACCCTGCCACACATATCCGCGGTGCTCCCGGCCGTTGACGCTGGTTGAGCATTGGCGCAATCAGCACGCCACCGGCCCGTAACCCCGTCATAGCACCGCGCCTCCCCATCCTTCTCCCATATAACGGAACACTGACACCCACCATCCTGTGCCTGCTGCTGCTGCTGTTGTTGCATGCCCCAGCCGCTTCTGCTGCTGCTACCAATGTCCCCACACATTCCCCAGCCCCCTGGCGACCCATCAAGGCAGCTGGGACCCAAATCAAGCCCACAGTGCTGCTGCTGTTGAGGCTGCTGCTGTTGCTGCCTACTGCTGCTGCTGTGAGACGTCTGCCCTGCAGCGTTGCACCCCCCTTCTGACCCCTGCCCCATAACCCATGACGGCAAGTAGCTAGTACACCGCCCCATCCCATCCGACTTCCGACACTGAACGCCTAAGTCCGCGAGATGGTCCAGCGGTACCATTGTAAGTAACCGGAAGAAGATCCGCTGCATGTACGCCCCTATATGCTCCGACGGCTGCCACAATAGCAGCCCAACGTGCGCTGTAAATAGATCCGGCACGACTTCGAGCTGCCCCGCTCGAACACGTACCGGCAGCCGCAGCAGCGGTACCAGCTGCGTTAGGTAATCCATCTTCTGCCGACATGAAGGGCATGTGAGCCCAAAGCCAGCGAGGTACTCCTCTATGCGGGATGTCTTGATCTGCGGAAGCAACCGGAGGGCCACATTGGCGACGGCCTCCGCGCGGCTTTGTAGCGCGGCTAAGCTGTCGGGGACGAGCTCATTGCCGGCCTTCAGCAGCGCAGTCGCTAGCTGCAGCAACTCCATAGCTTCTGTTAGGTCATCAACGTTGAGTTGAACCTAAGGGCAGCAAGACAAAAGAGCAGCAAGTTAAGACCATGAGCATCTGGAAACAGCAGCCTTCAAGCAAGGTCGCGTTTTTTCACCATTGAGCGAGCTCCATCAGTGAAGATACACTAGTGAAGTAGTAAGCATTCGACAAACCAGGCAAAGCAAATGATTTCTACAGGTGCCTATAAAACCATTGATGGCGGTTAAGCTACTGCTGAAAGCCTAAAAAGCTACCCGCACTTCTTCACCACCTGTTGATGACGGCCACAAGCTAAGCAACTCACATCACTTGCTGTATGTCCTCCACCTCGTCCTTACCTGGCCCTCTCTTCTCCGTCTTGACATGTTACCAAAGACCATATAATTGACTGCGCTGCTCCTCTTTCTAGAGGAGACCACATCCCCTGCATTTCCATCCTGAGTCCTCAAGGTCCCAACTACCCCAGCCCATTCCCCATCACATGCCTTCCCTCCCACCCCTGTGCCAACTGGCAGGAAACTCGAAATCAACTGCATCCCATCTCATTTGGCCCGTGCACACCACACAGACCGTACAACTTCTCCGCCTGCGTGTGAAACTCCATACACCCATCCCTCTTCCCCCCAGCACAGCCTCCCAACCTCTTTTCCCCCCTTGCCCAAATGCCCCCCCCCCCCGCTCCCCCCTCCCTCTCCCCACCTGTGCTAGCCGGCCCCCTCCCCCCCCCCCCAGGCCCCCAAAGGTCGCCCGGTCCCACCCCCTACCCATTCCCCCCTCCCCCTCCCCCCACCTCCCCCCACCTGTGCTAACTGCAGCAGGCAATCTGACCGCAGCACCAGTATGTTGGCCAGGTCCATCTTCTGTCTTCTGAACAGCCCCCCCGGCAACACCAGGGCCTGCTGCCATCTGTCCAGCTGCTGCTGGTCCGTGTAAGCAAAAAGCCGCAGCGCTAGGGATTCTTCAAGTGCAATGATGGCTTCATCATAATCGCCCGCTTGATATGCTTGCCGGGCAATCTCGTAAAGTGACACTGATGATAACAATCGATCCCTGCATGGACAATGAAACACAACCAGGCGGTTTAGGTATTACTACATTTCATGATAGGCCATAGCAGAAGTGCCACAGGGATCAGATCTCAAGCCATCACAAAGAACAGCAAGGTGGAACAGGTAACCGAGGACATGGTCCTTCGCTGTAACACACGCAGGCTACTTAGTTAATCTGCAACATGATACTTTGCTTAAAATAGTAGATAAGCAGGCTGTCTAGTTACCCAGGCATCTGGTCCTCTGCTGTTCCCTCTGTGCCAAACCAGCACAGCAGAGCGGGGGTGGTATGACAAGGAATAAAGAGGACCACTGATCCATTTCCATTCCATTGAGATGTTACAAGATGGAGATATGCAGCGCATCACTGACATGCAGTCCCTGGCTAAGCAGACGGGGCGTTGGCATCTGGAAGTAGGAACCATGGGCAAGCAGAACATGAGCTAGGCATTTAGATCCTAGCCTTCTTCCATTATATACAGCACTTTACACACCCAAAGACCGGCCCCCTTAAGCTTGCCCATAATGCCCTGCCCTGCTGACCACCATATTGTCCCCATTATTATTATTAATATTATTATCATTATTATTATTCTTGGTGCATTATGGACAGTCTCCACTTTCACTAGGACCCCTGCTGCTATTTCTTATAGCACCAATCTGTCTCATAACCTACTCCCCCTGCAGCCTCCTTTAACCCGCCCCGCAGCTACTGCGCTTATGCTGCTTCCCTCACAGGCCCGCTTAAGCTGCAGACGTCTCCGGGGTGCTGCCATAGAGAGGATATCACATAAAGAAAGCAGCAGCTGGCCTCCTGCTGCAGAAGCTCTTGCCATCTCAGTTCTGCTCTTGCTCACCATCCTTTATCATTTACAGCCCAGTCCGCTAGCGCAGATATGGGTGCAGACGCTCCCTCTTGCAAGTCACAGTGGGCTGGGTCCGCCTGGACAACAGCACAGGAACATTTGACGTGTTTAGACAGGTTCCATCGATTATGATTACATCATGGCCCCTCAAAGGGGGCGCCTGTACGGAGCCAAGCTAGGCTCCATGGGCAGAAATACTGGAACCTGGAATACATTGCATTGTATGCACATTTGAACCACCACACCTGCCGCTGTCATGGCAACTTTAGCCAATTCCAAGAACCAACGACATGATCAGGGAAGAGGCATGTGCTAGACAGGCTCACCAATATATTGCATGCATGTTTGTTTATCCCACCTCGCCTGCCGTTTTCATGGCAGCTTGGGCAAAGTCTTGGGCAATTGCATAACTCATGCTCAAGACAACTTGAGGTTCAGGACCTATGGGACTTTTGCTATGGCAAGTGATGAGATGTGTGACAAACGCATGCATGGATGGGCTAGCAGGGCAGAAGCCTGATCAGCAGACGATACGTCAACACGGTTAGCTGCAATGGCAGGATGCACACGATCTGACACATTAGGCTACGCTCACGCTTGAACCCCTGCCAACCACACAACAAGCGCTACTAAACATGGTACCAAGCACAACTGCTGCTGCTGACACTAATGCAGCTTCTCCTGCTGCTGCTGCTAAATGGTCATGCTTGTGGTGCTGCAGCTGCTGCTCCAGGAAGCGAGCACATGGGGTGCGCTGGGGTTTGCAATAACCAACAGCTGCTCCCAGTGGCTACCAGAAAACCAGAAACCCGCACAAATCCAGACCCTGCTGCTGCTGCTGCTGCTCTGAGCAAAGGCCAATCCTTGCGGTGTAATGCCACTATCTGTTCAGACCTAGATTCTCATGCAAGAAACCAGACCCTGCTGCTGCAGTGCCCAAAACCACAGGAGCTGTGTTGCGCTGGATCAGTCAGGTGCTGCTGCTGCTGGTGGTGTTGTACACCATGTGGTTGTAAGTGTTTTGCTGGGCCTGCTGCTGCAATCTGCCTGATCTGCTGATGGCCCCTGTTGATGGTGTAGCAGCTGTCCAGCGTTGACATCACACATGACTTGGGGTAGCACGCGACACGCTGGGGAGACACTTCCCCATATAGCAGATATACGCCACTGTGCTTCCTGGTACTAAAACCCCTCTTGCTGTCGCTGCTTCTACTGCTCTTCTCCAAGCTGTGTGGAGCTGCTGTCAACTGCGCTGAGCTTATTAAGACTACCAACGGACACGAGCAGCCTTTCCGCTTGAGATCAGATCTTTGACCCTGAGTTCGAGGAGACCAGAGCAGGTACCAGCAGCTGCATTTGTGGTAACATGCATCCTTGCTGGTCTGATCCTTTGCGTACTGCTCCATTGACTCTCACCCGACACTGCTCGTCTCTGACAGTAAGAGAAGCAACCTGCGCTGTGGCCTCCATACGCCATTCAAGTGCATAGGACTTGGCGGCTTCACCTGCTGTCAGCTGCAGCAGGCAGATGCAAGACGCTGACAACAGTTAGCGCTCCATTTGAAAGGACTGGCATGGGGGATCGTATGGTGCTTGTTCTGGGCGTGGCAGGGCTCTGGGTGGACTCCATGCAGCTAGAGAAGGCGAAAGTGGCAGAAGTTTAGCTGCTCACAGGACTGGTTGTGCAGAGGATACAATGTGGAAGGGCTGCGTGCTGCCCTAGTGATGAGCGTGAGCAAGATGTGGTTCTTGAAGGTGAGCAGCAGTTGCAGTATCGCTGCCTTACCTCTCTGAATGGTCGCTGAGCTGCTCGCTGGTCCAAGCACTGGTGCGCTGTTGCTCGAAGAATTAGCAGCGCCACCAGCCAGAGCACAAGGCCTGCACCATGGACGGTCGATAAGGCACGGAGTGGGTCAAAGTGGCAGCTGATCCTGCTATTGAGAGTGACGTAGCTTGGCATAAACAATGAGCTGCGCCAGCAAGCTTGGCTGCGATGCATTTGCTGCGGCGGCTGGAATCGCCTCATGACATCGTAAGAAGATAGTTACACATTCCCAGAGCATTCAAGTATGACTGGGTTGTGGTCTCGCTACAATTTCCCTGGTCCCTCCCCCATTGTGGTTGTCCATGGGCTAGGGCTTAACCTTGCTCACCCGTGCTTTCCATGTTCGTGTTCAGCAGCACCCGGAATACAATACGTTTTCATAGATTTCCGTGCGTGCGAGCGCTGACAAGTACCCGGCAACCTCTCTTGTCCATGTTTGTGACTTCGAACTGACTAAGCGCTGCTATCACACTCAAATACACTGATTTGGTATCCGTATCGAGAGCAGTTAGATCGCTCCCTGGCTCATGTTCACGACCCCCATACAAGTTGTTAATCACTTGTAGCTAGGACCAGAATTCAGTGCGGTCGGGTGTGGGAGTTCAGCAGTCGCAGAGACGGCTAGCACTCGCGCGGGGTAGAGACAGCAACTACAAGCCAAATTAATTGTTCTAGCAAGAAGCCCTAACGTGATGGCTTGCCAAATGCTGCTGAGGGGATGCTTTTCCGGGCTGACATCTATATGCTCCGAACTGCGCAGACAGTGCTTGTCTCTGATTCCCCGCTACCGCTAGTGCCCATGATACTCGTTATCACCTTCTTATGGGACCTCTGACTAGCCTGTTATGGCAAGGTGGGCTCCTCGGAAGCAAATGCTTCACAGGCTGGATCTGGCAGATGTAGAGCAAGGGGCAATTGTTTAAACTCCTTTGGTGGAACTGGAGCAGGAGAAGCCTTTAGTGTGTACCCATATATGGCAAGGTAGCCTCTCGCGATGAGGTCTGAGCCGTGCGGAGCGCAGGTAAGTTGAAAGAGTAGCTCTAGCTGTGCACCTATCTTTCTCCACAAAGGCCCTGCTCAAGTGTTGCCTTCTGCCTTGTTAGCTAGTGCCGCCGAGCCAGGCGAGGCTCCCTTCAAGAGTTCTGCAACCACCTTTTGAAAGGGATCCTCTGCCGGTAGTAGCTGCTCAGTGCTGCCGCAGGCAGCTGCCTGGTGTGCTTGCTTTGGGTTATGTTCATGCAGGGGGTCAATTTGTGCCCCACTCCACAGGTTATGAGTAACAAACAAACAAAAATTTAAGGTGCGGCAACCGCAAAGGGCTGCTAGGTCGAAACGACCAAACACACCATCGGATGGGTCCAAAAACAATGGAATCCATACCACCAAGCAAGAGGAATACCCAAGCAGACATCCAACTACGGACACGGCAAACAAATCACCAGCAGGAGACTGAGTAATGGTATTTGGGGAGCCGTCGAATACCACTACTGTTATGTTGTGTTCACCTCTCTTGCATGGAAATACGTGAAGGAAGCCTTGGGTTTAAACCTTAAAGCACGGGTAATCATACGCCACATCCTTTGTGTTGGCTGTAAGTGCCAGCCTGCCAAGCAGACCTTCCTTTACTATGCCGTAACACTGGGGTTCATGCTCTGTGCTTAACTGCCACTCTGATCCCTTGTCCTTGCATGCATTAGTGATGCTTCGGCCTGTTGTTATCACTGCACAGATTCATTAACAAACCAACAAACCAAAAGTTAAATTTCATTATCGCTGACTAGAGCACTGAGTCCCAGTGTAGACACACAGCCGTTCTGCAGCCCTTGCTTAAACCATAGATAGGCAGCTGATCAGGTCCAATCCTTGGTGTGTAACAGGGCCACTTTTCCCCTCCGTTGCCTGGCTCAACACTTCCCATGCACACTGCACGGCAAGCACAGTACTCCTGTGAATTGAGACTGTCCAAGGCAATTGCTTCACATGGGAGGCATGCAGGCTCGCCCAACAGACCCCTACAGATGCATACATACTCCTGCTTTTTCTGCCTGCTGTAATCTCCCATGCTTCAATTACCTCTACCAACCTCCAGCGTCTGCATCGTTAACGTGTCCATCGGCTGCTGGCCAAAGGAGGCAACATGAGTGAGCAAGGTCAGACTGCAGATCAACTCCACAGGATGTACTTGTTAAGTAAGAGAGACCACTGCACAGCCCTCTGGGACCGTGCAGCACAGGATGTACTTGTGAGCCGCATCCTTACTCACATGCGGCCAAGCAAAGCTAAAAGTCTGCTTGTGCACACAGGATGCATGCAGCCCCATCAGCTAACACCCTATTAACAAACTGGTTGGAGTCATACATGTTTCAGGTGCTGCGCAGTCTGGAGGGCTGTGCATGCAGTAATCTCTTAACAGCCTATACAAATGCATATACAAATACAAGGCATGCAGACAACAGCCCAGCCAGGCAGGAGATGTCTGCCTACCGACTTGATGGCACACTTTGTTGTGACATTGTGAAGCCGCTGTACCTAAGCTGTAGCAAGACGGCTAGAAGTTACATGAGCGTTCACTACACGGCCCCTATGATGCCTGGCTTCGTCCCGTCAAGACTTTACAAGGTAATGTGCATGCACATACAGCTGTTAAGGACCTTTTAACATCCTTCAGCAGCACTCCACGGCAGATGGAGGTAAGAGTGAACTAACAAGCGATGCTCAAACAATATAGCCAAAAGGGGAAGAGAGCTGCTGCTGAGCTGCGGTTGGCGGTCCGCTACCCTATGCCATATGCTTAGTGGTCTCTCTTAACAAACAAATAAACAAAAATTTAACATATGCTTAGTGCTGGACCATGAGTTCATGCTTGACCATGCTCTCGAGCGTGAAAAGACAACCTTGCAAGAAAACACCAATAGAAAGGCTACATACCGGTATTCAAGCTAGTCAAGTAAAACCCAAAGCAGCTGACCAAAGGAAGGTTATCTGCTGACAATTGCACTAGTGTCTTGCGTGCATTCTTAGACTGCACCCCACACATGCATCCAATATCCGCTCCGCTGGCTAAAACATGGACTAAACACTTCCACAAGCATGCAAGCAGTCTCACACGTATATCAGAGAGTATAAGGCTGCATAGCTTTGCGCCATGTGGCACTGAAACACATCACTCCAGCTTCCACACAACACACCTGCATACATCCCCCAGAGCTTGCTTTATCATGAAACAGAGCACTTCCACCACACACCAAGGGACATGAGCCAGAATATTGCTCTTGTGTAAGTAGAGGCAGTACAACCAGCAGCAGCACAACAGTGATGTTACCCATCGCCTCACTGAGGCCAGAATAGCTGATTTTGGCCGGGGGCCTGCCGCTGGAGCAAACAATGGCTTGCTGTACCTGGTTGCTTGGGCAGATGAATGTGTCAAAATGAGCTGATGTATCTACGGCTGATGAAGAGGTGCTGCTTGATACAAAGGACTTTACAGGTAATCAGGACAATGCAACTACCTACTGAGTGACAATGCAACGCTCGACTCACAAATGCTGCAGCACTCACCGACAACGAGTCAATGACACAACTTCTACGGTACTTATTGAAAACTATGCGCCTACCTGTAAGGATAGGGGCCGCTCTGTATAACCTTTACACTAAGGAATCTTCCCACAATCCCACGCTGGAGACCAATACACTGTCTCCTTGTTCTCTCTCTCCCTCTGACGGATGCAGCTAGCTACCAACGATGATGCAAATACCTACTGTCTGACATTGCAATTACCCACAACGGAAGCTCCAGTGCCAACCTGTTGCCTATGACCAAGTACAATTCCCACGGCCATCCCAACCCTGCACCTCTACTTTGCCCTGTTCTGCACACTATACCTCTCAAACACATAGCTCTGGCCATGGCAACATTGTTTTTGCACTGACTATACATATCTTATGTACTACTCTAATAGTACTGCTTGAATAGATACACACTCATGGATCTAGCACATGAGGTGTGCCACATAAACTGAGGCTGAGCAAATCAGTGTCCTTATCCCATTACTTACAAGACGGCGACTGGGTGACCCTATTATATGCCATTGGCATGAACAGCTACCTTCTCACACATGGCCATCTGCATTCCTGACCATGTTATACATGTGTCCGCAATGGCAGTAACTTCACGGTAAACCTAACTCGATGCAGGCATTAATCCAAAAGGCATCCTGTTCTCTTCCACCCTGTCTCTCCCTTACATTAGCTTACGTTTGGAGAGGCGGCTGAGTGGCTCGGAAGTTTTGGACCATACTACTTGCTTGGCTTCACAGCTCGCTTCTTGGAGGCCTGGCTGGGCTTTCCAGCAGTGATTTGCTTGGTTACCTTCATAGCAGCTGGTATCGTACGCTGCTTGGCCTGAGGCTTGATAGCTGCCTTGGCAGGCTTGGCTGCCTTTGACAACTTACCAGTAACAACCTGAGGCTTGTGATCACTGCTGATATGGGGCAAAGCAGGAGCAGCGTGAGAGAGAGGTGGGGGCTTGATGGTTTGCTTGGCTACCTTCAGCGCAGTCACTGAGTGGACCAGTGGCTTCTTTGATGCCATCGCTCCTTTTAGGGAAACTGCCGTCTTCAGATGTGCCGCCACCGCGGCTGCTGCTGCTGCTGTTCTTTTTGCTGCAGCCAATCCTGCTGCTTTCAATGCTGCTGCTGCCTGCTTAGCTCTGATGACAGCACCTGCACCAGCGGCCGTTGCTGCTGCTGCCGCCTGCTTGGCTGCAGCCGCTGCTCCAGCCGCTTTCACTGCTGCTGCTGGTGCCTGCTTGATTCCAGCCACTCTCATTGCTGCTGCTGCCGACCGTGATGCTGCTGCTGCCTGCTTTGCTCTGGTGCCAGCCGCTGAACCAGCCACTTTCACTGTTGCTGCTGCTGCTGCCTGTTTGGCTCCAGCCGTCACACCAGCCACTTTCACTGCTGCTGCTGCTGAACGTGATGGTGCTGGCATTGGCAATGTTGATCGCCATACATCCTTTCTCACTGTCACGTCTGCTGCTTTTCTAGCTACCATAAGAAGTGCCGATGCCTTTGGGACCAGAATCACAAACTCGGTTCCCTCCACTGTATCCCTATCCCCAGGTCGTCTCTTGGGCTCCACCAGTATCCTTCTACCGATCACCTTCTCTGGCGGCACCCGCTGACCGCCCAACTTCCCGTCCAAGGTTAGGTACCTTTGCCCGCCAAAGGTCACTTCTCCTTTGGCATACAACAGCTTCTCGCCCGGTAGCAATCGCGTGATCTCTCCCGGCTCGTTGAACGCTCCGGTCACTTTGATAACGACGTGGCAATGTTGCGAGGTTTGCTTGTTTAAAACAGCGACCCGCAGCTCCTCGTGCCGCCTGTCTTTGCTTATATGTAGCACCGGCCACACCTTGACGCTTGCGCCGCACGGCCGCGTGGCTTCCGCTTTGGTGATGACGGCGTAGCTCCCCGGGTTGCCGTCCCCGATGGTGTCTTCGCCGGTCGCGGCAGGGTTGACCGTGCGCTGGAAGAGGAGGTAGCCGAACCATGGAACCCGAGGCGCAGGGCAGCTGTGAGTCCCGTTATCACAGAATTTCGTTGCTACTCCTGCAAGAATGAAGCACATACACGTTGTGAGCAGCACTGTGCACTCGTACAGGGCCACCACTATACAATGGCCTCTCACAACAGCATCCAGCAAGTGCAACACAGATGTATCAAGCAAGAAAACAACCACTAACGTGTGGCAACTGCAAAAGGTGTGTTGACCTCACATATCCACTCCGCTGCAGTGGTGCATCACTTGCTTAAAGGTTCATCATCAGGTATAACCCTGGAGCGCACGTTGCAGCCTGCTCAAACAAACAAATTATCGTAAACGTCCGGGTCCGAGACCCGAAGTAGACAGTTGCGCAGCAGGGACACCGTGCAATCCAGGGCCAGAAAGCAGAGCAGCAAAACCAATGCGTTGTCTACTGCACGCTAGGTCCAAAGATGCCCATAGTTACATCAATTGTGTATGTGCACAATGCCGAGTCATAACTGCCTTTCGTCCGGATGGAGCAATCTGTCCACAATCTTGCCGCCCCCACCTGGGAAATGGGGTTGGAAAACGAATACATGCAAGAGCTAAACCTTATGATCACAGGCGACACCCTTCGCCCCTGGAATATTGCATTGGCCACTCCTACTCGGCTCGGGGTGACTTTGGAGTGACACAGTGCACGGGCCGGTTACAAGGCTTTTGCTTATCGAAACTTTGGGTAAGATCCCTTCAGATATGATCCGCCAGCCCCGACAGGTCTCCCAACACCCACAATCCCATTCAGCCCACCAATACAAATCAAGCAGCGTAAGTCAGACGCCACTTGCCTGCGCTTGTGAAGTGTCTGTATGTACAATCTGTATCCTAATATGTACATGCAATCTGTCTATTGTCTGTCTATTGTCTCTCTCCTATCTGTCTATTTTGAAAACATCCATTCTGTATACACTGCTTCTGCCATTACTACCAATGCCACACCTTGTCATTTACATGCCAGCTCGAGGTACGTTGCTCATAGGGTGTTTACTAGGGCCTACCATGGACTTCAAACTACAACACTTCCATAAACATGCTGGTTGGAGTCCTCCACGGGCGTTGCCCACAGCCCCAGACTTCTTCAGTGATTCGTCTTACGTAACTAAATTGGTTGGAGTCATGCTTGGGTGCGGCACGGTCCAGAGGGCAGTGCAGTGATCAGTGCGGGGTCTATGGCACTTTTTGCCATGACACTATATCATGAAATGTACTAATGATGCACTGGCTCCCCTTACCATTTAAAAATTCTACCCCAAGTGGCCTCACCTGCATATTCTGGTGCTCCACCTGAGAGCCCGTCCTGGCTGGGTGGTGAGCCTCCTAGACCCCAATGGAAATGCAGACTAGACACCCCAGCTTGAGCAAACTCAAAGGCCATGTCAGCGGTCCATAGCGCAGCAGCAAAAGTATCGCTGGTGCCCGCTTCACCACCCTCTACAACCACAACAAGTGCACCACAGTGGGGTTTAGGGCTTTGGTAAGAGCATCACAGTAGGTTTTAGGGTTTAGAGTACAAGCATCACATTAGGGTTTAGGGTTTTGGATACCAACATTAGTTTGACTGTATAACGATATCCAGACTGAGATTGCAGCTAACAAGACGCAGCCAAAGCCATTCTTCTTTTGATGGTGATTGCTTACATCCAGGGCTGGATTGTGAGCTGGAGTGGACACGAGGCTGGTGTCTAGCGGTTAGCGTCGAAAGGTTCAGGAGGTAAGCTGCTGGGGTCGAAAGAGTCCTTGGGGCATTATGCATTACTCAGCACATCAAGGGCATCAAAGTAAGGGGGGACTTTACATCCCCCAGCCTTTATCCACTATACCTGTGCCTGGATTCTCTTGCTCTGTGTATGCAGGAAGCACCGGGGACTTCTCCATGCACTGGGCTTATCTGACCCCTCATGTGCCATGCATGGTCACGTCTGCATAGGCTATAACAATGAGTGATACACATGCACACGCCCACACTGGAGTTGCTTGTTACACATGCTTCCCACATGCCTGACCCACCACCCCACATGCCCAATCCCCCTCAACCCAGCACCCCACCCCACATAGTCAATCTCCCCGCACACCCCCCCCCCCTTCCGCCCCAAATACCACCCCCCTCACCCCAGCCTCTAGTTTCCCCCTCCTCCAGCCCTCCCCCCCTGGTCTCCCCGACCCCCTCCCCGACCCTCCCTCACGAGACAAGCTGTTAGCTTCAGTCACCCTCAATGTCCTATAGTACTTACCCCTGCCCCTTAACATCCCAGACCCCCGTTCCCCCCCCCCCCCGGTCTCCCCCCCCCTGGCACATACTCACGTGACAAGCTGTTAGCTTCAGTCACCCTCAATGTCTTGTTATACCTGGCCAGCACCTCCATAGCAATGGTCACATTCCTCACTGCCTCTCGGATGAGGTCCTCAGTCATCAGGGACAACGGGTCAAAATTATCCTTCTTGAAATAGGGGTACTGCAGCATGGGCAGAGCAAGAGGAACATCACCTTGAGCTGTCTGCTGGGT